>OZ035839.1:5026853-5384353 GCA_964034765.1 Knipowitschia caucasica
CTCTACTCTCTCTCCCTGGTCTCTCTTTCTGCTCTCTCACTGCTCTCTCTCCAGTCTCTCTACCACTAACGACAAGTGTGTAGTAGTAGCAGCAGTAGTACTAGTAGTAGTAGTAGTATGGTCTGTACCTTCTCAAGTCTGTTTTGGGACCACAGAGCCACCGAGCTGAGAGCAGGGTTTGGAACAGGCCTCTTGTTGAACTTCCTACATTTGAAAAAACAAGGACACACACACACACACACACAGGATAAACATACAAACTGAAAAACACAGTAATTTGAATGTGAGACCAGGAGAACACTTACTGAACAGCCAGGACTAGAGCGATCACCATGACGACGGTGATGCTGCCGATGCTGCTGTAGACGGTGATGAGCTGAGGGTCTGGGAGAAGGATCCAGTTAGTAACACCTTTACTTTACACTCAAAGCTGGAGTACCTAACTTTGAAACCACAAAAACAAACTACAGGTTTGCAATAACTATGTAACTAACAAGAGAGAGACCAGAAAGAGAGAGACGAGAGAGGGAGGCCGGAGACAGACCAGAGAGAGACCAGAAAGAGAGGCCAGAGACAGACCAGAGAGAGACCCGAGAGAGACCCGAGAGAGACCCGAGAGAGACCAGAAAGAGACCAGAAAGAGACCAGAGAGAGAGACCAGAGAGAGAGACCAAAGAGACCAGAGAGACCACAGAGACACCAGAGAGACACCAGAGAGAGATTAGAGAGACCAGAGA
Source organism: Knipowitschia caucasica (assembly GCA_964034765.1). Classification (NCBI taxonomy): domain Eukaryota; kingdom Metazoa; phylum Chordata; class Actinopteri; order Gobiiformes; family Gobiidae; genus Knipowitschia; species Knipowitschia caucasica. Next base: position 5,027,591 of record OZ035839.1, read on the forward strand.
GAGACCAGAGAGAGACCAGAGAGAGACCAGAGAGAGACCAGAGAGATAGACCAGAGAGAGACCGAAGGGAGACCAGAGACGGACCAGAGACAGACCAGAGAGAGACCAGAGAGATAGACCAGAGAGAGACCGAAGGGAGACCTGAGACAGACCAGAGACGGACCAGAGAAAGAGAGATCAGTGAAAGTCCAGAGAGACACCAGAGAGAGAGACCACAGTATTCACTCTCTCTTCACATATTCAAAGTAACGTCCATTCAGTAAAACACTTTCTGCTGGGACAGAGAGAGTACATGTGGTTCTCCAGCTTTAATAATACATTACATACAAGAAACTTACCAAATATTTTAGTCTTAAAAAGTCTCTCGCTGCTTCTGGAACTCCCACTCAGAGCCGAGACCTGGACATGGATCCGGTACTGTGTGTTTGGATTCAGGTTCTTCAAATACAACTCTGTGTTTTTTACAGTTACATCTATTCCACACAAAAACAAGACATTAGTTTGAGAAATACTTCAAACATGGCATGATTACTTTGTTAAATGATTACTGAATTGTGGTCCGTTCTGTGTCCCATAAAACACAGTGTAATTCTGGACAGAATCGCTGCATTTCTCTGGGGAAAGTCTCCAAATGATGTGTGCACTTCTGTCATAGGCCTCTAGATTCACAATAGTCACATTTCCAGGATCTAGAGATATATGAAAAACATCTGTATTGGTGTCTGTGTTAAATATTATACAGTTTTAAATGTGAGAGACCTGTGAAACTGGAACAAACGTCTGCGATCTGAGAGGAGGGCCCTGTTTTTTGGTCAAAGAGCGGAGTGACTGTGATGTTGTAGACCGTCTTATCCATGAGGCCTGAAAATGTAGAAGTAGAAACTAAACACAATTATGTCACAGTTGGACCTGTTTTCTGGCAGGGGTGATGTGTTTTAAAGAAATAACCAGCAATAAGGGAAATTTGTGAAGTAGTGGCTTGACGTTTGAAGGCTGTAAAACCCTCACAGAGACTAGAGAGAGACCAGAGAGAGGCCAGCGAGAGAGAGAGCACACAGGGAGAGAGTACAGAGAGACCAGAGAGAGGCCAGTGCGAGAGAGAGAGAGCACACAGGGAGAGAGTACAGAGAGAGACCAGAGAGATATCACAAAGGGACCAAAGACAGACCACAGAAAGAGAGAGAAAGAGAGAGAGAGAGTCTCCAGAGAGAGAGACTACAGCAAAGGCCAGAGAGAGACCAGAGAGAGACCAGAGAGAGAGACCACAGAGAAAGGCCAGAGAGAGACCAGGAAGAGTACAGAGAGACCAGAAAGAGACCAAAGAGAAATCACAAAGGGACCAAAGGCAGACCACATAAAGAGAAAGAAAGAGAGAAAGCGAGAGAGAGAGAGAGAGAGAGACTCCAGAGAGACCAAAGAGAGAGACCACAGCAAAAGGCCAGAGAGAGACCAGAGAGAGAGACCACAGAGAGAGTACAGAGACACCAAAGACAGACCAGAGAGAGAGAGAGAGAGAGAGAGACCAGAGATACCAGAGATACACAAAAGATTCCCAGTGACTTTCAGTGATGTTATACTAGTGGTTATAAGGTGTTGCTGGAGACTGTGATTAAAGGTTCTGGTTCAGACTGGACCCACTCGAGGAAAAGGGTGGGGTCTGGTGGGCTCTTGTTTGCTCAGAATGAAATCCTGCAGCCGCACCTGCCCTAAACGTTCTCGTGTGTAACTCGCTGATTTTCTCACCGTGTATTCTCACAGCAGTGGCTTTGGTCCTCTTCCACTCAAAGTTGTTCCCATCAAGAGTCCAGTCAACAACGTAAGCACTGACCGGGTCAATCGGAGCTTTCCATCTGACCCCCAGGCCCTCGTGGTCCCGTGTGGTCTGGACATGGCTCACCCAGAAGCGCCCTGACCAGGAAGCTCATAACAGTTACTGAGAAGGAGACAGCCGCGCAGTACAGACCAATCAATAGCACTTACGGTCTGAGTCGTTTCCAGAGAAGGGTGAGAGAAGCAGCGAGGCCTCCACCAGTAAGTGTCCGTCGTAGAAAACGGCGAGATTCAGGACGTCTTCTTTGGTAATGATGTCACACGGGCTTTTTGCACACGGAACCCAGCTCTGATTGGTCGACAGGAGCTGGTTTTGGTCTTGTTCTCTCACAGCGAAAGTCAATACACCCGGGCAATGTGAAGGCAACCCCTGAACAAACAGACTTTCAATACTTTTATTCCGTCTGAGGTCATAATAGAGCGATAAAACTTGAACTACTGCACATTTCGTCATGTTTTTGTCACATTTTTGCACCTGGTGTTCCCAGAGGTCTCCCATCACAGTACTAACCAGGCCCTGCCCTGCACAGCTTCCAAGGTCTTATGTGTGCTCTGCTTTTCAGTTTTCTATTTTTCAGTATTTTGATAACATTAACAAATTCATGTATGGGTTTTCTTTCACTTGTTTTCAGTTTTTTGGTTGCTTGCGTGTGAACGTTCAGACAATTCAAAAATTAAATCTTTATGTGTTTGGTTGGACAACAAGGACAACAAAGTTCATGGTGTAAAAGTGGATTTGAGAGGCGCTGTATATTATCTGCACATATTTACACATTTGTACCTTCCACATGACGTGAACCAGAGATTCTTCGTGCAGCGTCAATACTTTTCTCCACACGTCCAGCTTCACGTCGCTCCCTAAACGAGTGAATAAAAAGTCACTGTTTGAAAGAAAGTCTTGTATAATACGGTGTCATTCACTTCACTATAGCTACCGATAATACGACGTTTTGTCAATACTGCAATTATTCATACGTGCCTTTTATGATAAAATCGTAACAGTCGCCTCAAATCAAGATAAAGTTTTTTACCATCAAAAACATTGGCAGAATCAAAAATATAGTCTCTAAATCAGACTGGGAGATACTGATCTTAAACTAATCCTGACTAGAACCAGGAAGTACGATGGTCCGATCCAGATTACCTATCGTACATGTTTTTAGTGGTAAACCGTAGCACCCTGAGGAAACCCACGCAGACAAGAGGAGAACACACACTCCACTGAGAAAGGCCCTGTTCCCACCAGGATTTGAACCCAGGACCTTCTTGTTGAGAAGTGAGAGTGCTAACCGGTGCTAGAATGAGTTGATCAATCGGTCCAAAGTTTGGACAAGTGCAGAGGGCGAGACCGTTGAGGGCTTTAAAAACAAACAGTAACATTTTCAAATCAACTGGAAACGAGACTGGAAGCCAACGTAGGGATGAAAGTACAGGGGTGATGTGTTTACGTCTGTGTGTGTTTGTTAAAAAGCACCAGCAGCATTTAGCACCAACTGAAGATTAAAACAAGACTGGGAACTCCAAAATAAAGGGCATTACAGTCATCAATTCTTCAACTGATAAAAGCGTTGTTTTCAGGTCTGAGCGGCTTTAAAAAGGCTTTACCTGAGTTAAAATACGCAGCTGATAAAAACTTGACCTGACCAAACTGTCTGCGAGTCCTAAGTGCCTCTGAAACAGTTGTTGTTTTGTGCTTTACCATTTTTATACTTATTGCTTGTTTCTGCCTGAGATGTTGCTGCAGTAGAGTGTTCATGGTTTTACACTGGTCCAGACCAGAGCAGAGAGGATTCATGGTCCGAACCAAGTGGATCAGGTGAAAATCCACTGGAGGAATGCTGACTTTTTGAAAAATGCTAATGAAGCATTTAGCATTTTACTTTGGACCAGAGCAGAGAAAATGGTCCGAACCCAGAGGCTACTCCACCTTTTGACCCGTCCTGCTCCACCCAGAGGCTACTCCACTTTCTATTGTTATCTTTTTAGAATGAATTTAGATGTTTTAAATTTTTGCTGCTACTGGACACCTGAATTTCTTCTACAGGGATCAATAAAGTATCTATTTATCTATCTATCTGTCAAAATGAAAATAATGATCAAAAGCAAGACCAAGGAATGAGATGATGATGAGACCGGAATAAACAATAGTAACAACAGCAGCAGGTAAAGTGACCAGTGGATGTGGTGATAACAATGTTGTGGTAGAGCTCACGTTTGAGGAGCGTGTGAGTGCTGGTCTCTGGGCTCCAGTCGCTCCACGGTGCCTCGGCTAACGCACAGCGAACGCTAACACCATATGTGCGACAAGAACCAGCGGCATCTATCCTCAGCTTTCCTCTTTCATCCGCAGTCAGAGTCACATTCAACTGGTCCTGGGACAACACACCGAGAGAGAGGCGGAGATGTAGTACAATTCAGACAAAGAGAGAGCAAAGAGAGAGAGAGACCAGAAAGAGTGAGCAGTGAGAGAGCAGAGAAAGACCAGGGAGACCAGAGAGAACGACCACAGAGAGACACCAGAGAGAGAGAGACCAGAGAGAAAGAGACCAGAGAGAGAGACCAGAGATAAAAAACAGAGAGAGAGATCAGAGAGAGGGACCAGAGAGAGAGAGACCAGAGAGGGATGCCAGAGAGAAATCAGAGAGAGAGACCAGAGAAAGACCAGAGAGAGAGAGACCAGACAGACCAGAGAGAGAAACCAGAGTGTGAGAGAGATCAGAAAGAGAGAGGACTTTACAAAGTTGTGGATTTGCCAACATCAGATCAGAGAATCAGTTTAATCAGTAAATACAATTAATTGCCAGGTCCCGGGGGCAGCTGTCTAAGTAGAGACACAGACCTCCCTCTCCCCAGACACCTCCTGCAGCTCATCTGGGGGAATCCTGAGGCGTTCCCAGCTGAGAGTCACAGTCCCTCTGTGTCCTGGGTCTGTCCACGATCTCCTCCGCAACTGGCTCCTCTCAATGGAGGAGAAACAGTGGCTCTATTCCAAGCTCCTCACTCTATCTCTAAGCTTGGGTGGGGCGCTTTAATCAGCGATCTTGTCCTTTCAGTAATTACCCAAAGCACATAATCATAAATGTTTTTAAAGGTCTTAGATCATCTCTGACCTTAGACCCTCCAGTATCGACAGAGAGAGAAAATGAAAAGTCTTTACCTCAACGATTTCTTTATTCTTTTGGAGAAACAGCAGGGCCCGAATCATAAACAGAACACACACAAATCAGCGACAATTGGCAAATAAAACTTACTAAAACATATTTATGATTAACCTCATTTCTTGTAGATAGAGACTTTGGGACCGACCTCTGTGTGCTTGTATCTGACTTGGCATCTGCCGTCGACTCTGAATTTGGGGAGACTGCTCCACTGCACCAGCAAATGGTCTGAAAGTGCAGTGACGGTGACTTTTGGAGGAGGAACTTTGACTGGAATTAAGAACAAATACAACAAAAATGTGAAATCAATAAGAAGAATATGTAGCTTCTTGTTTGATGTTACAGCTGCGCTTGAAGAAACACACTCCCAGGAAGAAAAAAACAGTTTTATTAATGAGATTACAGTACGTGCTGGACTTTTAACTGCACCTGGTTTCTCTTTCTGGTATGCAGAAAAAGGGACCAGAGAAAGAGAGACCAGAAACAAGAGTGAGAGCAGAGAGACACCAGAGAAGAAGAGATCAGAAAGTAGAGACCAAAGGGAGAGACCAGAGAGAGACCAGAGGGAGTTCAGAGAAAGACGAGAGAGAGACGAGAGAGAGAGACCTGAGAGAGACCAGAGAAAGAAAAGAGAGAGACCAGAGAGAGACAAGGAGACAGACTAGAGCGAGAAAAGAGAGAGACCAGAAAAAGAGACCAGAGAGAGACCAGAGAGAGTTCAGAGAAAGACGAGAGAGAGACCAGAGAGAGAGACCTGAGAGAGACCAGACAGACACCAGAGAAAGACCAAAGAGAAAGACCAGAGAGAGAGACCTGAGAGAGAAAAGACAGGGACCAGAGAGAGACCAGAGAAGAAGAGAACAGAAAAATAGAGACCAGAGAGAGAACAGAGGGTTGAGAGCAGAGAGAGAGACCTGAGAGAGACAGACTAGAGAGAGACCAGACAGACACCAGAGGAAAACCAGAGAGAGAGACCAGAGCCATAGGACCCTCCTCCAGATATTGATGCTTGGCTTGGTCCGAACCAGAGCTGGAGAATATGACCCATTGTACATGTATTGCACAATGTTTTAGTGGTAACCTACGCCGACACAGGGAGAACATGCAAACTCCACTCATTCAAACCCAGTGTTATGTGTTAAGGCCAAAACAATGACACCTCTGGCTGAGAGTGTAGACTTCCAAACACAGCTGCAGGTCACTCACAGATTTGCAAAGCTGTAAAGGTGTAATCAGCAGAGCGCGTTTCCCATCGCTCAGTTTTGGCCTCCACATAAACTGTATTTTTATCGAGGAACGAGATCTGAGGCAGGTCCAGAGTCCGCCTGGTGCAGTGGGAGACGTCTGAGGCACAGATGACCCTGGAGCCAGCCCCACACTGACCACTGCACACAAAAAACACACTTATAAAAGAGAAAGACATTATTATTATTGATATTGTTGTTGTTGTTCATTCAAAAGCAGTGGTCTCAAACTTGCAGCCCTGTAAAAAGGGAGACCACAGAGAGAGTGAGACCAGAGAGAGAGAGAGAGAGAGAGAGAGAGAGAGAGAGAGAGAGAGAGAGAGAGAGAGAGAGAGAGAGAGAGAGAGAGAGAGAGAGAGAGAGAGAGAGAGAGAGAGAGAGAGAGAGAGAGAGAGAGAGAGAGAGAGAGAGAGAGAGAGAGAGAGAGAGAGAGACCAGAGAGAGACCAGAGAGAGACCAGAGAGACCAGAGAGAGACAAGACCAGAGAGAGACCAGAGAGACCAGAGAGAGACAGAGAGAGAGACCAGAGAGACACCAGAGAGACACCAGAGAGAGACAAGAGAGAGAGAAACCAGAGAGACACCAGAGAGAGACAAAAGAGAGAGAGAAACCAGAGAGACACCAGAGAGAGACAAGAGAGAGAGAAACCAGAGAGAAGAGAGAGACCAGAGAGAGACAAGAGAGAGAGAAACCAGAGAGAAGAGAGAGACAAGACAGAGAGAGACAAGACAGAGAGAGACCAGAGAGACCAGAGAGAGACAAGACAGAGAGAGACCAGAGAGACACCAGAGAGAGACAAGAGAGAGAGAAACCAGAGAGACACCAGAGAGAGACAAGAGAGAGAGAAACCAGAGAGACACCAGAGAGAGACAAGAGAGAGAGAAACCAGAGAGACACCAGAGAGAGACAAGAGAGAGAGAAACCAGAGAGAAGAGAGAGACCAGAGAGAGACAAGAGAGAGAGACAGAGAGACCAGAGGGAGAGACCAGAGAGAGACCAGAGAGAGAGAGACCAGAGAGATAGAAACCAGAGAGATAGAAACCAGAGAGAGAAGAGAGAGAGAGACCAGAGAGAGAGACAAGAGAAAGAGAGACCAGAGAGAGAGAAACCAGAGAGAGAAGAGAGAGAGAAGAGACCAGAGAGAGAGACCAGAGAGAGATAGAGAGAGACCACAGAGGAGACCAAAGAGAGAGAGACAAGAGCAAGAGAGACCAGAAAGAGAGAGAAGAGAAACAAGAGAAAGAGAGATCAGAGAGAGAGACCGTTCATCTGTCTGCGTAGATGTAGACAGACTCTACCCTGGATGAACGAAGTGAGAGACCTCTGTTTAAAGAATCCCCACTGACCATGTGAGAGAGTAGGTGACTTTGATGTGAGAGTGCACATGATGCTCCCAGCTGCAGGTGAGCAGCTGCGGCAGGACACCATCCCATGCATTTGGATCGGAATGAAAAACACACGACAAGCCTCGAAGTTTAGCTGAAAAAATAGAGAAAAATTTAGACAAAAAAACAAGTTAACAGTGACGTTTCTTAGACATCAATCAATCAAATCTTTCTTTGTGGAGCACATTTAAAACAGCCTAGGCTTACCAAGGTGCAGAGAGACCAGAGAGAGAAACCAGAGAGAGAAACCAGAGAGAGCAGAGAGAAATCAGAGACAAGAGGGAAAAGAGAGACAAGAGAGAGAGAGAACAGAGAGACAAGAGAGAGAGAGAGACCAGAGAGAGAGAGAGCAGAGAGAAACCAGAGAGAGAAACCAGAGAGAGAGAACAGAGAGACCAGAGAGAGAAACCAGAGAGAGAGAACAGAGAGACAAGAGATAGAGAGACCAGAGAGAGAGAACAGAGAGAGAGAGACCAGAGAGAGCAGAGAAAGAGACAAGAGAGAGAGAGACCAGAGAGAGAGAGACCAGAGAGAGCAGAGAGAGACCAGAGAGAGAGACAAGAGACAGACAGACCAGAGAGAAACCAGAGAGAAAGAACAGAGACAAGAGAGAGAGACCAGAGAGAGGGCGCAGAGAGAGGGCGCAGAGAGAGACCAGAGAGAGACCAGAGAGAGACCAGAAAGAGAACAGTGAGAGAGCAGAGAGAGGGCGCAGAGAGAGAGACCATGCAGAGAGAACGCCCACAGAGAGACTTCTTTTGTCACTTACAGACAGTGAGAAAATAAGTCTCGAAGGTAATTCTTTCTGTTTTCCCTTTGTTTAAACTATGAACCTTTTCTTGCGTCCATTTCTGAGCGTCCTAAAAACAATCAACAAGTGTTTTTTCAGAGCTGCTGGTCTGAATGGGCAGATATACACTAAACTTGGACATCATCAAAGCAGTGGTAAGAAATATTATGCCTCTCAAACATAGCTCCTAAAGGAAGCATGTAAAAACAAAAGGGTAGGGCCTAAAACACTGCCTTGGGGCACGCCACACTTTAAATGGGACGTTTGAGACGAGAACTGGCCCAATCTTTACCATGTTGTGTTTGTGCGGTCACTCACATTGTGTTACTGTAAATATGCACTAAAGTTAAACCAAGCTTCTGATGGTAATGAGAATGAAATGAGACCAATGCTTGAATAGGTAAAGGCGGTAGAACATTATTTTGATTAGATAGAGAGAGAGAGATAGACAGATAACAGAGGAAGATATGTTGCTAAGACGGTTGCTAAGGCACGATGGAGTTTCCCTGTGAATGAAGGTCTCTGATTGGTCAATCCTTAGATGGATTTGGGTTTGTTCAAAGGTACAAAAGTGTGAAGAAGGCCAAACATGTGATTACCCTTTCAGTCCATTAGTAGTTTCTAGAAGAGACTGTTGTTTACATTAGTCACATGTTCTAAAGCATGTTCTGTGTCACGGACCTGATCCTTTGACTGAGCTGCAGAAGTTTGCGACACCTTTTCAGATTTCCACATTTGACATAGTGAACAAACATAGTGGTTACTTTCATATAGTTAACCAATTCAATGTAAAAGAGGACGGCCATTTTTGTAAAGTTTCATCTCGAGTTTAATTTCTAGATTTTTTTACCAAAATCATTGCGTCCGTTACACACTTTTCAACGGTATTTAAAATTTGTATTGATTCATTTTTTTTTTTTAATGAAGTTCTTTCCTGATGTTGTGTTATTGCTCATCTGTGAGAGTTCATCTTTGTCACTGTCGACCTTTTCACTGTCAATGAGTCACAGTAATGATCAAGTCCGAGGCTGATTTCACATTTAACATTTCGCCAAAAATGTATTTGTCAATTTTTCTTCTGTTTTTTTCCACTTTGATTCTTTGAATCTATTTGATTTGTCTGTTTTTTTTTCTCCAAGCTATGATTGTAATTTTAGTTTTTGAGTTATAACCTTTTAAAGTCCAGATTCTATAATTACCACTTTACTGTGAACTCACCCATTTACAAAGAAGACATTTATAAACCACAGATTTAAGCCCAAAACGGTGACTGTGACACAAAAGTTACTGAGCTATTAGAGTTTTTACTTTTACATATGAGTCAAGAAGAGCCAGAGAGAGATGGAGCAAAAAGTAACTATAATGTATTGCTTTTTGCTGTTTCGTGGTAATGCAAGGCGTCCAAAAAAGCCCTATCAACTTCACTCAAAAGCAGAATAAGCTATGTATAGTATGTATTTATATATATTGGGAAAGTAACGCAGTAGTAGTGTAATACAATTCAGAGACAGTCATATTGTAGTGTATATTTACACTTATAACAGTAAAAAACTAAACATGTTTTTAAATAATTTCTAACAGTTGATGCTTAACATATCATTTCACATTCTAAAACCACACTACGCTCATTTTTGATCATTTTTATAACCAAAAACGAGGCGACAGTGGCTCATTGACCTTTGAGCCCGAAGGTTGTGGGTTCGAGCCCATTAGAGACCTTCTCCACCGACTCCCACTGCTGTCGTTGTGTCCTTGGGCAAGACACTTAACCCCCTTTGCCTATAAGGAGCGTGGAAGTGGTGTTCGCTGCTTGCCTTGATGTGTATTGGAAACGTGTATGCATCAAACTGAAATCTACCCATTGTAGGACGAAAAAAGGACCTTCTTCTGAAAAAAACATTGCATTTAATTTCTTCTTTGACATCAACGTCTTTGTGAATGTTTCTTACTGTACACTCTGACCGTGGTTCCCCCCAGGACCATGTGGCTCTCCTGGCTGTAGCACTGCACTGTGGATGTGGGGTGGGAGGGGTCCTGGAGGTCTGTGTGGGACAGCCGGACCCCCGTGTGAGTGGCATTGAGCCGATGGGAGAGGGTCTCGTTCACACGGCGGCCGTTGAGGGTCCAGAACACAGCTCCAGTGACACAGGCGCTGCTGCAGACGAACTCAGCCTCAGAGCCCTCCTCCAGCTGCACGTCTGTGGGGGAGATACTGCACTGGGGCTCGTCCTCACCTGGAGACACACACATAGAACGTTCACACACACATATAAAGTTTACACACACACACACACAATTCAGTTAAAGTCAATGTATTTGTGTATAGCCCTGAATCTCAACAGTCTCAGCGGACTTCACAACAGATCAGAGAAACAGTTCAATGTAATGTAAACTAAATGTAATGATAACAAACACATAGAACCCATTAGTAAAAACACATTTAAATTATAATGGATCTTACAATTCCACAAAACCTCAAAGTGCTACAGAGTGAAATTCAATGAACAAAAATAGAAAATAAAAGTACATCAAGCAGTCAGTGGTGTTTCTTGGGTCGAGTCTGGGTGAATCTGAGTAGAGTAGGGTAGAGTAGGGTAGAGTAGAGTAGAGTAGAGTAGCGTAGAGTAGAGTAGAGTAGAGTAGAGTAGAGTAGAGTAGGATACGGTAGAGTAGAGTAGGGTACGGTAGAGTAGAGTAGAGTAGAGTAGGTAGAGTAGGGTACGGTAGAGTAGAGTAGAGTAGAGTAGGTAGAGTAGGGTACGGTAGAGTAGAGTAGAGTAGAGTAGAGTAGAGTAGGGTAGAGTAGAATAGGGTAGAGTACAGTAGAGTACAGTAGAGTAGAGTAGAGTAGAGTAGAGTAGAGTAGAGTAGAGTAGGACTGGTAGAAACAAGGCTTAAATATGGGAGATGTCAGTGTCGTCGCTACAGCAGAATAAAAGCAGAAGAAAGAGCACAGAGAAATCTTACCGTTACTGTTTCCAAGAAGCAAAAATAAAACAAAGTGAATGAAGAAGAAACACATGGTGGGATCCAAACGAGTCGGTCCAAACGAGTCGGTCCAAACGTGTCGGTCCAAACGTGTCGGTCCAAACGAGTCGGTCCAAACGAGTCGGTCCAAACGTGTCGGTCCAAACGTGTCGGTCCAAACGTGTCGGTCCAAACGTGTCGGTCCAAATGTGTCGGTCCAGACTGTCAGGAGCTGGAGTCTGAAGCGGCATGGTCTTCAACAGGACATGTCTGTAACAGGAACTGAGACAGCGCTGAAATAAACGGCAGATATTACACAACAAACCAACGCATGAAAGAGGAAGCCCGGAAGGATCCAATCAGGGCATAATCAGAGGCCGTGCATTAGCAGTCCACAGGAGAATAACACAGACTTATGAATGAGCTGAATATGGGAAGATTATTTGGAGTCGAACAGAAAATAATGACACTATTTTATCATGCTGTAAATGAGTATAGTAAGATATGGTGTGTTTGTGTTTGGGAATTTGACTGTTAAAACAAAAGATTAATGTGCACAGGACTTAAGGTCGTGGGAGTTAGGGAGCATCCATCTTTGCAGCAGATATTTGAGGAGACTGAAAGAAAATCACCTCAGACCCTTCTCATGTCCTCTACTCTCTTTATGAGCTCCTCCCATCAGGCCGCTGCAATGAGTACCAACAATAATTAAGAAAATATATCTAAACCGGTGTAAGAACTGGGTCCTACCCGCATCTGTGAACATCCTGAGTGCCATGGAGCAGAGCGGTGATGTTTATGTCTGTGTCACTGTGTTGTGTTTCTATGTCTGTCTTATGTGTATTTTCCCTGTAGCAGTGAGTTGAAGTCAATAATTCCCTTGACTGACGTGTTCGAGTTGATGCAGAGGCATGACAACAGATCTCCAAGTTTTAACATCTGTATTTAATTATCTTTACAATCAGATACAGAAATTCCAACAAAGAGGGCTCCTAAAACTATGCATGTCCCTGGCTCGCCCTCGGCTCATTCTCCTGTGTCCTCTCAAGCCAGAGCATTATCAGTCCATGTTCAGGAAGCAGGGGGCGTGTCGTATCAGGCAGGACTTGGGTCCGGCCTCTTCCATCATGTCCCCTCTGTCTGCCGTACCTTAAACAGAATCATTCACACACACTACCACTCCCCAAATTTATTACTTCTTTGAGATAAGGCAGAAGGCTCTCTGGGTCCCCCTCCTTCAGGATTAGCAGAATCCCCCCCCAGATTACCTATCATTAACTCACCCATGCACTTTGGACTAACAAAGGAACATGGGGAAACCAGGTCTTTTTGCTTTAGGAAAAGACAGTTCAAATCAGGGTCAGCCAATATTCACATCTGCATAGTTAAAATATACAACAGAGTCCAAGACAAATTTCCTACGGGACGTAATAAATTAATCTTGAATCTTGAATATGAAGATTTGTGCTGTGTTTAAACATTGAATAAAATGTATACAAAGTAAGATCCATTAACAAGACATTCTTGTGATAATCCAATAATAGACTTTAAGAAGGACCAGAGGCTCTACCTGCTGAGCAGGCCGGGTCCGGGTCGGTTCATGTGGGACTAACATGTCACTAATGTAATCTTTGGTGCGAGGCCATGAAGAATCCAGCTGGGACCATAATTCTATAACAAACAACTTTTTCAAAACAAGGAATAAAACGTGGATTTCATTAATTGTTTTTTCATTAATTATTTGAGAATCATAACAAGACCTTTTCAGTTCTGCGGCCACATGTTACTTTACAAGTAACGTGGTAAGTTCTGGCAACCCGGATCATGGACTTTCTAGTTGGTAAAACAGTGGATGGTGACATTGAAGATTTAGGGGCTGTAAAACTAATTTTGAAATTCAAAAATGTATAAACTACTGCTATCAGTTAAAAAAGTATTTGAAAAGAATAAACATCTTACATATTGCTACATTAAAGTCTATTCTCTGAGATCATCAGGAAGTCCAGCTCTATCCTGGGCTGTTCCCTGGACAAAGAGCAGCAGGTGGGGACAGGAGGGTCCTGAACAAACATCTATGTGGAGGACCATGACTGTCACCCCCTGCAGGATACTGTCTGTCTGCTATGGAGAGCAGCTTCAGTGACAGACTGCTCCACACTTTCTATGTGAAGGAGAGGTTCCACAGGTCTTTCCTCCCTCTTGCTGTCAGACTGTACAATGACAACTGCTGAGGCTCTTGTATGCTCACTGCAACACTGGCAATTCCCCAGTGTGGAAGGAATAAAGGATTGATCCATCTTACTGTTATTCTCCGCAGCTGTGGTATGGCCCTCCTGACTGCAGAGGGCAGTGTTGCTACAGACCACACTGATCCTCAGGAGAAGGAGGCTAGCGCTGTTAGCTTCTGCTAGCTCTGTCGAGAACAGCAGCTGTGGTAATGTTATGCTAAGAGCTAACAACTAACTACTCTGTAAAGGGAAGCAAACCAGGAGAGAAAATAACCTCAGCCTATTCGTAAACATCCCCGAGCTCAGAAATGCATGAGGACCGGTCAGAAGAAGGATAAGAGCCGTGTTTGTGGAGGTCTGCTCTGCTGCTGCAGCTCAGGGCCGCGGATCCACGGCGCTCGAGTGAAGTGCGAGCGGGAACCCTGCGTCCTCCTGCGGGAGCTGGAAGCACAGAGCTAACTAGCCCTGGGAAGGCTGCAGGCTTTTGGACTAAACACATCTCACTATGTCACACACCGGACCCCCGCCCCGCTGGAGGAACTGTCCCCGCAGAGGACAGCCTGTGGCGGGTGAGAATTATAACAAATGTCTTTTAGGAGCTTTCTGAGGAAGCTTATCTGCTCTGTGCTGAGTTTGTAAACATAAGCATGTCGACATGTGGGGTAAAGCTAATACTGAGCCATCATGCTGCATGTTGTAAATACAATATGGAATCGACTTTCTCAGAACACATTACTGTATTAAATAGTTGTGCAGTGGGAATGAAAGAAATTGATGACATCTCCACCAGAACATAGATTAATACATCATTGCTTAAATAGCGAATAGATTTTAATTGTCAAATACATATTCTGCAATAAGCTTTCAGCTGTAATTCAGATGTTTTTGTTGGACTTGAGACGTGCATGGGTCACGTGTCCAAACAAACTCTCCTGTAGATGCTGATGCTGAGGCTGCTGCAGAAATGGCGCGCACTTATGGATCTCTAGCCCCGTTTCCACCAGCCCTACTCAGCACTCCGGCCCACCACTGTCAGTTAGAACACTTTAGTACCATCTGGGCCTGGATAGAACGTAGAAGGGCGGGTGGAAACGCTCCCACTCAGGGTAGAATAGAGCCGTGCAGAGTAGAGCTGGTGGAAATGGTTCAACTCAGGCATGACCAAAGTAAGGCCAGCGAGCCAATTGCGGCCCTCATCTGTCATGTCATGTGGTCCTCGCCACTGAGCACATAAACACAGTAGGTGGGGGGGATGCAGTAGAGCAAAGTGTTGCAAAATTGAATTCAATAATTATCTGTTTTTTTCTCTGGTCATTTCCCTCTAAGTTTTATGTTCCTCTATGATAGTCTAGTCTGTTGTATGTTAATAATGTTAGTGATGTGCTGGGAGCTTCCCATTTATGTCAGAGTCCGCTATTCAGAAAATAATGATGTCTTATCTCTAATAAAGTCCTGTGTCCTCAATGTCAAGGATAACGTTTTTGCACTGCCCTCCTCAGTGTTTGCTTCAGTTCATGTACAGACCATATTAAATGTGACATTTGAGTTGAGCAGTTCCAGCCGCTGACTTTATATGTAATATTAATGTAATAATTTATTTGTATTTGATTGTGTGACAAAATGTTGTATTTGGTAGGGATGGATATCAGGTCGATACCATAGGCTTGTACTCGTACTTGTACCATAGGACCCGATGCTGGCAACCCATAGTCATTTTTTATTTACATTAGCGTCACAACAGCAGACATTTATGTTTACAAGGATTTACCGTTTGAGTAATTTTGCTTTTATATCATTCATTTAGATTGTGTGACATAAGAGCTCTAAAAATCTGTATTAGTTTTATGAATTCCCAGGAATAACCCGGTATTGGCAAGTACTCAAATTAAGGTACTTGGACTTGTATCTGTTTTAAAGAAAAAAAGTGGTATCGGTGCATCCCTAGTGTTTGCTGCTGATGTGAGGTAGTAACACATCAAAAAGGTTTGGGCTGTGTTTTATACCATGTATTTTTTATATTTAGGTAAATTTCTACCAATGAAAACGATGCTTGGTCCCAGATATGATCAAGATGTGGCTGAAGAAAACCGGTTCCACCCGGGAATGCTGTCCAACTACTTAAAGAGTATGAATGTAAGTATCTCAGTCTGGATTCTTGTTTAGAGTATGAATGTAAATCTGTCAGTCTTGATTCATTCATAACTGTGGGTTTATCTGAATGTTTTCTTCAGGTGAAAATGGGCTTGCTTGTGGATTTGACGAACACTACTCGCTTCTACGATCGCAACGAGATCGAAAAAGAAGGCATCAAATATGTGAAACTCCAGTGTAAAGGGTACAAGACTTATCCATATTTGTTAACGTGTGTTGTGAACGCTGAGACTTACTGTTCTGTTCTTTCAGACATGGGGAGTGTCCTTCGCCCGACACTACTGCTATGTTCATCAGACTCTGTGAGCACTTCATAGAGAAGAACCCCACAGAACTCATAGGTAAGAAGTTCAGCAAGGTCTCGTCTTCATAGCTAAAGCAGGTCTAAATCAGGTCTAAAGCAGGTCTAAAGCAGGTCTAAAGCTGGTCTAAAGCAGGTCTAAAGCTGGTCTAAAGCTGGTCTAAAGTTGGTTTAAAGCTGATCTAAAGCAATTCTAAAGCTGGTCTAAAGCAGGACTAAAGCAGGACTAAAGCGGGACTAAAGCAGGACTAAAGCAGGACTAAAGCAGGACTAAAGCAGGACTAAAGCAGGTCTAAAGCAGGTCTAAAGCAGGTCTAAAGCAGGTCTAAAGCAGGTCTAAAGCAATTCTAAAGCTGGTCTAAAGCTGGACTAAGGCAGGACTAAGGCAGGACTAAGGCAGGACTAAGGCAAGACTAAAGCAAGACTAAAGCAAGACTAAAGCAAGACTAAAGCAGGACTAAAGCAGGACTAAAGCAGGACTAAAGCAGGACTAAAGCAGGACTAAAGCAGGACTAAAGCAGGACTAAAGCAGGACTAAAGTTGGTCTATAGCTGGTCTATAGCTGGTCTAATGCAGGACTAATGCAGGACTAATGCAGGTCCAAAGCAGGTCTAAAGCAGCAGGTCTAATGCAGGTCTAATGCAGGTCCAAAGCAGGTCCAAAGCAGGTCCAAAGCAGGTCCAAAGCAGGTCCAAAGCAGGTCTAAAGCAGTTCTAAAGCTGGTCTAAAGCAGGACTAAAGCAGGACTAAAGCAGGACTAAAGCAGGACTAAAGCAGGACTAAAGCAGGACTAAAGCAGGACTAAAGCAGGACTAAAGCAGGACTAAAGCAGGTCTAAAGCAGGTCTAAAGCAGGTCTAAAGCAGGTCTAAAGCAATTCGAAAGCTGGTCTAAAGCTGGACTAAGGCAGGACTAAGGCAGGACTAAGGCAGGACTAAGGCAGGACTAAGGCAGGACTAAAGCAAGACTAAAGCAAGACTAAAGCAAGACTAAAGCAGGACCAAAGCAGGACTAAAGCAGGACTAAAGCAGGACTAAAGCAGGACTAAAGCAGGACTAAAGCAGGACTAAAGCAGGACTAAAGCAGGACTAAAGCAGGACTGAAGTTGGTCTATAGCTTGTCTAATGCAGGACTAATGCAGGACTAATGCAGGACTAATGCAGGACTAATGCAGGACTAATGCAGGACTAATGCAGGACTAATGCAGGACTAATGCAGGTCCAAAGCAGGTCTAAAGCAGGTCTAATGCAGGTCTAATGCAGGTCCAAAGCAGGTCCAAAGCAGGTCCAAAGCAGGTCCAAAGCAGGTCTAATGCAGGACTAGAGCAGGTCTAGAGCAGGTCTAAAGCAGGTCTAAAGCAGGTCTAAAGCAGGTCTAAAGCAGGTCTAAAGCAGGTCTAAAGCAGGCTCCCTCCAAAACATTCCACATTAAACATGCTAGCTTATTTAGCATCTACCTTATCTGCTTGCTACCTACTAGATTAGTACGTTTGTATATGATATTTATAAAACCTTCAATTTGGATAATTCCCAGTTTTTTCCCTTAAATTCTGGTTAATTCCCTTAGATTGCCATGTTCTGCTTAGCTTCAGAGGTCTGACAGGATCTGGCATTCACCTGCAGGTGGCGCCATGAACAATAAGAGTTGATTGAGAGCTGAGCGAGGGCTTTTTTTAAATTCTTAAACTAAATCTGATGTTGAGGCCAAACCCTAAAAAACCACTGACATGAACCTTATTACATTGTTAATATTTGTGTGTTCAAATTTATATACTCCTGAGTCCTGATATATTTTATTTGCATTGGTTTGTGCACGTCTTCTGCAAATAACAAAACATTTAGGAAAAAAAAAACTTGCTGTTATCCCTGTACCCACCAGAGGGCAGCGTCACTCTTTGTGTGATTGCAGCCAATGCGTACAGTTCAAGGTTAAAGCCATTTTTGAAATTAATCTATTTCTTTGGTTTCTTTTTTGTTGTTGTTATTAATTCACGGCTGCATTTTGTCCCTCAAGAAACAGATTGAGTGACAAATCTAAACTCATAGTTGATGAACTCCCATATCATTCTAATCCAAATGCTTCTCTGCCTTGTATTCTTCTTAAAGAGAACCTTTTAATCGTCCCACAGTGAGGAAATGTCAGTGTAGCAGCGCGCATACAGGACAGGAGTAAGAGCACAAAATGTACAGACATATTTATCTGTGAATGCTTCTTAATAGGGACATAAATATATATCAATACATATAATATAAGTGCAATATGGTATGATAGTATATTTACTTTCTTTTGTAATGTTTTTATGATGTTTTAGCAACTTATTTAATATGTGACTGAATGAGAGAGTAATTTACTTCGGGATTAATAAAGTTTATCTTATTTTATCTAATGGGCAGAATTGATAGATGTAGAATTGAGGTGAGATTCAATGGACATTCTGAAAGCACAACATTGCACATTACATATGTTGCCCTAAACAGGCTCGGCAGTTGTTGTTGTACAGTCTGACAGCAGCAGGAAGGAAAGACCTGTGAGGGTAGACCTGTGAGGGTAGACCTGTGAGGGTAGACCTGTGAGGGTAGACCTGTGAGGGTAGACCTGTGAGGGTAGACAGGTGAGGGTAGACCTGTGAGGGTAGACCTGTGAGGGTAGACCGGTGAGGGTAGACCGGTGAGGGTAGACCGGTGAGGGTAGACCGGTGAGGGTAGACCGGTGAGGGTAGACCGGTGAGGGTAGACCGGTGAGGGTAGACCGGTGAGGGTATACAGGTGAGGGTAGACCTGTGAGGGTAGACTGGTGAGGGTAGACGGGTGAGGGTAGACCTGTGAGGGTAGACCTGTGAGGGTAGACCGGTGAGGGTAGACCGGTGAGGGTAGACCGGTGAGGGTAGACCGGTGAGGGTAGACCGGTGAGGGTAGACCGGTGAGGGTAGACCGGTGAGGGTAGACCGGTGAGGGTAGACCGGTCTGTCACTGAAGCTGCTCTCTCCGGGACTAAAATAGGTCATTTTTCCACCTGAGATTAACTGTAGGATTAACCGTAGATTTTTTAATTATTTGAAACCTAGCTTTCCAGTCCACTTCCCACTAATATTCTTACTTTTCTCCTCCATGTGCTCCCGTCGTTGACTTAACTCCTGCCCGGATACTGGAGCAAATATCCCAAAACAGAAGGCCTGAACGCTAACACAGCACAGTCCTCGTTTTGGGCAGATGGTGACAGCTAATCGTCACGCTGCGATTTCTCTATTTCCCAAACTCAATACCACGAGACCCAAACCCTATCATTGGCTCTGCTTCTCGTTTTATGAACAACAGGTGTTTGTGACATCGCCGCTTGTTCTAAAATTAGAGAGATATTGATCTATTTCGCATCTCCAAGACAATTTCGCCTTCGCTCGACAACAGACAATGCTTTCAGACTGATTTTATTTTCCTCCAGTTCCATCAAATCCATCTATTTTCTGTTGTGTTGTTTTCATGCAGGCTTTTTGTCATCTCCCTTGGCATTTCGTCTCTGCGTAGCCAAGATGTTTTTGTATATATGAATGTAAATGCAGGACCCCCATTGAACCAGACGGGGCTCAGAGTGCTTGATTTGTGAGTGATGCCTCGTCTCTTGTCGCACGGCCCACTACGTCTCGGTAAGAGCCAGTGCCATCGATGCGAGGAGTGGAACCCCTTTGAATAAGATTTTGCTAAACCACTGGGCCGGCGCTAATGCATTACGCTGCATTGTTCAAAATGTTCGTGGTTCAAGAGACATTGCAAATTATACTTTTTTTGGTAATAGCAGAATAGGCTTACTCCTGTCCTGGTTGGATCCTGGTTTGACTTGCTTTGGCCCTGTTTTAGTCCTGGCCTCCTTGTGGTCTAGAAAAGATGTGGAGTCAAGCCCTGTTTCCACCAGCCCTACTCTACCCTACTCTACTCTACCCTACTCTACCTGGTTATATTTCCATTATGCCTTAGCATCTAGTACCATATTCTAGCAAGCGTTCCACAGCAAACCAGTATCCGGGGAAATTCCTTGGTAACCATGGCTTCCAGCAGCACTCTTGTCAGTTAGAACACTTAAGTACCAGGTCGGACTGGATAGAACCAGGACCAGAGTCGAGTTGAGTCAGGCTTATGTCTCAGTTCAATGTTTAGTATAAAAGCTGGGGCACCTAAACAAAATTGTAGCACACATTCCTGCTTCGTGTGTGTTTATGTGAACAGCAGAGACATGAGGAGGAGGAGGGAAATACACAGGACACAGGTTATTTTTACACTTACTATTTTAACTTAGTTTTAGTTGGAATGCAATATATTTTAATTATTATAATATTGTTGGTATTTTATATAATTCAATTCAGATTAGATTTCCGAAGTGGTTTGATCTTAACATCATTAAATCCTGTTGTGTCCAGTTAAAACAGTCGTCTATCTGCTTTGTTTCCATCGGCTGTTGGTTCAGTTTTACTTTATAACCTGAGGCTTATATTCCAGTGAGGCCTTTATGTGGGGAAAAATCCTTTATTTTCAAAGTAGCTGGTGAGGTTTATACACAGGTGCTTAAAAGTCCCTGAGGTACTGGTAACTAGTTCTTCACTCTCAAGAGTTTGCTTCTTTCACTAGTTATCATATGGTCCTGGCCTTGGTCTGGTGTCGGCCTAGTTTTGGTCTAGTTTTGGTTTGATTTTGGTCTTGATCCGGGTCTGGTTGCGGTCCGGGATAGGTCCTGGCTTTTGTTTGGTCATGATCATGGACTGGTCTTGGTCTGATGTCTGGTCTCCCCTGGTCTCGCCACTCTAAAACAGTTGCTTCTATCAATCGTTTCATGTATTTTGTCACACTCAGCCAATCACCTTTCAGCCCAAATCGTCAAATAGTGACTCACACGGCTCTGAGAGAATGCTCTGGTCTGATTTATTCCCAACACTTTACTTTTACAACTCTCTCTGTTGAGACAAACTGCATAATTTAGCATAACAATACAAAGTGCCAAGTTCAATTGACTGAAAACTGTGTAATTGGGCCTAATTATAAAGCTCTATCAATTATGTATTCAGGCTTTCAGACCAATTTTATGTATTTTGTGTTGGTCCCTGTTTGAAATTCTCTCCAAAATGCTTGACTTTGTGTTTCTGTCCCCTCTCCCTCTGTCAAAGGTGTTCACTGCACGCATGGCTTCAACCGCACCGGCTTTTTGATCTGCGCGTACCTGGTGGACAAGATGGACTGGAGGTGAGGAGCTGGTTATGCATGCGGTTCACATCTCGCCTCACCGCATTGTCTGACTCATGCTCGGCCCCCACCGCCACCATAGCGGTCGTCAGCATCACGCACAAGCTACAATTCAATTCCATGTGTGTGTTGTATAGCCCTGAATCCCAATAACGGATCAGAGAATCCAAGGAAATGCAATAATAACAAAGACATACGAGCAATTGGTTAATAGACGGCGATCACTGTCCAGAAATGTTTATATATGTCCAGGATGCTGTCCGTAGACTGGGCTGTAGATCCAGGACTGAGGCTGTAGATCCAGGACTGAGGCTGTAGATCCAGGACTGAGGCTGTAGATCCAGGACGGGACTGAGGCTGTAGATCCTGGACTTGACGGAGGCTGTAGATCCAGGATGTGACTGAGGCTGTAGATCCAGGATGTGACTGAGGCTGTAGATCCAGGACGGGACTGAGGCTGTAGATCCAGGACGGGACTGAGGCTGTAGATCCTGGACGGGACTGAGGCTGTAGATCCTGGACTTGACGGAGGCTGTAGATCCTGGACGGGACTGAGGCTGTAGATCCTGGACTTGACGGAGGCTGTAGATCCAGGATGTGATTGAGGCTGTAGATCCAGGATGTGACTGAGGCTGTAGATCCAGGACGGGACTGAGGCTGTAGATCCAGGACGGGACTGAGGCTGTAGATCCTGGACGTGACTGAGGCTGTAGATCCTGGACGTGACTGAGGCTGTAGATCCTGGACGTGACTGAGGCTGTAGATCCTGGACGTGACTGAGGCTGTAGATCCTGGACGTGACTGAGGCTGTAGATCCAGGACGGGACTGAGGCTGTAGATCCAGGACGGGACTGAGGCTGTAGATCCTGGACGTGACTGAGGCTGTAGATCCAGGACGGGACTGAGGCTGTAGATCCTGGACGTGACTGAGGCTGTAGATCCAGGACGGGACTGAGGCTGTAGATACAGGACGGGACTGAGGCTGTAGATCCAGGACGGGACTGAGGCTGTAGATCCAGGACTAGGGGAGGACTGAGGCTGTAGATCCAGGACTGAGGGACTGAGGCTGTAGATCCAGGACGGGACTGAGGCTGTAGATCCAGGACGGGACTGAGGCTGTAGATCCAGGACGGGACTGAGGCTGTAGATCCAGGACGGGACTGAGGCTGTAGATCCAGGACGGGACTGAGGCTGTAGATCCAGGACGGGACTGAGGCTGTAGATCCAGGACGGGACTGAGGCTGTAGATCCAGGACGGGACTGAGGCTGTAGATCCAGGACGGGACTGAGGCTGTAGATCCTGGATGTGACTGAGGCTGTAGATCCAGGACGGGACTGAGGCTGTCGATCCAGGTCTGAGACTGTCGATCCAGGTCTGAGACTGTAGATCCAGGTCTGAGACTGTAGATCCAGGTCTGAGACTGTAGATCCAGGTCTGAGACTGTAGATCCAGGTCTGAGGCCGTAGATCCAGGACTCAGGCTGTAGATCCAGGATTCAGGCTGTAGATCCAGGATTCAGGCTGTAGATCCAGGACTCAGGCTGTAGATCCAGGACTCAGGCTGTAGATCCAGGACTCAGGCTGTAGACCCAGGACTGAGGGTGTACAACAAGTGCCTTTTCTCTCCTCTGTCACATAGCCTCAGTCAGCTTAGCTTCAGCTTTAGTGTAGGTCCAGCCGTGGGAACTGTCAGGACTGATAAAGCCGGCGGATCACCACCTCAGGGCCGAACTGCGTTTGCATAATTGAACAGTAGAAGAAGACAGAGTGAGGACTCATCCAGGGGAGAGGTCTGAATCCCCAGGACATGCATTTACAGCCTTATGTAAACTCATCCCATATGCAGCCACCCACTGCTTCCTCCACACAACAATAAAGTCTTGTTCTGGCCGGGATCTGTCTCAGGGCGGGTGTGGCTCGCCTCCACCTACAGACCCATGAGTGGTAATGGAAAGCAGAGGCAAGGCAGTGATTTAATTTAATTTCTCTTATGTCTCGTATGAGTCGTTCAGCGGTGGAAAATGATGAGACATTCTGACTTTTAAAATAAAAATCCTTTATTAAACCAGGGACATGTACATATTTCTGCTCCTCAAGCGATTTGCATTTGTCTTTTCTATTAAAAAGCTGGTGTTATGAAAATGAACAGCAGTCATTTTGAACCTCAGAGCTGGTATGCTGAGTATTAATGTCAAACTTACATTGTTTCATACAAAATATCAAAATAAACAAGATAAAATAATGTAGTTTTATTGACACACACACACTAAATCAGACAGACAGACAAAAACACACACTAATACCCACACAGACAAAACACACTAATACAGACACTAAGACACACACACACGTATTGCTTTAACCAATGAGTGACAGGACTGTGCATAAATAACACAATACATTTAGGGCTATACAAGAATAAATTGAATCAAAATGAAATATGCATGTCTTTATATCTGGATGGGTGAGGTGATTCTGACTTTGATGTGGGAGGAGAGGGAGTGGGGAGAGGGGGTGAGTGGGCACCGTGGGGGCCTGGATCACATGACCATGCTTCCTCACACAGTTCACAGACACCTTATATCCTCCTAAAGCGTCTTAAACCAAACCCTCCTTCCCGACTCTTGCTGCCTGTGACTCTGTCTGTGTCTGTTATCAGTGTGGAAGCAGCTGTGGCCGCCTTCTCTCAGGCCCGGGCCCCTGGGATCTACAAGGGGGAGTATCTGAAAGAGCTGTTCCGTCGCTATGGAGACGAAGAGGACGCGCCCGCCGCCCCCGCGCTGCCCGACTGGTGCTTTGATGACGAGGGCCCCGAGATCGACGACGACGGCAACACGCTCCAGGAGTCCGGCCCCAGCTCCTCCTCATCGGGCCCCGGCAAGAGGAGGAAGGAGAAACTAAAACTGGTGAGAGAGGGACCACTATGGACAGAGGGAGACAGAGGAGGAGACGGAGAGAGGCAGAGAGAGAGACAGAGGGAGGCACAGGGAGGCACAGGGAGACAGAGAGAGGCAGAGAGAGGCAGAGGGAGGCAGAGAGAGACAGAGAGAGACAGAGAGAGGCAGAGAGACAGAGAGAGGCAGAGAGACAGAGAGAGGCAGAGGGAGACAGAGAGACAGAGGGAGACAGAGAGACAGAGGGAGGCAGAGGGAGACAGAGAGAGGCAGAGAGAGACAGAGAGAGACAGAGGGAGGCAGAGGGAGGCAGAGGGAGGCAGAGGGAGACAGAGGGAGACAGAGGGAGACAGAGAGAGGCAGAGGGAGGCAGAGAGAGAGACAGAGGGAGACAGAGGGAGACAGAGGGAGACAGAGAGAGACAGAGAGAGACAGAGAGAGACAAGAGAGAGACAAGAGAGAGACAGAGAGAGACAGAGAGAGACAGAGAGAGGCAGAGAGAGGCAGAGAGAGGCAGAGGGAGGCAGAGGGAGGCAGAGGGAGGCAGAGGGAGGCAGAGGGAGGCACAGGGAGACAGAGAGAGACAGAGAGAGACAGAGAGAGGCAGAGAGGCAGAGGGAGGCAGAGAGAGACAGAGGGAGGCAGAGAGACAGAGGGAGGCAGAGGGAGGCAGAGGGAGGCAGAGGGAGACAGAGGGAGACAGAGAGACAGAGAGAGGCAGAGGGAGGCAGAGGGAGACAGAGAGAGGCAGAGAGAGGCAGAGAGAGACAGAGAGAGACAGAGAGAGACAGAGGGAGGCAGAGGGAGACAGAGGGAGACAGAGAGAGACAGAGAGAGACAGAGAGAGACAGAGAGAGACAGAGAGAGACAGAGAGAGGCAGAGAGAGAGACAGAGGGAGACAGAGAGAGGCAGAGAGAGAGACAGAGGGAGACAGAGAGACAGAGAGAGGCAGAGGGAGGCAGAGGGAGACAGAGAGAGGCAGAGAGAGGCAGAGAGAGGCAGAGAGAGGCAGAGGGAGGCAGAGAGAGACAGAGAGACAGAGGGAGACAGAGAGACAGAGAGAGGCAGAGGGAGGCAGAGGGAGACAGAGAGAGACAGAGGGAGGCAGAGGGAGGCAGAGGGAGGCAGAGGGAGACAGAGAGAGACAGAGAGAGACAGAGGGAGGCAGAGGGAGGCAGAGGGAGACAGAGGGAGACAGAGAGAGACAGAGAGAGGCAGAGAGAGGCAGAGAGAGGCAGAGGGAGGCAGAGGGAGGCAGAGGGAGGCACAGGGAGACAGAGAGAGACAGAGAGAGACAGAGGGAGGCAGAGAGAGGCAGAGGGAGGCAGAGAGAGACAGAGAGAGACAGAGGGAGGCAGAGAGACAGAGAGAGGCAGAGGGAGGCAGAGGGAGACAGAGAGAGGCAGAGAGAGACAGAGAGAGACAGAGGGAGGCAGAGGGAGACAGAGGGAGACAGAGAGAGGCAGAGAGAGGCAGAGGGAGGCAGAGAGAGAGACAGAGGGAGACAGAGGGAGACAGAGAGAGACAGAGAGAGACAGAGAGAGACAGAGAGAGACAGAGAGAGGCAGAGAGAGAGACAGAGGGAGACAGAGAGGCAGAGAGAGGCAGAGAGGGGCAGAGGGAGGCAGAGGGAGGCAGATGGAGACGGAGAGACAGAGAGAGACAGAGAGAGACAGAGAGGCAGAGAGAGGCAGAGGGAGGCAGAGGGAGACAGAGAGAGACAGAGAGAGACAGAGAGAGACAGAGGGAGGCAGAGGGAGGCAGAGGGAGGCAGAGGGAGGCAGAGGGAGGCAGAGAGAGACAGAGAGAGGCAGAGAGGAAGAGAGAGGCAGAGAGAGGCAGAGGGAGGCAGAGGGAGGCAGATACAGAGAGAGGCAGAGGGAGACAGAGAGGAAGAGAGATACAGAGAGAGGCAGAGAGAGGCAGAGGGAGGCAGAGGGAGGCAGATACAGAGAGAGGCAGAGAGACAGAGGGAGGCAGAGGGAGACAGAGAGGAAGAGAGAGGCAGAGAGAGGCAGAGAGAGGCAGAGGGAGGCAGATACAGAGAGAGGCAGATACAGAGAGAGGCAGAGAGAGGCAGAGAGAGGCAGAGAGAGGCAGAGAGAGGCAGAGAGAGGCAGAGGGAGGCAGAGGGAGGCAGAGGGAGGCAGAGGGAGGCAGAGGGAGGCAGAGGGAGGCAGAGGGAGGCAGAGGGAGGCAGAGGGAGGCAGAGGGAGGCAGAGGGAGGCAGAGGGAGGCAGAGGAGGGCAGATACAGAGAGAGGCCGAGAGAGACAGATAATCACACAAAGGGCGCCATAGACACACACACAGACACTACTACAAGTATTCAGAGAGTTGCTTAATATTTGCCTCAGAGAAATAACCGAGTAGATTGTTATAAAAACTAAATAGCTTCAAACGTTCAAATATTGTCACGCTCTGTTCTCTGCTTCAGTATTGCTTAAATATAAATGGTAAGTAGTAAGTAGTTAAGGTTAGAATGAATAGATGACTTAATTAATCACAGGTAATAATGGAAAGAATACTGGATTTCTAGAATAAACAATCTCACGCGGTTTCTCCGTTTCTCCTCCACAGTTTCTGCTCTTCAGCCATTTCACATTTGTCCAATAGATCTGTGTAATCCTTTATCCAGGACTGATCCATCACGGAGCAAGTTTCCAGATGACCACTTCTGAAACTCGCTCCACGATTCCAATCTCTACCAAGACTTTGTTCAGGGTGCTCCAACCAAACTGCAGCAGAATTTAATTATAGAGATGGAATATCACAGATCTCAGTATTGTCGTCGCCAGGTCACACCATAGACTGCATACAGATGGGCAATGCTAACTCGCTAGCTCAATGTAGCCCAATAGGGAAGTGCTCTATTTCTCTCTGGCTCCTATTGACTTAAGTTTATTTTGTATTTTCAGTTGGCACAAAGCCGTATAATAAGCGGGATAATGTATAGAACGCAGGTCATTATTAGAAAATCCAACTTGCAACCGTCTTAGCGACATGTCTGCACCTGTTACTGCTTGAAGCTACTGACGTCTGAACAAATGCCCATATTAGGATATCAGCTCCAGCTTTTGTTCAAATCTGCTTCTTCTGCATTGAGGCTAACACAAGCACGTTCTTTCAAAAATTATGATAATAGGAGCCACATTAGCGCACCTGTTTTTTTACAATTTTAATTCCTAAACTCAAAGTTAAGGAGTGGGGAGAGTGCTGTGCTGCTGTCCAAGGTCCTGAATCACATTTATGAGACTTGTTGGTGACTGTAGCCACTTACAAACTTACAAATGAGCTACACAGCGTTTCGGTTCTGTGCAGAAACTTCAAACACATTTTTAATTCTTATTTTCGTATTAATTATTCTTTTTAATTAGATTTGCCAGTGTCAACAAACCAGTAGTCATTAAAATAAACACAAATAAAACATTAACGACAATTTTAAAACAAAAGTTAGAGAACTGTTTTCAGGCTAGACTTAATGCCCCGGCTATATGCCCCAACAGGAGACTAGTCCCTGTGCTCCTCAGAGCCCCAGCAGGAGACCGGTCCCTGTGCTCCTCAGAGCCCCAGCAGGAGACCTGTCCCTGTGCTCCTCAGAGCCCCAGCAGGAGACTAGTCCCTGTGCTCACCAGAGCCCCAGCAGGAGACCTGTCCCTGTACTCCTCAGAGTCCCAGCAGGAGACCAGTCCCTGTGCTCCTCAGAGTCAGTGTTTTGTGATACAGACAAAATGTAGAGCCCTGAAGCTGTAGTGGAGTTAGACAACTACTTAAAACCTAAATAAATTGTATATAATGTAGGGCTGCCCGATATATCAAAAAATATCATTGTGATATTGGAGCCATATCCATATCTAAAAGATGCGCAATAATTTTGATACATTTATGTACCGATATACATTTCTTGTATTTCTTGAATGCGCACTGCAAGGAATCTGCTGCAACCTCGTGCCGACACACGCTAAAGTGGAACACGCGGAGAAACAAAAGAAGCAGATGATGAAGAGACAGATGCAGACGAATGCAGAGGAACCTGTTCCCAAAAGACACAGTGGGACTACTTCAGATTCACACGACAGGACCAATCACAGAAACAAGTTATTTGCAAGTCATGCCAAAAAATAGTCCTTAAGTTGAAGGGAAACACAACAAATCTCCAGAGCCACCTCCAGCACAACCACAGGGTCCTTTTTGCTGTGTATTTACAATCTCAAATTATTGTCTTATGGTTCAATGCAGATTACATTTTTAGGTGAATTACAAAAATAACGCTACAATTTTGTTATCGAAATACTAAACACCCATATCGAATATCGCTCTAATTTCCAATACGGTGCAGCCCTATTTAAAACAACATTATGTGAATTTGCGCTACAAGTTCATCAAGTACTGTAGGTTTCTCCTTTATATTCCATCTCTGGCTTTTTAATGTAGTGTAGATATAGTTTTTGGTACTTGATGCTATTGCCCCTTTGTAAGAATCACTGTGTTTATGAAGCTAGCATCCCCTGTTCCCGTGCTACAAGTATGTTAACCAACCCTACAGTGTAAGCCCTGTGTACCAAATAGAATCAATAGTGCCATGGCCGTGTCTCTCTCCGTTATTACACTCGGCTTACTGAAACCTTAAAGCAAATCTAATATAGAGGAGGCCGAGACGTGCAGAGGTGAGTGCAGCAGCAGCAGCAGCAGCAGCAGCAGCAGCAGCAGCAGAGGAGTCCCATTACCCGCTTGTCATTAAAGAAGACGCTCTATCGCTTGAGTGGTTTGCGCTGGAGTCAGAGCGCCGGGCGGCCGAGTCCACTGGAGCCGAGACGAGATGAAATATCAGAAACTTCATCATTATAAAACTCGGCACATAACATAACAATGCACTTTATGGACCTGTGCTTTCATAGCAGGAGGTATGAAGATTAGTATTACACATTAACTTTGGCCATTAACAAAAGATTAGAGGACTATTTACTATTGTGATGACGTAGGGTTACAAGTATTCCCTCACTGCTCCAAACCTGTGTGTAGATGGACTCTACTCTACTCTACCCTACTCTACCCTTCTCTACTCTACTCTACTCTTCTCTACTCAACTCTACCCTACCCTTCCCCTCCCCTCCCCGCCCCGCCCTATACCACTCTACTCTACTCTACCTTACCCTACCCTACCCTACCCAACCCTACTCTACCCTTCCCTACCCTTCTCTACTCTACTCAACTCTACTCTACCCTGCCCTACCCTTCCCCTCCCCGCCCCGCCCCGCCCTACCCTACTCTACTCTTCCCTACCCTTCTCTACTCTACTCTACTCTACTCTACTCTACTCTACTCTACTCTACTCTACTCTACCCTACTCTACCCTTCTCTACTCTACTCTACTCTACTCTACCCTACCCTTACTCTACTCTACTCTAGCCTACTCTACTCTACCCTACCCTTCTCTACTCTACTCTAGCCTACTCTACTCTACCCTACCCTACCCTAACCTACCCTACCCTACTCTACCCTTCTCTACTCTACTCTACTCTACTCTACTCTACTCTACCCTTCTCTACCCTACCCTACCCTACCCTACCCTACCCTACCCTTCCCCTCCCCGCCCCGCCCTATACCACTCTACTCTACCCTACCCTACTCTACCCTTCCCTACCCTTCTCTACTCTACTCTACTCTACTCTACTCTAGCCTACTCTACTCTACTCTACCCTACCCTACCCTTCCCCTCCCCTCCTCGCCCTACTCTACCCTACTCTACTCTACTCTACTCTTCCTCGCACCCTCCTTAAGATGGATGATCTGAACATACATTAATATAGCTTGTGTTTTGTGTTGTTGCTGCTGTGTGATTCTTCATCATAAACCGCTAACGCTAATGGATGCGAGGGCGATGCGTTCTCATTCTCCACCTGCCTTTGCTCTTATTTGCTGTAAGTTTTTCATAATATACATAATGTACACAGGCTGCGTTTCCTTTGGTCATGAATAAAAGCAACAAGGACGTTTCGCACAAGGTTGACTTGAGTAAATGAGCTTGGCGCTAACAACTCAAAAGCATGTTTTCTAACTTTTTAATTAGAATTGGCAGCGGCGGAGTCTGCTCTGAATACAGCAGCTCGTGGTGGAGAGAAAACATTTATTTGTTGCTTTAGAAACAGAAGTAGAAGGTTTTTTTGTGTTGATTTAATGACAATAACTGCTGATCTTGGTCTATTGTGTGGTTTTGGTCACAAGTAATTAGTTAAGTAATGTATGTTGGAGAATGCAATGTTAAGACCTAAGTAAAATTGCCTTTTTAACCATTAGACCAAGGCTGTAGATCCAGGACTGAGGCTGTAGATCCAGGACTGAGGCTGTAGACCCAGGACTGAGGCTGTAGATCCAGGAGTAAAGAGGCTGTAGATCCATTACTGAGGCTGTAGATCCAGGACTGAGGCTGTAGATCCAGGACTGAGGCTGTAGATCCAGGACTGAGGCTGTAGATCCAGGACTGAGGCTGTAGATCCAGGACTGAGGCTGTAGATCCAGGACTGAGGCTGTAGATCCAGGACTAAAGAGGCTGGTAGGACTCTCCCTTCTCAGCAAGAAGGTCCTGGGTTTGAATCCCGGTCGGAGCAGGGCCTTTCTGGGTGGAGTTTGCATGTTCTCCTCGTGTCTGCGTAGGTTTCCTTCGGGTGCTCCGGTTTCCCCTACAACTAAAAACATGTACAAAAGGTCTGAATGTAATGAGTGAGTGAATGGATGGTCTTGGTCGTCTCGCTTCTGTCATCACCGTATGTGGAGAGAATAATATCTGAACTCAGAAGCGCTTTTGGTGACCTTGGTCTGTAAAAAATGCGCTATATAGATAAAGTACTTACTTTTAGGTTATGGGTATATAACTGGATTTTCCCAAATTTTAGGAAAGAACCGCCCTTTCCACTTTTTGAACAAAACACTCTCACGTATCACCAGAATAATTGGGACAATTGGGAGGACCCATTATCGACCCGGAAGTGGAAAGTCCTCTTATACCTTTAATACTGTGACTAAGATATTGTAGCCTTTTCATAATCACATAATCACAGTGGACCAGTATCTGCCCGATCCCTAATGTGTGACTTATGGGAAAAACTTTACTCATGTCAGACAGTCTCAAACAGCTTCCTTTTCAAAATCTCTCCTATCCCATGTTAGAATATCCCCCAATTAAAAAAAGTGATTCCATAAAGATTACATTTCACAACATGTCGGGTCCGCTCTGTGAGAGATGGCCCAGCTGTTTGTAATTAAGACCTGGAGCCGGGTCTTTATCCTTGGCGTTGGCGCTCACTGGAGACTTGGCGTCCACATCCTGTTTGGGGTAGGGTCGTCAGGAGCGTAGGAGGCTGTAGAAACTTTGCACCGAGTCTCGTGTTTGGTTTGATGACATGTCTTTTGTTCCTCAGGGCGCGGTGTTCCTTGAAGGCATCACGGTGAAGGGCGTGTCCCAGATTACCACACAACCCAAACTGGGCCAACTGCAGCGGCTCTGTCAGGAGATGGCAGAGTGGGACAAGTAAGACAATATACTACTGTACAAGTACTCTACTCTACTTTACTTTGCTCTGCTCTGCTCTGGTCTGGTCTGGTCTGGTCTACTCTGGTCTGGTCTACTCTGGTCTGGTCTGGTCTAGAAATGGTCTAGTCGAGTCGACACCTCCTGGTTGCGTTTCCATTACATTTTAGGATCTGGTACCAGAGTAAGGTAGAGTAGAGTAGGGTAAGATAGGATAGGTTAGAGTAGGGTAGTATAGGGTAGAGAAGAGTAGAGAAAAGCAGAGTAGAGTACGGTAAGGCACAGAAGGCTTAGGTAGAAAGAGGATTTTTGTGCTGAGAAATGACTCATTAGTCTTCTGTTTGGACACTTTTATAGTCACTAGAGCCAGGAATATATTTGTACATATTCAGACAGAAACACACATACTCAGAGATGTTTTTTTCCGAGACTGAAACTCTGTGGCGTCAGCTCTGCTCTTGCTCCTGTCAAAACAGAACCAACGTCAATGCAGCTATTTCCACCACCTGCTGCCTCCCACTGGTCTCCCGTATTCTGCTGCTCGAGCTACAGCACGTATTTCTACTTTATTTTCTGTGTGGGTTCCTCAAAGGCCAAGTGTATCCAAGATAGTTTACCTCGTGTGAAAGCTGGGTTATGTTCAGTTCAATTCAATTTATTTGTGTATATTCCTATCCGGAGGACTTTACAAAGGGCGTTGATGATGTGGATTGGCCCATGTTTCTGCTAAAACAGCTGTAGTATAATCAAAACGCTGTAGCTCGAGTCCTGACTAGAACCAGGAACATTACATTTGTCCTGGTCTCAGGTCTCTGCGCTGGCTTCCTGTAGCTCAGAAAATATACTTAAAAGCAGCTCTAAAGTCTCTCCACGGCCTCGCACCAAATTACATCTGTGACATGTTAGTGGCTTATCAACCAACTCGAACTCTGAGGAGCACAGGGACTGGCCTTCTGCTGGGACTCTGAGGAGCACAGGGACTGGCCTCCTGCTGTGGACTCTGAGGAGCACAGGGACTGGCCTTCTGCTGGGACTCTGAGGAGCACAGGGACAGGCCTTCTGCTGGGACTCTGAGGAGCACAGGGACTGGCCTTCTGCTGGGACTCTGAGGAGCACAGGGACAGGCCTTCTGCTGGGACTCTGAGGAGCACAGGGACTGGCCTTCTGCTGGGACTCTGAGGAGCACAGGGACTGGCCTCCTGCTGGTGCCCAGAGTCAGGATTAACATGGGGAGGCAGCGTTTCAGATTTTGTTCATCACTTTGAATTGCCTTGAGTATGACCTCTGCTATACTAATAACCTTGCCTTCTTGCAGGTCTGGCTTCCCCGGAGCTCAGCCCGTGTCCATGGACCGACAGAACCTGCGTTTCCTGGAGCACAGTCCGTACAAAGTGAGCTGGAAGGCGGACGGCACACGGTGAGTGACTGTCTCTGCGCCCGAATCCTCTCCTCCGTCTTCTTCTGTTGTTTTGCTTCTCGCTCGTTAGCCTCAAGTGGTTTGTCAGGGATCGTGCTTCCCGGCGGTTCATTCATTACTCTCTGTGGCGGCTGGATTTACAAGTGAATAGAAGCGCGGCCTTTGCTACTTATTAGCGTCTAATTACAACATCTTTATTCAGCTAATCAACCTGGACAGGTCAGTGCGGCTCGGGGAGAGAGACGCTGCATTATCTGCTCTGGCCTCTGCTCTAGCTTCTGCTCTAGCTTCTGCTCTAGCTTCTTCTCCAACTTCTGCTCTAGCTTCTGCTCTAGCTTCTGCTCTAGCTTCTGCTCTAGCTTCTGCTCTAGCTTCTTCTCCAACTTCTGCTCTAGCTTTTGCTCTAGATTCTGTTCTAGCTTCTACCCTAGCTTCTGCTCTAGCTTCTGCTCTAGCTTCTGCTCTAGCTTCTGCTCCAGCTTTTGGTCCTGTTTCTGCTCCAGCTTTTGGTCCAGATTCTGCTCCAGCTTTTGGTCCAGTTCCTGCTCCAGCTTTTGGTCCAGATTCTGCTCCAGCTTTTGGTCCAGATTCTGCTCCAGCTTTTGGTCCAGATTCTGCTCCAGCTTTTGGTCCAAATTCTGCTCCAGCTTTTGGTCCTGTTCCTGCTCCAGCTTTTGGTCCAGTTCCTGCTCCAGATTTTGGTCCTGTTTCTGCTCCAGCTTTTGGTCCAGTTCCTGCTCCAGCTTTTGGTCCAGGTTCTGCTCTGGCTCTTGGTCCAGCCTCTTGCGCCGCATCATCTCACATCTCGTCACATTCAGCACAAATGAGTTACTTTCTGTTTTTGTCACCAAACACCAGAAGTGTTGAAGAGGCAAAGCAGTTTTTAGTATTGGTGCAGACTGCCGCTATCTCGCTCCCGCCAGCAGACATGTGAGGAGCGCTGTTGAATAATTTATGACCACGGTTCATTTTGAGGATTTTAAAGTACATTTTTTTTGGCTTTAATTTTGTGTGAAGCTGAACCTTGATGGCATCATTCCACTTCAGCCGCGGGGAAACGGCTCGTGTTTATATGCATGAAGAGGTATCAAAGGAAGGATCTCATTCAGAACTATTATTTCAAGTCATAACTCTCCACAGGGAATCAGTGTTTCTTTATTTGAAGCTTCAAAAACCCCAAAACTTACATGCATAGTACTTGCTGCACACCTGTGTTTTCAAGTCAGTTCAATTAAAGTCAAATACATACAAATCCTAAGGTTTGTTAGTGCTTTTTCATAGGGAACTACCATGAAACGCCATTAGCTTAAAGACCGCGCCCCAAAACGCTACATGCAAATATACATTCCTAAATAGTGGAATGTATAAATATTAACGGCTTATTAAACGAGCGCGAGGTTAATAAATGTTTTATTATATGACTATTTTTTATTTATGCAAATATTGTTTCAACACTAGCAAAAACACATGCAACCAAACTGTCAATCTGTGACATGAAGAACTTATCGATGATTGAGGCGCCCGCTGTAAGTTCTCAGTCTGTGTCTTTACCGATGCTTTGTGAAGTATGTTCATGTCCCACTTGGTTTTCCTAATCGTGTTTTTACCTTTCTGGTCCGTAACGAAGTTGTCGATCTCTTCTTGACTGTGAGGAGTTATGTCTTCGTCGTTATTTGCTGTTATTACTTCCTCTGGCTCTTCCAACTCGTCCGGATAATAGAATTCACTGGAGAATGCTCCCAGTCGTCGCTCATTTATTTTTTATCGAGGAAAGATATCAAATTTGCTACGTGCTGCGGACTGATCGTCATGGTAACAGTCCTAGATGGGAAAATATCAGACCGCAAATCAGCCAATCAGAGCGCGCGAACGATCCAAGTCATAAATGTTTATATCGACATTTCTCTCTCAAAGTCTCCCCAGACCAGGGCTGTCAAACTCATTTTGCTCGGGGGCCAGAAGTATAAAAGTTTGTTTTTGACATGTTTGGATTCAACCCCAACTGGGCCAAATATTAACAAGAGATGTATATGAAGATTCAAAGTTAAATATAAAAATAGAAGTAAATGTTTTCTTGTATCGCCCTAAATTTAAAGCATAGTTATCTCAGAGGACAACACAGATCAGAGAATCAAACAGGTCAACAGGAAAGGCAATGATAAAACCACATAGAGCCGTTGATCCATAAGAAGCAGAGAACAGTGTGTCCTGGATCATCCTAATGTTAGACCCTCCTGCCATGGCAAAGGAAAAACTCTAAAACCCAATGGGAAAAGGCGGGAAACCTCAGGGAGACCCACATTGAGAGGCAAAAAAATTAAGTAACCAGAATATTGAATTGCATTTGTAGGGTTTTCTTGAGGATTTAAAATGAAGTATAACAGGCCATAGAACCCATTATTACAACTTACTACAGTAAAGTATTGAATATAATTTCAGGAGCCAATAAAAATGATTTTCTGGGCTAGATTTACCCCACAAGCCTCAGTTTGACACGCCTGCCTTAGACACAATCAGTTCAGTTACTTATGTCTCCCCTTTCTATCATTGTTTGCATGTTCTCCTCATTCAAACTATGACAAACCTATAAATGTGAGGGTGGACACTGTTTTTGCACCTTTTGTGATTTTGCAAAAGATTGAAAAAGTTCATAGTTTATGCCGATTTTATGAAGAAATTTTAGATTTTCCAAAAGTTCTTCAGGCCAATGTATTTATAAAAACCAAAAAGTAATGTTAGGTGCTCCAGCTTTAAAGCAGTATTGTCATTTGTCCCTTTTCCTCTGCTTCCTACAGACACATTTCTCAAACTTTCAGTCGTCCTCTGTTGTATTATTTCCATTGAGCCTGGAAATAGCGTGCTCTTTCTATGGCCTTTCTCTTGTTAGTGCTCGTCCCCGGTGCCTGCAGCTGGAGGAGCGTGGAGTACAAATACCACACACTGAGACGGACGCGATCGGCAATGAGTCATCCCTGTACTCTGGGACTTATTTATATTCTGGCAAAGTTGTTTTGTAGAAAGGAGAGGCCAAAGTCAAGTTATTATGAGGCAATGTGGGTTTTGGGTCTAACAAGATAAGGATCTGCAACTTGTGGCCATACTTGCATGCGTCAGAGCTCTGAAGCTGTGCTGGGCAGGTCCTGGTTAGTACTGTGATGAGAGACCTCTGAGAACACCAGGGGCCACAGTGGGGCGGCTGCGGTTGTCAAAACTGTGGTTGTGTCCTTAGGCAAGACACTTCACCCACATTAGAATAAGTCTGGTGTGTGTGTGAATAGTTGTTGGTGGTGGGAGGGGCCGATGGGACAGACTGTCAGAGTGCCCCAGGGCAGCTGTGGCTCCAGTAGTAGTAGCGAATGAATAATGACATGTGAAGTTACCTTCTGCGTTTTGAGTCACAATTTGACTCTGAGGGTGGTCCTCTCGTTTTCACTATTTTGTCTTTAAAAAACCCCCCGCTGTGACAGAGGCCAAAAATACATGCACACATATTTTTTTGACGAACACAAAGGGTGTAAAGAAGCTAGTATTGTTTAATTACCTGACATGTTTGGGCGGACAATGCTAACCCGCTAGCTCAATGAAGCCCAGTAGGAAAGTGCTCACGGGCGAAGATTTACTTACATGTAAACGTAAACTCCTAGCTCAACAACAGACCATTTTGGATTTTTCTCTCTGTGATCCTGGTTTTTATATTTTGATATCGTCTTTCCAGTTATGAACCATATTAGGATTGACCAATCAGATGCCTTCATTGGTGGGGGGAAACTCCAGCTTGTCTTAGCAACCGTCTTAGCAACACGTCTGCTCCTGTTACGGAAAGCGATGAAGCCAACCCCTTCATAACAAATGCCCATATAAGGAATTAGGCTGATTCTTCGTATCAGCCTCTTCTGCATTAAGGCTAATACCGTGGTGATGTCACACGCTGCCCACCCTCCCCTGATCTACGCTCTCTCTCTCCCCACCCAAACACTCCAGGTATTTCAACAGCACTAGCACTTGTACACTGTTATTAAAAGAACCTTCTAAGCCTTTTATGTGTCGAGTTCATTATAAAGTCTGGTCTCGCGTCGCCTCCCTTTGCGCTCGACTAATCAAGAGGGTTGTATTTACCCCGTCTGGTTATGATTCAGGCCGCGCTCACCCTCCTGTGCATCTGTGTCCTTGTTTCTGCCATTGTTTACACTAGTCTCCTCTCTCTCCTGCATAATATTAAGCCATGTTTTTAACCTCAGTCTCATCCATGTGCAGACGCGCTGTCATTCTTGCAAAGTTTCAGCTCAATCTATAAAGTATTGCAGAGTC
Organism: Knipowitschia caucasica; assembly: GCA_964034765.1. Taxonomy (NCBI): domain Eukaryota; kingdom Metazoa; phylum Chordata; class Actinopteri; order Gobiiformes; family Gobiidae; genus Knipowitschia; species Knipowitschia caucasica. The sequence continues at coordinate 5,065,017 of OZ035839.1, forward strand.
CTGACAGAAGCAGAACACAAACATATTTCTTCTGATTTCAGCGCAGTGTAGCCTTAGCCTTATCCATTTGTTTAAGTCTAGTCCATGATCATTTCCTACATGTACGTCTGGGTCTGATCCTAGTGGCTGCGGTTTCCTCGGTTGAATCCACTCCGACCAATCAGAGAGCGGGTGTTGTAGGTCGGTGTCTGTGACGTCAAGAGTTTGTGATGAATTTGCTGGTTGTACTTTGTCGGAGAATGCGATAGTAAAATAATCTGTTCTGGTTCAGCTCCAAATATCAAGAAACTGAAGCCTGAGCAAGAGGAACGTTTAGTAAATGTCACTGCTGGAAAGATGTTGTGGCTCTACTCCCTACGGGCTCCGTTAGTGGCAAAGGAGATGGCTAAAGCTAGGCTAAATGCTAAAGCTTGGCTAAATGCTAAAGCTAGGATAAATACTAAATGCCTCACTCACACATTATATATTGGGCAAGACTCCACTAGAGCAGCGATCATCCTGTGGACTCACCACCTGCAGGAGGATCAGCGAGGGGCTGGTGCTCTGACTGCCACCCCCGACCCAGAAATGGATTAAGGGGAAGAAGATAGGGAAGTCTGGGCGTCTCTGCTTAGACTTCTGCCCCCGCGACCCTGCAACGGATAAAGCAGAAGAAAATGGATGGATGGATGGAAGATAGATGGATGGATTATTATTATTTGAAGTATTCACAGTTGTACTTGATCCGATCTTTTATAATGCACTCTTTAGGGTTTTTTAGTACTCTGTTGTTGTTGATTATATGCATTGTGTAATAAATTGTAATTGTGTGATGGGGTGTGATAGTTTAATAAGTAATGATTTTGATAATTTCACGTTTTTGATCTTATTATATATTAAAGATTTTCCTTGGACAGCCTGTTAGGATTGACCTGGAGGATTACGTTGTCCTCGTACAAAAGTTGCCACCCGCAGAATGCGAACAAGCAAGAAACCATCTGATGTTTGAATGAAATCACAGCAGGTGTTTGTTTTCTGTTCGGGAAAATTTAAAACGTAACAAAAGCTCGCGGCATCGCAACAGACAACCAGCTGTGCATCTGTAAAGACTCTCACTCACAATACTACTGCTTTGTTCATAATCAATTCTTTTTGACTCTTGCAACATCACAAACGCACACACACACACACACACACACACACACACACACACACACACGCACACACAAAATTAGGATCAATATTTGATATATGGCTACATTACACATCTCCATTCCATTTATCATGAAAAAAAGTGTATTTTTTCACTTAACATTTTTCTATTTTATGTATACCATATATTGGCATATGGTATATTGCTGACCAATAAATTGATAATCGTTATCGTGATATAATCGTTATCGTGAGCTATGTATCGTATATCGTATCGTGAGGTACCCTTAGATTCCCACCCCTAACACATCCACACTCACACACACGCACACTGGTCTCCTGCTGGGACTCTGAGGAGCACAGGGACTGGTCTCCTACTGGGACTCTGAGGAGCACAGGGACCGGTCTCCTGCTGGGATTCTGAGGAGCACAGGGACTGGTCTCCTGCTGGGACTCTGAGGAGCACAGGGACCGGTCTCCTGCTGGGATTCTGAGGAGCACAGGGACTGGTCTCCTGCTGGGACTCTGAGGAGCACAGGGACTGGTCTCCTGCTGGGACTCTGAGGAGCACAGGGACCGGTCTCCTGCTGGGATTCTGAGGAGCACAGGGACTGAGACCAGTAAGAGAGACTAGAGACTAAACATTGGGGAGGCAAAGTTTCAGATTCATGCAGCTAAGATCTGGGACAGTCTTCTGAAAATGTGAGACTGGCTTCTTCTCTGACTTTGTTCAAAACTGGATCTTCTTAACTCCACTATTTAATGTTCTATGATTATTTATGATTCTTATGCCTTGTGCCATTGTTTTAAGTACATTCAGTGGCCTTGTGTATGAACTGTGCCATACAAATAAACTTAGTGTTGACGTATTATTGACTGGCTGTTAGAGGAGGCCAGTGTCGACCTCTCAGAATCAATCTCTTTGTGTGTGTTAGAGAGAGATGAGAGAGAGAGAGAGAGAGAGATGAGACTGAGCTTGTGCTTCTCAGTCAGATTTACAGATTGTGGTCATGCTGTCTTGATCCCAATTTGTCTTTTACTTTCTTTCATAGCAACAGAGTCTGAATCTGCCCCACTCTTTGCCGCCGGCAGCATTTCTAAGATTCAGAAGTGATTTGTTACCCAGTGTTTAGCCAGAGTTCAAACCAATATTCATATTTTATTGCTCTGTTTTCATGTTTTCATCTTGGATCTGCTTCTTTCAGGTGAAATAGAAGTAGTAGAAGTGCCCAACTCCCAAATGCAGGGCCACTTTCTATACAGCGACTTTGCTTCTCTACAAGCTGGAGTTTTCCCATAGACGCTAGCTCAATCTGGCTCGTATTGTCTTGCATGTAAAATTAAACCCCTGTAGCTCAGCAATTGTTTGTCACATTCATCATTTTGGGCTTAAATCTGTGGTTTACTGCTCTGGTCCTGGTGTTCATATGGGATATTGTTTTTGTAATTCCAGATATGAGCCAATTAAGGATGGTCCAATCAGTTGCCTTTTAATTCGTGAGGGAAACTCCAGTTTACCTTAGCAACCGTCTTAGCAACACACCTGCCCCTGTTACGTTGCAATGCTAACACTGTCTTCACAAATGCCCATATAAGGATATTGGCTCCATCTCGCTTTTGTTCAAATCAGCTTCTTCCTCATTAAGGCTAAAACTGTTGTGATGTCACTCTCTGTCCATCCACTTCTGATACATCTATGTCTATGGATAAACAGTATACATATGATCAAATACTCTATGCTAGTTATTATCACATGTGTTTATGTGACCTGATAAGAATCAGACTCAGGCAAATTGGGATCTTTGTACGACAAAGCCTCCTGGCTGGTTTATTCACAAAATGGTCGTTAATTTCAGGCAGAACAAAAGACACAGATACATTATATATGGAAATCTACGTCATCATAGAAAAGGCCAAACCTTCGGCACCAAATAGCCTAAACAACGAAAGTCTCTGTGGTCCTTGAGACCTCCACAAGGCCAGGTTATTAATACTATTTTGTCTTGCATTTGTCCACCTGTGCAGTACATAGGTCACTGTTTACCACACTAGCACTGCATAGAGACCAGAAATACAGAGAGCGAGACCAGAGAGCGAGACCAGAGAGCGAGACCAGAGAGCGAGACCAGAGAGCGAGACCAGAGAGCGAGACCAGAGAGCGAGACCAGAGAGCGAGACCAGAGAGCGAGACCAGAGAGCGAGACCCGAGAGCGAGACCCGAGAGCGAGACCCGAGAGCGAGACCCGAGAGCGAGACCCGAGAGCGAGACCCGAGAGCGAGACCCGAGAGCGAGACCCGAGAGCGAGACCCGAGAGCGAGACCCGAGAGCGAGACCCGAGAGCGAGACCCGAGAGCGAGACCCGAGAGCGAGACCCGAGAGCGAGAGACCAGAGAGCGAGAGACCAGAGAGCGAGAGACCAGAGAGCGAGAGACCAGAGAGCGAGAGACCAGAGAGCGAGAGACCAGAGAGCGAGAGACCAGAGAGCGAGAGACCAGAGAGCGAGAGACCAGAGAGCGAGAGACCAGAGAGCGAGAGACCAGAGAGCGAGAGACCAGAGAGCGAGAGACCAGAGAGCGAGAGACCAGAGAGCGAGAGACCAGAGAGCGAGAGCGAGACCGAGAGCCAGAGATTGAGAGCGAGAGACCTGAGAGCGAGAGACCCGAGAGCGAGAGACCCGAGAGCGAGAGACCCGAGAGCGAGAGACCCGAGAGAGCGAGAGACCGAGAGCGAGAGACCGAGAGCGAGAGACCAGAGAGCGAGAGACCAGAGAGCGAGAGACCAGAGAGCGAGAGACCAGAGAGCGAGAGACCAGAGAGCGAGAGACCAGAGAGCGAGAGACCAGAGAGCGAGAGACCAGAGAGCGAGAGACCAGAGAGCGAGAGACCAGAGAGCGAGAGACCAGAGAGCGAGAGACCAGAGAGAGAGCGAGAGACCAGAGAGCGAGAGACCAGAGAGCGAGAGACCAGAGAGCGAGAGACCAGAGAGCGAGAGACCAGAGAGCGAGAGACCAGAGAGCGAGAGACCAGAGAGCGAGAGACCAGAGAGCGAGAGACCAGAGAGCGAGAGACCAGAGAGCGAGAGACCAGAGAGCGAGAGACCAGAGAGCGAGAGACCAGAGAGCGAGAGACCAGAGAGCGAGAGACCAGAGAGCGAGAGACCAGAGAGCGAGAGACCAGAGAGCGAGAGACCAGAGAGCGAGAGACCAGAGAGCGAGAGACCGAGAGCGAGAGACCAGAGAGCGAGAGACCAGAGAGCGAGAGACCAGAGAGCGAGAGACCAGAGAGCGAGAGACCAGAGAGCGAGAGACCAGAGAGCGAGAGACCAGAGAGCGAGAGACCAGAGAGCGAGAGACCAGAGAGCGAGAGACCAGAGATAGACCAGAGATAGACCAGAGATAGACCAGAGATAGACCAGAGATAGATCAGAGAGAGATAGACCAGAGATAGACCAGAGATAGAGAGATCAGAGATAGACCAGAGATAGACCAGAGATAGAGAGATCAGAGATAGACCAGAGATAGACCAGAGATAGACCAGAGATAGACCAGAGATAGACCAGAGATAGACCAGAGATAGACCAGAGATAGACCAGAGATAGACCAGAGATAGACCAGAGAGAGACCAGAGATAGACCAGAGATAGAGAGACCAGAGAGAGACCAGAGAAGGAGAGACCAGAGAAAGAGAGACCATAGAAAGAGGGAGACTAGAAAGACTGTTAGCTTGAATTCCAACTTTGGTCATATGCTGTGTCTTTGTCCTTAATTCAAACTTTTATTGAATACATTTCAGTCAAAAGATCCATAAAAACAAAGCAATGTTAAAGAATCCAATTAATTGGATAAAAACCAGAACTTCTATTGCTCCAAAATCTAATCTCTGAGCCTGTTTGGCTGCCGGCGAATTTTCCAAAGAGAGAGAGAGAGAGACGCGCCTGGTTTTTCACTGGGGGATGTGTTTTGGAAGAGCCTGCAGTTAGAAAAGGTCAATAATGCGCCACTCCACCTGACAGTTCCACTTTCACCCGTCTGTCTGAGAAGCTTCTGATGGTTAAATACTGCCACCTCCACTGAGAGAAACCCCCCCAAGACTGAGGCTGTGGATCCAGAACTGAGGCTGTGGATCCAGAACTGAGGCTGTGGATCCAGAACTGAGGCTGTGGATCCAGAACTGAGGCTGTAGACCCAGGACTGAGGCTGTGGATCCAGGACTGAGGCTGTGGATCCAGGACTGAGGCTGTGGATCCAGGACTGAGGCTGTAGACCCAGGACTGAGGCTCTAAATCAGTACCGGTTTCTTGGCCAAAGCTGCAGTAAACCGCCTCAATGTTGAAATAGCCATATTTTTCTGTCTGTATTTTGTGAGCTTTGTTCCCTCCAGGAGTACTTTACGATTGCTGCCGTTGCTGATGTGTTTAAGTGTTGTCCTGGTGGAGAAAACACAGACTGAGGCTGCTCCGGCCCGGCTCTGTGCCCCCTCACTGATTCTCGTTTTGGATTTCATTTGTTGGGTTTTATCTGCAGCAGAGCGAAGCCGACAAGAGGTTTTCAGATCACTTTGTCATGTTTCAGAAACCACACGCTCTTTTTTATCAATTGGAGAAACCCACAAGCTTATGTTATGTGTCTGCTACTTTTAACACAAATATTTGATAGTGCAATATTCTTGGCATCTCTATATTATTTCTATTTCAATCTCGCTATAGTGTGTGATTAGAGAAGAGTCGACAGGAAAGTGAGAAAGTACAAGCAGCAATTAAAGTTCCTAATGATTCTTTGTATTGTGAGAGAGTAGAGAGAGAGAGAGTAGAGAGAGAGAGCAGAGAGAGTAGAGAGAGAGATCAGAGAGAGACCAGAACAGTCTAAGTATCTCTCTCTCTGGTCTCTTCTCTTGCTCTCCTTTTGTTCTCCCTCTCTCTCTCTCTTCCCAGTCTCACTCGTTCTCTGCTCTCCCTCCTCTCTCCTCTCTTGTCTCTCTCCCTCTCTCCCTCCCCCCCCTTCTCTCTCTCTCCAGTAACCATGCATTAGTTTCCACAATGAGTTTTCCCTTTTAGTTGTTGACGTAGCCTCTGTAATGGGCAAAGCAGCTGGACTACATGTGGAACATCCCTGGAGCGCATCCGCGGCTGTCAATCAAACGTGGGGCAAGACCAGTGGGGCAAGACCAGTGGGGCAGGACCATTGGGACAGGACCAGTGGAGCAGTGCAAGCCTCATTAGGGCCTAAGTGCTCCCGGGACAGAGGATATGGATGGGATCTGAGGAGCAGGGGCAAACGGGGACAAGCCATAGACAGGATATAGATGATAGATGCTAATGCGCCTGCTCGATGATCCTGGGGTTTGTGCTGTGATATTGTCTTGTAAGGGTTGGCACATCAGATTCTGCCATCCATGGGAGATTATCCAGCTTGCCTTAGCAACCGTTTTAGCAACGACCAATGACCTGTCGTGCTACTCTTCTCAGGTCAATTTAGCACAAACCTATTAAAAAAATTTGATTTTATATTACTTAGTGGAATAAAGAATCTTCATTTGAAATGCATAATCAACGAGAGAGTAGTGAGACAGACAAGAGAGAGAGACAGACAAGAGAGAGAGCAGAGAGACTAGAGAGAGACCAGATAGAGACCAGATAGAGAACAGATAGAGAACAGATAGAGAACAGATAGAGACCAGAGAGAGACCAGAGAGAGACCAGAGAGAGACCAGAGAGAGACCAGAGAGAGACCAGAGAGAGACCAGAGAGAGACCAGAGAGAGACCAGAGAGAGACCAGAGAGAGACCAGAGAGAGACCAGAGAGAGACCAGAGAGAGACCAGAGAGAGACCAGAGAGAGACCAGAGAGAGACCAGAGAGAGACCAGAGAGAGACCAGAGAGAGACCAGAGAGAGACCAGAGAGAGCAGGGAGAGAAAGGGAGACAGACAAAAGAGAGACCAGAGAGTGAGCAGATAGAGGCCGCAGAGAGAGCTACCAGAGACCAGAGAGAGAGATCAGAAATACCAGAAAAAGAAAACGGAGAGCGAGAAAAAGAGAGCAGAGAGCAGAGAGACCTCAGAGAGTATATTTTTGGAAGGTTCCTAAAGCCATTTTCTTGTGTTAACATACCTTGTGACGGAGAGAAAGATGAAGGGGTGGACCACTCAGAGTGTGTAGCACTAATGGTCTCCTCCTGCTTCCTTCAGAACGTACTTGACAGCGTTAGCCGCGGCTAACTGGCCAATTAGACAGCAGGGGAAGTGCTCTGGGGCGCTGCAGAGCCTGTTGTGTCTGAGCTGGAGGACAGGTCTCTGCAGTGACTTTGGCCTGTCTGCTGGATCCTCTCACATCACATCTACCATATCTTTCATCGCTGGATTCTTAATATTTAATGAGATTCTCGAACATAAAACGTGTGACCATTGGCAAAGCAAGTCAAGTTTGAATAGCACAGATCAAACACAAAGCGACTCAAAGTGCTTTACAAAACAAGAACTGTTTGTGTAAGATGTCAGTTGTACACACAGTACATTAAAAAGAGTGGAGAGAGAGAGACTGTGAGTGAGACCAGAGACAACCGAGAAAGACGAGAGAGAGACCAGAGAGAGAGAGACCGGAGAGAGAGACCAGAGAGAGAGACCAGAGAGAGAGACCAGAGAGAGAGACCAGAGAGAGAGAGACCGGAGTGAAACGCTGCCTCCACATGTTTAGTCCTGACTCTGGGACCAGCAAGAGGCCAGTCCCTGTGCTCCTCAGAGTCCCAGCAGGAGGCCAGTCCCTGTGCTCCTCAGAGTCCCAGTAGGAGGCCAGTCCCTATGCTCCTCAGAGTCCCAGCAGGAGGCCAGTCCCTGTGCTCCTCAGAGTCCCAGCAGGAGGCCAGTCCCTGTGCTCCTCAGAGTCCCAGCAGGAGGCCAGTCCCTGTGCTCCTCAGAGTCCCAGCAGAAGGTCAGTCCTGTCACTTCCATGTCACAGTCACAGATGTACTTTGGACCCAGACCATGGAGAGACTGCTTTATAAATAAATATATCAACATTTGTCTGTGGCTTTAGAATCCAGTGTCTTCATTGTGCTCCCACACTGTCCCCGTACGTACCGTGTTATTCATACATTCTCTGATGGTTGTAATTCCGCGTATAGCTTGTTTCTGAGGTAAAGTTAACAAAGGTGTGTTACCTTTGGTAAGGTGCTTTCTGCTGCCCCGAGTGTGACCTCAATCTTCCAGCTCCGCGGCGACACATGTGTTTCTTCAAAGAGTGTAATGGTTTCGCAGACGCTGAGGAAAGTGGAAGCTACACAATCAGCTCTGCTTTAAATGACCTGCAATTAATGTATTTAAAGTGAGTTAACTACATTCAAGTATTAAGCTAGACATGGCTATTGTTGACTCGTTATTATTGACCAGAGGGAGAGCAGAGAGAGAGAGAGAGAGAGAGCGCAGATAGAGCAAGCGCTGAGCGAGAGAGCAGACAGAGAATCTAGAGAGAGGGAGATCAGAAAGAGCAGAGACAGAGAGCTGAGAGAGAGACCAGAGAGAGAAACTCGAGGGAAAGCCGAGAGAAAGAGCACAGAGATAGAGTGCCGAGAGAGAGAGAGAGACCAGAGGGAGAAACTAGAGAGAGAGACCAGAGGGAGAAACTAGAGAGAGACCAGAGAGAGAAACTAGAGAAGGGGAGAGCAGAGAGAAAAAGAGAGCTTAGAGAGAGACCACAGAGAAAGACCAGAAACAGAGACTAGAGAGAACACTTGAACACAAAGCCTCAGAATAATCCTGATTAGATTAATATTAATCCGTGTGATAATTCTAATTTTAATATAAATGCAGCTCGTCCATGTCTGCTCTGGCAGAAGGGAACCTTTTTTTTCTGGAAACATGAATCCAGCCCAAAGGTTGCCATAGTGACATGCATAATTTCACACGTTCCTCCCAAGCCCCTGGTTGCCCTTGGTTACAGGGACGCTTTTATTCGATAGATTATTTTTTTCAAATAATTTGTTAAATCTACAAAGATGCTGTGATTGTTCTCACTCTGTCCTTTCTTTCTATGTATTTGGTTCATTATAGAAGTGTAAATAAGAGAGAAATGACAGTGTATCACTAGGGCTGGTACGGCGGCTGGGTGGTTAGCACTATTGCTTCGCAGCAAGGTTCAAATCCCGGTCGTAACAGGGCAAACTGAGTGGAGTTTGCATGTTCTCCCCGTGTCTGCGTAGGTTTAAAAACATGTGCATTAGATGGAATGTTGCAGCATCGATATCTGGAGATCGGCCCTGGTACTAAGGGCCCAAGAGGCTTTTATTTTAGTTTTTAGAATGTTCTGGTCTCTCTCCTCCTCTCTCTCTCTCTTGTTTCCCTCTCTCTGTCTGGTCTCTCTCTGGTCTCTCTCTTGTCTCTCTCCCTGGTTTCTCTCTGGAGACTTGCTCTCACTCTCTCTGATCTCTCTCTCTCTCTCTGGTCTCTCCTCCTCCTCTCTCTCTCTCTCTCTCTTGTCTCTGGTCTCCCTCTCCCTTGTCTCTTGCTGGTCTCACTCTGGTCTCTCTCCCTGGTTTCTCTCTGGAGACTAGCTCTCACTCTCTTTCTCTATCTGGTCCCTTGTTTCTCTCTCTCTGGTCTCTCTCTCTCTCTTATGCCCTTGACCATTGCCTGAGTGTGTGTCCTCTACTGCAGTTTTTAGACCCTCCATTGGACAGAAGTGTCTCCACAACTTTCATTCAACATTTTGCACCGACTGAAAAGCTGAGTTTTGCAAAGACGTCTGTTGTTCTTGTAGTTTGTGTAAAAGGCAAACGGCCCCAAAGGCGTCTGAAAGTTTGAACTTTTACTTCAGCGTCACAAACTGAAGCAGATTAATAACAATCAACCTCCATCATTACAGGCTGCAGCTGCTCACGGCATAAACAAGAGCAGTCAACATTCACACAGTCACCACATTTAATCCCATTCTCTATCACTAATTCTGATCGCACCTCTCCTGTTCGGCAAGGCAAGTTTATTAATATAGCACATGTCATACACCAGGCAACTTAACAAACAAAAAATTAGAATAATAAGTAATGGCAGTGCATAAAAAGAGTGAAGATACAACCCTTCTGATGTATGCAGCTAAACAGAACTATTTTAACCTGGATTTGGACGTTGTCAGAGAAGAAACCTGTCTCACATTTTCAGGAAGACTGTTGCAGATTTTAGCTGTATGAATCTGAAGCGCTGCCTCTTCATGTTTAGTCCTGACTCTGAGTCCCAGCAGGAGGACAGTCCCTATGCTCTTTAGAATTTGGTACAAAGATTTAAGTAACTAAATACTACTAAACAGGAGAGAGAGACAGACAGACACACACACACACAGAGAGAGACAGACACACACAGAGGGAGAGAGAGAGAGAGACACACAGAGAGAGAGACAGACACACACAGAGGGAGAGAGAGAGAGAGAGAGACAGACACAGAGAGAGAGAGAGACAGACACACAGAGGGAGAGAGAGACAGACACACAGAGGGAGAGAGAGACAGACACACAGAGGGAGAGAGAGACAGACACAGAGAGAGAGAGAGAGAGAGATAGAGAGTGTATGCCGAGACTGAACCTTTGAATCAAACCTCTCCCTGAAGCTTCTTGTTAAAATCCTTTTGTAAAATCCTTCAGAAAGTTGTCGATTGCGACTTTGAAACAGCTGGTTTGGTTCTGGCTTCTTACTCTCACCTGAGGCCATGAGCTCCATCCACGGAGTCTCTTCAAAAAACCAGGGAGGAAAGATGAGTGCGGCGTATCCAAAATATTCCACTTTCTGTTCGTCTCCTCCTCAGAGTCTGCTCCAGTGGCTTTGATTAACGACTTAACCTTTTGATTCAGACCTGAGCGTCGTCACCAATCAGTGTTTTGCCTTTAGTTTAAATCATCACACACTTAAAGATGTTTAAACTCTACACCACAGGGTAGAGATCAGAAGGAGAGACCAGAGAGAGACCAGAGAGAGACCAGAGAGAGACCAGAGAGAGACCAGAGAGAGACCAGAGAGAGACCAGAGAGAGACCAGAGAGAGAGACCAGAGAGAGAGACCAGAGAGAGAGACCAGAGAGAGAGACCAGAGAGAGAGACCAGAAAGAGAGACCAGAGAGAGAGATCAGAGAGAGACCAGAGAGAGAGACCAGAGAGAGAGACCAGAGAGAGACCAGAGACACAATTCTGATATTATTAAAAAGCGCTCTCTATGGTCTCTCTCTGGTCTCTCTCTGGTTGCTTTGTGGTCTCGTTGTGGTCTCTCTCTCTAGTCTCTCTCTCTAGTCTCTCTCTCTAGTCTCTCTCTAGTCGCTCTCTTGCGTCTCGCTCTAATCTCGCTCTCTGGTCTCTCTAGTCTCTCTCACTGGTCTTTCTATCTGGTCTCACTAGTCTCTCTCTCTAGTCAATTTCTCTAGTCTCTTTCTCTCTCTCTCTCTCTCTCTAGTCTTTCTTTTTAATATCCCCGAGGTGCCTTTGGGAAGAAAAGCAATTTCTCGCTTTGACTTGGTTTGGATCCACAGAAGGCAGGAGTTCGCGCCACGTTCAGGGACATAGTGTAACGAGAGGTCTCTCCAAAAACATTTGTTCCCATTTTCTCAGCAATAATTGAAATGGCTGTTTGCCTTTGGATGTGGCATCAGCCGAGTCAAAAACACAGATTTTCATGTTTTATAAATCTGTCATGAATTAATACTATATCAGATAAAGAAAATGAACATAGTAATTAAGAAGAAGAAATTATGGTTTTATAGTTTGTTACACAGTAGTAAGCCCAGTTTACACCCTACTCTACTCTACTCTACTCTACTCTACTCTACTCTACTCTACTCTACTCTACTGAAGATCCAGGACTGAGGCTGTAGACCCAGGACTGAGGCTGTAAATCCAGGACTGAGGCTGTAGACCCAGGACTGAGGCTGTAAATCCAGGACTGAGGCTGTCGATCCAGGACTGAGGCTGTCGATCCAGGACAGAGGCTGTCGATCCAGGACTGAGGCTGTAGACCCAGGACTGAGGCTGAAGACCCAGGACTGAGGCTGAAGACCCAGGACTGAGGCTATAAATCCAGGACTAAGGCTGTAAATACAGGACTGAGGCTGTAGATCTAGGACGGAGGCTGTAGACCCAGGACCGAGGCTGTTGATCCAGGACCGAGGCTGTTGATCCAGGACCGAGGCTGTTGATCCAGGGCCGAGGCTGTTGATCCAGGGCCGAGGCTGTTGATCCAGGACTGAGGCTGTAGACCCAGGACTGAGGCTGTAGACCCAGGACTGAGGCTGTAGACCCAGGACTGAGGCTGTAGACCCAGGACTGAGGCTGTAGACCCAGGACTGAGGCTGTAGTCCCAGGACTGAGGCTGTAGACCCAGGACTGAGGCTGTAGTCCCAGGACTGAGGCTGTAGACCCAGGACTGAGGCTGTAGACCCAGGACTGAGGCTGTAGATCCCGGACTGAGGCTGTAGTCCCAGGACGTTAGCGTGACCAAAATACAGTTATTTTTTGTTCCGTCTTCATAAATGAACTTCCTAATTGCGTGGTCCGCTCTGCCAAAGCCTGCACCTGTAGAATAATGTGTTTTTGAGCTGAACTGCTCAGTTATCACCTGCGAAGCAAAGTGGAGGATTACAGCCCGGCCTCGCGTCACCTCGTCCTCCACCCCGTCCTCCACCTCGTCCTCCACCTCGTCCTCCACCTCGTCTGCCAATGTATGCAGTCTGAAGATAGAGTAAATCTCCTTCCTGTTTGTGCCGGGACGAGGCGCTGAGGGAGGTTGTAATGGGAAAATACAATTGCTTTTCCCCGCGCTAAACTCCAGATACTGAGGCCAAGATTCAAGTTACATTAATTCTAGCCCAGCTCCAATATGAGCTGGGGTAGAATTAATGTAACACACTTTGGTGCTTAGTCCAGTTTTTACACAGTCGCTGATAACTGGCTGAGCAGCTGCAGATGTGATGACGTTTTTTTTAAATTAGCAGCTTATGCACTTTTTTAATCAAATGGCTTCGTCTTGTATTTGAACAGAACAGACTCTGTAAACATTTGTTCCTTGGTTTTGATGCTGAGCCAGTTCTAGAATCCTATTTCATGTTCTGTTACTTACTACACTTCTCTCACATGGTTTTATCTGGGATTACACTGTGATCCACTCAGAAATATACAGTATTTATGAGTTAATATATGTAAGGACTGGCCTCCTGCTGGGGCTCTGAGGAGCACAGGGACGGGCCTCCTGCTGGGGCTCTGAGGAGCACAGGGACGGGCCTCCTGCTGGGGCTCTGAGGAGCACAGGGACTGGTCTCCTGCTGGAACTCTGAGGAGCACAGGGACTGGCCTCCTGCTCTCTCTCTGACCTCCTCCTCTCTCAGTCTGACCTCCTTCTCTCTCAGTCTGACCTCCTTCTCTCTCAGTCTGACCCTCTGCTCTGTCCACAGGTACATGATGTCTGAACTCCTCCTCTCTCAGTCTGACCTCCTCCTCTCTCAGTCTGACCTCCTCCTCTCTCAGTCTGACCTCCTCCTCTCTCAGTCTGACCTCCTCCTCTCTCAGTCTGACCTCCTTCTCTCTCAGTCTGACCTCTTCCTCTCTCAGTCTGACCTCTTCCTCTCTCAGTCTGACCTCCTTCTCTCTCAGTCTGACCTCCTCCTCTCTCAGTCTGACCTCCTCCTCTCTCAGTCTGACCTCCTCCTCTCTCAGTCTGACCTCCTTCTCTCTCAGTCTGACCTCTTCCTCTCTCAGTCTGACCTCCTTCTCTCTCAGTCTGACCTCCTCCTCTCTCAGTCTGACCTCCTCCTCTCTCAGTCTGACCCTCTGCTCTGTCCACAGGTACATGATGCTCATCAATGGGAAGAACCACGTGTTCATGTATGACAGAGACAACAGCGTGTTCCACATAGACAACCTGGAGTTCCCCTACCGCAAGGACCCTCGGGTGCACCTGGCCAACACACTGCTGGACGGGGTGAGAGAACCTTTAATGAGAACCACCTCTCCTTTAATATAATTGATCTGACTGTGTTTATGGTTTGACGACACGTGTTATGTTTAAGATTATGATGATAAAGCATCACTAGCCCTGTTTCCACCATCTCTACTTGGTTCTACTCCACTCTACCCTTCTCTAGTGTGCTCTACTCTGCTCTAGTCAGCTCTACTCTTCTCTACTCTGCTCTAGTCAGCTCTACTCTTCTCTACTCTACTCTAGTCAGCTCTACTCTTCTCTACTCAACTCTAGTCTGCTCTACTCTACTCTAGTCTGCTCTACTCTACTCTAGTGTGCTCTACTCTACTCTGCTCTGCTCTGCTCTAGTCTCCGTTAGCGAAGCACATGTAGCATTAGTCGACCTGCCGCCATTGTTGTTTACGTTTGTTCTACTGCGTGGGGGAAGTGGAGGTCATTGCAGCAGAGAATTCACACAGCTGTGAAACAGCTGCAGCGTCTGGGGCCTGTTTCTCAACACTTACGTTTTCACCTGAAACACTTGTCTCCATGGGAACAGGAGGCCAAACCGATGCTCAACCTTTTACAGTCACAGCTATGCTGTATAACAGGGGTGCCCAAAGTGGGGCCCGCGGACCAAAGTTGGCCCGCCAGATCATTTCATTTGGCCCGCCGAACGTTTTCCACCCTTACAGAAAGTTTCTATCTACGTTCCTCAGACTGGCTGGACACACAGACGTATATTTAGGGTCGTGCGGGCGCGTCCGCGCCACTTGAAGTCTTGCTATCCAGTAATTTAGTCTTGTATGGAGATACACGCCTCACTCATGGTTCACATCAACTTGCACTAAAATGTTTTTAAATCAAACACACTTTGTTTGATTTCACCCAAACCATTGGGTGCAAGGCACCTTTATGTTCATTTACTATTTACTATTAATTTTCTTTAAGCAATTTTATGTTTTATCAATTTGAGAGGATCTCCCATGAGCCTTTTGGGCTTGTATAAAACTATAGGAAAGCCAAGCAGAGAAGTGCGCCCCTAGTGTTAGGTTTCTATTTTGCATATTGAAGTACTTATGTTTGAGCATGGAGCTATTGCCAGAGCAACACGCAGCCGCCTTCATTCATTCACGTTGTTGCCTGTGTCAGTGTGCGTTAATGACCAGAAAGTAAATACCATGTGTGATTTGTTGATATGTGCAATGTCTGTGTTTACTTAAAGTGGTTCTCACCCCCACTCCTCGGAGCTTACGTTACTCACATTTCCTGTTCAAATCTTCCTCTAAATGGGCGTAGCCTGGAGGACTAAAGGGGGCGTGAACGAGACTTGGCCGTTTACATTGCTCTGGGCGGGGGGCTGCTGGCGTCAGGTCCAACTTGCAGACGTCAGGTCCAACTTCTGTGCCAGTGTTGGCGCCAGATTCAAAATTCAAATGTAGTAATACAGGTCGCCAGCAGATGGCGCCTCACAGATGGTTTTAGGCAGAAAGTCTAACTTTCAACTAATTTGCACCAAAGTGACAAGATTATGGCCAGGATATGTAGACAACACTATTGGACACTCATTTATACCGTTTATCAGCAAAAAAAAGTGGATTTGAGGGTGAGTTGTCCTTTAACAGACTTTACTCATGTTATCTTGAGTCTCAGTTTATCATTTCTGATGTGATGTACCTACTTCAAGCAGTATTCTAATGTCAAATGTTTGATTTTGCTGCTAATTTATAGTTCAAAGTTCATTATATTGCTAGTTTATTATTAGTTACGTATATTGTGCATCTGACAATCTGCGCTGCGTCTTGTGCAAAAATTAAAGGGCATGTCTTAACTTTTTAGGAGCAACCAATTAAGTGCTGCATTTTTTAAATATTGAGTTACAGACCCAATTTATAGCTTTTATATGATTATATATATTTGATTTTAACCTGTAAATAAGCTACGACAGAAATCTCCCTCCTCTGGACCCTGATTCTCTGACCGGAATCTCTCCGTGCTGTAGTCGCCTCTAAACCTGCATATTTCCCTGGAGCCTCCACTTCACTAAGACTGTGTTGTTTTCCTTCATTCAGCTGTGATTTGCACTGATAGACAATAATTAATGCATTTCATTATTTAACAGTAATTAAAGGAACTTGATCAAATTTACATTTGTGTTTCACGTGTAATATCGGTGTATTTGGCCCGCTGCCCTCTGGCAATTTTTTACTTTGGCCCTTGGAGGCAAAAGGTTTGGGCACCCCTGCTGTATAAACTGTGTCTAAGACGTGTTGCTTAGGCTAGCTGGATGAAGGCATCTGATTGGTCAACCCCTAGATGGCTCACATCTGGATTTATAAAGACATCACCGCAACATAAACACCAGGATCACAGAGAGCGATAAACCACAGATTTTTGTACCCAAAACAGTGAGTGTGACACAAACATCCACTGAGCGGGAGCAGTTTACTTAAGTCAATGGGAGCCCAACAGTCCTGTATGTGTGGCACCTGTCGTACTCTCGCTGTTGTCCGTCCCATCTGTCACAGCGCCGTGCTTCTCCCACACGTCCTGGACAAATGGAAGCGCTCAAATGCCATCTCTCTCGCAGCCGGGCTCGTTCTGTGTGTCTTGGCAGTGATACCTGGAGACTTATGGCCTTGTAAAACTCGGCTGAGACTCTTATTGGTTTGAGGACGGGGCTTAGGTCAGCGAGGGTCGGTGTAAGAGCGCCGATGACTCACCCCCCGCCGCTTCCAACGACACCTGGAAACTGTCCGTTGAGTTGGAGTTGATTAGATTGGAGAGGACGGATCGGCGAGTGCTATGTTCTTGCTCTGTTCTTTCGCCGCCGTGTCGGGCTGGTGTACTGAGAATAGTTTGGAGAGTGGCAAGGCAAGTTTATATGTATAGCACAACGCATACACAAGGCAACTCTAAGAAGCTGAAAATATCCAGTTAGCGTTACAATCATAAAAAATCACAGTACATTAAAAAGAATGATAACAATATAAATCTCTCAGTTGTAAACCTGTTTTAACCTGGATATAAACGTTGTCAGAGAAGAGGCCTGTCTCACATTTTCAGGAAGACTGCATGAATCTGAAATGCAGCCTCCCCATGTTTAGTGAGTGATGTTGGCCAGAGTCACACAAGAAGGAAAACATTATGATTAACTCTTTTAGCGACAAAGTAGAAGAATTACTACATATGCTCCTAAATCCAGTGCACTTTCTAAAAAGCAATTTGGCTTCCCACAGACATCTCCTTATTTTTTTTATTATTTTTTTTACATAATTTTCTTCTGTGTAATGTCTGTTATTGATGAAAGTAGTCATCAATGCATATCTCTTAAGTTACAGTGTGTCATCATCTTTTGTCTCCTTCACAATACATTTCTCAAAACAACAGGGGAAAATATTCATGACAAGAGGCAAGAAATAGCTTTCAATTGACGTGGTTATTGTAAAAATGATTCAATTAGCATTCATTCAAGCGTTCTCTCTTTCTGTCTCTGTCTCTCTCTCTGTCTCTGTCTTTCTCACTGTATGTGTGTCTCTCTCTCTGTATCTCTCTCTATCTCTTTCTGTCTCACTGTATGTGTGTCTCTCTCTCTGTCTCTGTCTCTCTGTCTGTCTCTGTCTCTGTCTCTCTCACTATATGTGTGTCTCTCTCTCTATCTCTTTCTGTCTCACTGTATGTGTGTCTCTCTCTCTGTCTCTGTCTCTGTCTCTCTCTCTGTCTCTGTCTCTGTCTCTCTCACTGTATGTGTGTCTCTCTCTCTGTCTCTCTATCTCTTTCTGTCTCACTGTATGTGTGTCTCTCTCTCTGTCTCTGTCTCTCTCTCGCTCTCTGTCTCTCTGTTTATCTCTGTCTCTCTCTCACTGTATGTGTTTCTCTCTCTCTCTCTCGCAGTTTGAGGGCTCTGTTTTAGTTTTGTATCGGTTGTGTGTGTCTGTGTGTTGTTTATGTTGTTGTTGTGTGTCATGTGCTCATCAGAGGGGAATGTTCGCTTCCTTAGACCCCAGATCCATGTCTCTCTCTCGTCTGAATCCCCTATTCTTTCTCTCTGCTGTAAAACGCGACAGCTCCACCTTCTACCTCTCTACCTCCAGTTTCTCCGTCCCACATTTGTTTGTAGATTAAGAACCGACAACAGCCTTTTGCTTTCACTGCTGCCTCTTCATCTGTTGATGCTCGCGGCCCTCGGTTCACATTGTGGCTCTTTAGCAGTTCAAAACGCGCCCTTAGGACTCCGCGTTGAGAACCAGCTGCGTTGCCAGATATGTTTCATCTCCAGCCCAAAGGCGCCCTCCTCTTTGTCTTCACGCGGCGCTTTAGAGAATAACACCTAATGAGCTTCTCCAGCAGAAATGCCAACTCGGCTCCTGCTGGCATCCTTTGGTCCCAATAATGTATTAATTTGCGTGTGTGTGTGGGTCTCTCTGCGACGATACCTCCCCTGTCCCTGGGCTAGCCGTGTCTGCCCTGCCCTCTCCTCTCCAGCGGCTCGGCTCTTGGCGACTCAAACATGTGTATAGAAAGAGACACCATATTGTCTCATTATGGAAGGTAGCGGGAGGCGAGGTCCATGCAAAGCGCCAGATGCTCAGACTGGAGCCGATCCAAGCGCTCTCATGCGTTTGAAGAGCAGGACGTGTCTGTTTTGCCGTTTGCTTTTTGAACGTGTTAAAGGGGAACGCTTTTGGTCATAGCAATTGATAATGACCCCATTTACTCGACCATTTAAGGTTTTAGAGTGTGAACTGATTTTAAAAAAAATGTAATGCTATTCATTGTGTTTGTGTATTTCCCTGTGTATTGGACTTTTCAAAGTTGTGGATTCGACAACGACAGATTAGATAATCAAATACGAAATGCAGTAATAACAAACACATACGAGCCATTGGTCCATAGGGATGTTAATAAATGTCCCAGCAGGAGGCCAGTCCCTGTGCTCCTCTGAGTCCCAGCAGGAGGCCAGTCCCTTTGCTCCTCCGAGTCCCAGCAGGAGGCCAGTCCCTGTGCTCCTCTGAGTCCCAGCAGGAGGCCAGTCCCTGTGCTCCTTAAGAGTCTGAGTTGGTTCCTATGGCACTAATGGTCTGGGTCTTTCTGCTCCATGTTTATGTTTACTTCTAGTTTCGCCCTAAGGCAACATCGTCCAGTTAGCTGGAAATATTTCAGTCTATCCTCCGTCAAAACAACATTAAAGTTTAAAACACTTTGGAAAAGAAATCTTCATATATACAAATGGAGAGAGAGACTGGAGAGAGAGAGACTCGGGAGAGAGACCGGAGAGAGAGACCGGAGAGAGAGACCGGAGAGAGAAACCGGAGGGAGAGACCGGAGAGAGAAACCGGAGAGAGAGACCGGAGAGAGAGACCGGAGAGAGAGAGCCAGACCAAAGAGCCCATAAAGGGGAAAGTATTGTTCTTATGTGGACAATACATTGCCCTGAGACCTTGTATACATAGTTCCTACATGACGTCACTACATACGGGGATTTGCCGACCCGGCGCCATTTGTGTTGGCATTCTGTGGGCAAAACAATAGAAAAAGAAGCTGAAACGTGTTAAAGTCGTGATAAAGTTGAAAATGGTCATCTCCTGCTGGGTCAATGGATGTTCAAATCGTGCCGGAGGTTCTGTTAAACTTGGATTTTACAGTATACCCATCATTAGACTTCATGAATGTGAGAAGACTAAGCTTTTGTCAGAACAACCACGGAGGTTATGGCTTGCGAAGATAAACAGGCAAGAAACTCCCTCAAAACACGCAAGAATATGCTCGGAGCACTTTGTGTCAGGTGCGTATCGTATCTTATAATGTGTTGACAGACGTAATTTACTCAGTACTAACTTGTGTATGCTGATAGCTGGTAACTTGAGAGTTTCATTATTTAGCGTTAGATTACTTTATTATGAGGAGGATCGGTGTCGCGTCCGAGGCTCTCGAGGGCAATGTATTGCACCATAGAACTATTATTAAATAGATAATAATAGTTCTATGGTGGGCTAAAACAATGTTCACAAACAGCATTGCTTCTGTAAAAAGATCTGTGTCATAAAATAAACTGCTCTTTACGCCTGGAAAAATCAGTTGCCCACCATTCACCAAAACATACGGTCAAAAACGCGGAAATAAACAATAACAGCAATCCAGAGTGTCCGTGTGGCATTAGCATTAATTAAATTAATTGTTAATATAATTAAAATAATTAAATGGAGCTCCAACTGGTATTAAATCTAAAGTTGAGAAATGTTTGCATTGCTTGTTAATTTTTGCTGCATAATTTGATCAAATATGTAAAACATGTCCGTAGCACGTTAAACTGTGGTGCCATTGTATTAATATACAATTATTTGCTCAAAAGTTGCCCTTTTTTTCCAATTTGCGTTTGAATATCTACATTTATTCTCATTCTTCTGTTTAATGGAATGCACAAACACAGCAGCGTGCCATCAAAGATGGCGTCTCCGAGGAGGTCATGTGACATTCATTGGTCTGTGGGAACTATGTATATCTTTTTGGCAGTCCTCCACATCCTGAATTATTAAAGAACGGAGCAACAATTTCCCACTGAAGTCCAATCAACGTAGCGTCGTCTGCGTCATTAGTGGTTTTTCCTTTTTGTGCCTGGTAACGGTCTTCTTTTATGGTCCAGCGGCTGCACCTGCCTCGACTCCCGCTCCCTGCATAATACATGTGCTGCTATTTCTGCTTCTCTCTCCTCGTCACTGAGGCTCACATGGTTCACATGGTTCTCATGGTTCCTCTGCAGCACTGCGGGATCTGTCAGAGTACTGTGTGTCCCCAAGAGAGGCCCCTCCCTCTGAGCCCTGAGCGAGTTACATGGATGAGGTGGATTTGAGACAGTGTATGGTGGATTATGATGTGATCGCAGTGTGAAAGAGGGTTGGAGATGGTGGTTAAACAGAGAGAGAGCAGAGAGAGAGCAGAGAGAGGGCAGAGAGTGAGAAGAGAGAGAGAGCCAAGCGAGCCGAGAGAGCCAAGCGAGCCGAGAGAGCGGCGAGAGAGCGGCGAGAGAGCGGCGAGAGAGCGGCGAGAGAGCGGCGAGAGAGCGGCGAGAGAGCGGCGAGAGAGCGGCGAGAGAGCGGCGAGAGAGCGGCGAGAGAGCGGCGAGAGAGAGCAGAGAGAGCGCAGAGAGAGCGCAGAGAGAGCGCAGAGAGAGAGCAGAGAGAGAGCAGAGAGAGAGCAGAAAGAGAGCAGAGAGAGAGCAGAGAGAGACTAGCGAGAGAGACTAGCGAGAGAGACTAGCGAGAGACCAGCGAGAGAGACCAGCGAGAGAGACCAGCGAGAGAGACCAGCGAGAGAGACTAGCGAGAGACTAGCGAGAGAGACTAGCGAGAGAAACTAGCGAGAGAGACTAGCGAGAGAGACTAGCGAGAGACCAGCGAGAGAGCAGACAGAGAGAGACCGACCAGAGAGTGATCACAGAAACCGAGAGAGGGAGAGAGGCCAGAGAGAGACTAGCGAGAGACCAGCGAGAGAGCAGAAAGAGAGAGACTATCGCTATTACATGTAACAGGTCACAAACTAGGAATTGGCTTTTGGCTCATGGTGCAAACAGGTTATAAAGGTAAAAAAATATACATACATTTATGAACCGTTTTTTTTCCAACTTGTGGAATCAATCAATAATGTGTTCTACATTTGCTCATAATTGACTTTTCCACGTGCAGGTCCAGGTTAAACCCACATGGTCTGGTCGGCCCTGACTTTCATGCTTCTGTTGCAGGAGATGATCATTGACAAGGTGAACGGTCAGCCGGTGCCTCGCTATCTGATCTACGACATCATCAAATTCAATGTGAGTGTCCTGCCCTTTCCACATGGTCCTATCTCCGTCTGTGAGGATACGAGATCTGCAATACACAAGTGACACAAGCGCTTAATGGTCCGTGTGTGGGAAGAGAAACCAGAGAGGGGTCTAGTGATACGCCCATTAGAATCACACTATCAAACATCTATATCAAAATTCAGTTTACTGGTTTACTGGTCTCTCTCTGGTCTCTCTCAGTTTTTTCTTTGGTCTCTCTCTCTGTTTACTCTTTGGTCTCTCTCTGTTTACTCTTTGGTCTCTCTCTCTGTGTTCTCTCTGGTCTCTCGCTCTGTTTTCTCTCTGGTCTCTCTCGGTTTTCTCTCTGGTCTCTCTCTCTGTTTTCTCTCTGGTCTCTCTCTGTTTTCTCTCTGGTCTCTCTCTCCGTTTTCTCTCTGGTCTCTCTATTTTCTCTCTGGTCTCTCTTTCTCTTGTCTCTCTCCGTTTTCTCTTTGGTCTCTCTCTAGTCTCTCTGTGGTCTCTGTTTTCTCTCTGGTCCCTCTCTGTTTTCTCTCTGGTCCCTCTCTGTTTTCTCTCTGGTCTCTCTCTTGTCTCTCTCTGTTTTCTCTCTGGTCTCTCTCTGGTCCCTCTCTGTTTTCTCTCTGGTCTCTCTCTGGTCTCTCTCTGGTCTCTCTCTGGTCCCTCTCTGGTCCCTCTCTGTTTTCTCTCTGGTCTCTCTCTGTTTTCTCTCTGGTCCCTCTCTTGTCTCTCTCTGTTTTCTCTCTGGTCTCTCTCTTGTCTCTCTCTGGTCTCTCTCTGGTCTCTCTCTGTTTTCTCTCTGGTCTCTCTCTTGTCTCTCTGGTCTCTCTCTGGTCCCTCTGTTTTCTCTCTGGTCTCTCTCTTGTCTCTCTCTGTTTTCTCTCTGGTCTCTCTCTTGTCTCTCTCTGGTCTCTCTCTGGTCTCTCTCTGTTTTCTCTCTGGTCTCTCTCGTCTCTCTCTGTTTTCTCTCTGGTCTCTCTCTGTTTTCTCTCTGGTCTCTCTCTTGTCTCTCTCTGTTTTCTCTCTGGTCTCTCTCTTACCTTTCCACACATGTCTGCTCTTTCTGCATCCTTCACCTGAAATACATGTTATTGCAAAGAACATAATTTCACTTGAGAAATGACCAAAACTAATTACGGACAATACTTAATCCATCCATCCAGTTTTTGCTTTCCCTCTGTCTTTCAATAATAAAAATAAGTAAAATCATGTTGTACCAGTGGTTACATGAGGTTTCATGTGATGTTGGAGCACACACGCAGCACTTGAGAATCACACATTAAAATTATAATTTCACACAAAATAATGGACCAAACAGCGCGGCCGCGACAGAAGAATCTCATTATAGTAAGAAACCAGAGCCTAAATGAAATGTGCCTTGATAAACGGAAGAGTACGATTTGCACAGTCTGTCCTAATAACGTTCCATATTTTTCTTATTTTTTTTAATGTAATGGCGCCCTATAATTGTATGTGCTTTCCATTAACTGACTTGGAACCGATCAGTGTGTTTCTGCAGCAGACGCGGGGCCAGCGTGGTCTGCCCTTGTGCATCTGCGCGTGTGAAAGCTTTAATATTGTTTCGTGGGCGGCAGAACGGCTCTAAACGTCGGGCTGGTTTTGGACGTGGACATTTTCTTGGGAACAGCCCGAGGACAGCGTTACACGAGGCTGTTAATTGCTAACACTTCTCCAAACTGTAAATGAATTCCTCCCTTCAGCTCATCTGCATGCGGCTCACGGCCAACATGCAGAGATAAAGTAGAGAGAGGCCAGAGAGAGAGAGCTGAGAGACAGAGAGAGAGAGCAGACGGAGAGCAAAGGGGGGCAAGAGAGAGAGAGCAGAGAGGTGTGAGACAGAAAGAGAGAGAGAGCGAGAGAGGGCAGATAGAGCAAAGAGAGGCCAGAGGGAGAGAGAGGAGAGAGAGCAGTCAGAGAGCAAAGAGAGAGAGCACAGAGGCAAGAGTGAGAGAGTGAGAGGGAGAGAGCAGTCAGAGAGCAGTCAGAGAGCAAAGAGAGAGAGCAGAGAGGCAAGAGGGAGAGAGAGAGAGAGAGAGCAGTCAGAGGGCAAAGAAAGAGGGCAAAGAGAGAGCAGAGAGGCCAGATTGAGAGGGAGAGAGCAGAGAGAGCAGAGAGAGGCCAGAGTGGGGGAGAGAGCGAGCAAGAGCATAGAGAGAGAGCGAGCAGTGTGTGGCCAGAGGGAGAAAGAGAGGGAGAGAGAGCAGAGAAAGAGAGAGAGACCAGACAGTTTTTTTATCCCCTCAAAAGCCTAGATCAGTATATGTTTTGATACTATGAAATGAAATACATAAAACGACAGTCCTGGGAAACCCTGGCTCCAGGTCAGCTTTTCGTCTTCATTGATGAGAAGATCACAAAGGAGCAGCTCGATGAGACCCCCCACGGTGCAGGAGCCTCTGTGGGGAGTATGGGGCTTCTCTCTCTCTCCTCTCTCTCCCTCATCGATCCAGCCTCCTTCATTATGTGTTCTCCAGGAGAGGGTCATGGGTGGTACCACTTCAGTTCCCTGCAAGAATCACAGGGAAAAGTGACAAAAACAACACATTTGGTTAAACTGTGCTGTACACTCTGACCAGAGAGAGAGACCAGAGAGAGAGGCTAGAGAGAGAGACCAGAGAGAGAGAAACCAGAGAGAGCGAGATGCCAGAGAGAGAGAGACCCGAGAGAGACCAGAGAGAACAAGAGGCCAAAGAGAGAGGCTTGAGAGAGAGGCTAGAGAGAGAGGCCAGAGAGAGAGGCTAGAGAGAGAGGCCAGAGAGAGCGACCCGAGAGGAAGGCCTGAGAGAGAGACCTGAGAGAGAGACCAGAGAGAGAGACCAGAGAGAGCGAGAGGCCAAAGAGAGAGGCTAGAGAGAGAGACCAGAGAGAGAGACCAGAGAGAGCGAGAGGCCAAAGAGAGAGGCTAGAGAGAGAGACCAGAGAGAGAGACCAGAGAGAACAAGAGGCCAAAGAGAGAGGCTAGAGAGAGAGGCTAGAGAGAGAGGCCAGAGAGAGCGACCCGAGAGGAAGGCCTGAGAGAGAGACCTGAGAGAGAGACCAGAGAGAGAGACCAGAGAGAGCGAGAGGCCAAAGAGAGAGGCTAGAGAGAGAGACCAGAGAGAGAGACCAGAGAGAGAGACCAGAGAGAGCGAGAGGCCAAAGAGAGAGGCTAGAGAGAGAGACCAGAGAGAGAGACCAGAGAGAACAAGAGGCCAAAGAGAGACGCCAGAGAGAGCAACCCAAGAGAAAAGCCGGAGAGAGAGACCTGAGAGAGAGAGAGGCTAGAGAGAGAGGCCCGAGAGAGAGACCAGAGACTGAAATCCAGTTGTACGGAATGCCTTGTTTACAACAGGCACTTGTGACTGCCTGCTAAATCGAGACCCTGCTCTTCCCGGTTCCCATGGTACCGGAAAACAAAGCAAAATAACCATCTGTTGTACTCTCTCCTCACCTCTGTCTCTCTCTAACCCTAACCCTCACCTCATCCTTATTGGGACTCAAAGCACTGGACAACTGTAGGGCCTTATTGCCTCAACATTAAGAGAGAGAGAGAGAGTTCCAGTTTAAAAGTTGACGTCCTGATTTTCTTGTCTCTCGTTGCCGTCAGTCTCCGTCAGTCTCTGTCTGTGTGGGAGACCTGACACTGATGGACACTGTGATAATTACATTTTGATGCTAAAGAAAGCTGTTATTATTAATGTCACTTCCAATCTTCACTTGTCCTTGATTTTTTTTTTTTTCTTGCACACTTTGGAAGACTGTGAAATTGGCAAAGCAAATCGTCAGTATCTACATTTTTATACAGTTTATAGAGTCATTCCTCTGGCAGTATGATAATTATTTTCTTTATTAGCAGCAGCAGAAGCTAACCGTATCTACATCAGCCTAGATTTTATATACAGTATATTTATTGTATGTTTATATGAGTTTTGCTGCTGTACTTATTGGGCAAATACCACTAGTTTTTGGGAAAATACAACTACTATAAGCAACTTTTTTGCAATACAGTAAACTGTATTGTTATTTTGTTACATTATCTCTCTGGTCTAGTCTCTCTTTCTCTGCTCTCTCCACTTTCTCTCTGGTCTCTCTCTGGTCTAGTCTCTCTCTCTGGTCTCTCTTTCTGGTCTCTCTCTCTCTGATCTGGTCTCTCTTTCTGGTTTCTCTCTCTGTTCTCTCTTTCTTGGCTCACTCCACTTTCTTTCTAGTCTCTCTCTTTCTGCTCTCTCTCTCCTTGTCTCTTCTCTCTCTCTCTTTCTCTCTCTGCTCTTGCTCTGGTCTCTCTCTGGTCTCTCTTTCTGGTCGCTCTCTCTGATCTGGTCTCTCTTTCTGCTCTCTCTCCTTGTCTCTTTTCTCTCTCTCTCTCTGCTCTCTCTCTCTGTGGTCTCTCGCTCTCTGGTTCATACTTTTGTTTTAAAAAGGCAAAAAACTGCTTATAGTATGATGTCATAGTGGTACAATGACATCATACTGGTACAGAACTGAAACAGGAGCCTTTAGACAGAAGGGGCGGAGCTACAAGTTTGCGACTGATGCTCGTAATATCAGCGTGGATGGATCCAAACACAACTCCATGACTCTGACTGAGGAGGAACAGTGTTGTAACATGGAGGAAAGCACAGAAAAATCGATGTTGAACTTATATGAAGTTCTCACTGATTTGCGATCGGTGCATTTCCATATTTTCCTCTCTTGTCGTCAGCAGAAAGTGTTGGTTTCTCTCTGAGCGGAACCAGAAAATGCATCGTTTCACAAACACGACATTAGACATGACTCAGCGGTTCTGCGGGTCGTTAAACTGCATTTGGAGGGAAAAAGTTCAGCCGAATATTATAGGAATACACACACTGTTATGGCGACATATGGCTGAGTGGTTAGCACTCTCGCTGCTCTGCAAGAGGGTTCTGGGTTCGTGTCCTGGTTGGAACAGACCGGGATACAAGACATACTACAGACATGCACACGAGAGAGAGGCCAGAGAGAGAGGCCAGAGAGAGAGACCCGAGAGAGAGACCAGAGAGAGAGACCCGAGAGAGAGACCCGAGAGAGAGGCCAGAGAGGGAGGCCAGAGAGAGAGGCCAGAGAGAGAGGCCAGAGAGAGAGGCCAGAGAGAGAGGCCAGAGAGAGAGGCCAGAGAGAGAGGCCAGAGAGAGAGGCCAGAGAGAGAGGCCAGAGAGAGAGGCCCGAGAGAGAGGCCAGAGAGAGAGACCCGAGAGAGAGACCCGAGAGAGAGACCCGAGAGAGAGGCCAGAGAGAGAGGCCAGAGAGAGGGACCAGAGAGAGAGACCAGAGAGAGAGACCAGAGAGAGAGACCAGAGAGAGAGACCAGAGAGAGAGACCAGAGAGAGAGGCCAGAGAGAGAGACCAGAGAGAGAGACCAGAGAGAGAGACCAGAGAGAGAGACCAGAGAGAGAGACCAGAGAGAGAGACCAGAGAGAGAGACCAGAGAGAGAGAGACCAGAGAGAGAGAGACCAGAGAGAGAGGCCAGAGAGAGAGGCCAGAGAGAGAGACCAGAGAGAGAGACCAGAGAGAGAGACCAGAGAGAGAGACCAGAGAGAGAGACCAGAGAGAGAGGCCAGAGAGAGAGACCAGAGAGAGAGGCCAGAGAGAGAGACCAGAGAGAGAGACCAGAGAGAGAGACCAGAGAGAGAGACCAGAGAGAGAGACCAGAGAGAGAGGCCAGAGAGAGAGACCAGAGAGAGAGGCCAGAGAGAGAGACCAGAGAGAGAGAACAGAGAGAGAGACCAGAGCAAGATCGAGAGACCCGAGAGTGAGATACCAGCACACACACACACACACGCACAAATCATGTCCAAATCTGTTGTCATCTATGATAATGATGATATTATAATAAGAATAATAAGTCTTATGAACAGATCTGTGCTAACGAATCTGGCCCCTTTAACGTTGTATAACTTTCACACCGCACTTTCTCCTTTTTCATCTTGTCATTTCTCATATCTCCAACACAATCGCTCGTCGTCAGGGGAAACCCAGTGAAAACATGTGTCTTTGAGCCTCCACTCCCTCCACATTATATACTTCCTCCTAAAGACACGTGTGTTGTTTGTGTGGGATATAAATACGAGCTGGTTGTGGTCCCCTGAGATGCTATGCTAATGATGTCAAGTCACGCGGAGACAATCAAGCTAACGTGTTTCTGAGTCTGTCTTTTTGAGCTTCTCCAACAAAATCCACTCAGTCTCACGGTTTACGGACTTTTTAACCATCTTTTATCGATTTAAACATTTGTTACCAAAAGAAACCGATCGATGAGCATTGTGGCGCCATCTGCAGGTCTTCTGTAGCTAAGCAGGGTACGGAGAGTTTGTTTGTAGAGCACGGTTCATACACTCTTGGTTTTCTGGATCTCTCTGGTCTCTCTCTGGTCTCTCTCTCTCTGGTCTCTCTCTCGTCTTTCTCAGGTCTCTCTCATGTCTTTCCCAGGTCTCTCTCTCTGGTCTCTTGCTGATCTCTCTGGTCTCTCTGTCACTGGTCTCTCTGGTCTCTCTCTTTCTGGTCTTTCTTTCTGGTCTGGTCTCTCTCTAGTTTCTCTTTGGTCTCTCTCTGGTCTCTCCCAGGTCTCTCTCTCTGGTCTCTTGCTGATCTATCTGGTCTCTCTCTCACTGGTCTCTCTGGTCTCTGGTCTCTCTCTCTAGTCTGGTCTCTCTCTAGTCTCTCTCTGATCTCTCTCTTGTCTTTCCCAGGTCTCTCTCTCTGGTCTCTTGCTGATCTCTCTGGTCTCTCTCTCACTGGTCTCTCTGGTCTCTGGTCTCTCTGGTCTCTCTCTAGTCTCTCTCTGATCTCTCTCTTGTCTCTTGCTGATCTCTCTGGTCTCTCTCTCTGGTCTGGTCTCTCTCTAGTCTCTCTCTTTGGTCTCTCTCTGGTCTCTCCCTGGTCTTTCTCAGGTCTCTCTCTGGTCTCTTGCTGATCTCTCTCTCTCTGGTCTCTCTCTCTGGTCTTTCTCTCTAGTCCCTCTCTAGTCTCTCTTTGGTCTCTCTCTCTCTGGTCTCTCGCTGATCTCTCTTTGGCCTCTCTCTGGTTCCCTTGTCTCTCTCTCTGCTCTCTCTTTCTCATTCTTCTTGTCCTGTCAATCTCCCCCATGAACACTAGCCATCACATTTTGGCAGCTAATGCGAATCCAAAACGAATAATAATAAAAAGTCTGAGTCTGTTGAGCTGAATTCTAGCCGTGTCCAGTTTGCGGTTGAAGGACATGTCTCTCACCAGAGGATTCTGTGATTGACACTTGTAGAACCACCTGACGCTGTGTAACAATCAATCACTGCAGTCTGTGAAGGTGAGTCTCTCTCTCTCCGGTCACTACTCGAGTACAGGAAGTGAACCGACAATCTCCTCTGTCCGAGCTCCAAGAGGCACTTCTCTCATGGAAGTAATGACAACACTATATTTAGCGTCTCTCTCGTCTCTCTCCTCTCTCTCTCTCCTCTCCCTCCTCTTTTTTTCTGTCTCCTCTCTCTCTTCACACTCTTCTTTCTCTCGTCTCTATTCTCTCTCTTCTCTCTCCTCTCGCATCTGTCTTTCTCTCCTTTATCTCCCCTCTCCCCCCTCTCTTCTCTCTCCTCTCTCACCCCCTCTTCCCTTTCTCCCCCTTCTTTCCCCTCTCTCTTCTCTCTCTCCCCTCTCACCCCCCTCTACCCTTTCTGTCCTCTCTCCCCTCTCTCCCATTTCTCTTCTCTCTTTCCCCCTCTCCCCTCTTTACTCTCTCCCCTCGCTCTCCCCTTTCTCTCCCCTCTGTCTCCCCATTCTCCCCCCTCTCTCCCCTCTATCCTCTCTCCCCTCTATCCTCTCCCCCCCCCCTCTCTCCTCTCTTCCCCCTTCTCCCCTCTCTCCCCCCCTCTCTCCCCCCTCTCTCCTGCAGCAGTAATGGCAGTGCTGTGACCAGTGTAATGGCCGTGTTTGGTGTTAAGCAGACTCTCTGGGCACATGCAGCTCCCACTCGTCCGCGGCGTTCCCGATGACACAGGCCCAGATGGAGCCGTGTGTGGGACTGACCAGCTGTTGTCCAGCATCACTGCTGCACATTTCACCAAGAATATTGTCTACCATTTTGGCTTTTTTAGCTTTTTATTATGCTTTCTATTTCACATGTGCCTCTGTAAAGTGTCTGAGAGTCCAAACTACCTTAATATAAGTGTGACGTATTATTATTGTTGTTTTATTGATACATTGGAATTAAAATTGTCACGTGGGGAAATGAAGTCAAAGAGAAACCAAAATGCAGGACTGAAAATCAAATGTAATTCAATGAAATCCAAAACAAGACAAAAAGCACAAAAATCCCGAACAGGGACCGACATGGTAGAGACAATGGACGGACAACAAGTGGGGAAAAGCACAGGGTATAGATACACACAGGAGACAGCGGTGGATCACATTTGGGTGGGGCTGATAATCAACAGGACTGACAGGAAGCAAACTACAAGAGAACAAATACAAAACCAGGTCAAAATAATCCAAAAAGTCCACACCAAGACAAAAATAGCTCAGACTGATGGATATTACTGCCAATGTACAAAGGCAAGGCAATTTGTATAGCACAGCATACATAGTCTTTCATTTTAGTGGTTGTTGGATGTGTCTTTTCGGCTTGAGACACCGACTGTTGTAGTTTGTTTACAGCATCAAAGACCCTTAGAGAAATGTGAGCGTATCCGGCTCCACTTTAGACAAACTTCTTTTGTCTTACGCCACAGAAATCTTAGTTCAGTTAAGTGTTTCTTGCTCCCACGACGTCGGCGCAGACTAAACAGTTCCCAAGCGTCTTCTACAGCCAGAGTTTGACCATCTCCGACAGACAAAAGATAAGTTTTACTGCAGTGGATTCATCCAGGAGGGAGTCTGAGGAAACGGTCCCAACGAGAAGCATTTTGGAAGCATAATTACCATGTTTAGGTACATATGTTGTTTCTATAACTTCAAGACGATTTCTCTTATTATTGAAACCACATTGGAATACATGTGTAACAGTACAATATAACAATAAACTCCTCATGGACCAATGGCTGTGTTTTTATCCTTGCATTTCTTGTGTTTTAAACTGTTTTATATTCTGATCTGTTGTTGGTGAATTAACAACTTTGTAAAGTCCTCAATGGACTGCACCCCCTCACCAGGGGGCGCAGCTGTCTCACTTCCAAAATGTTAGTCTCCTTGGTTTCACAAAAACACATTTTCTAAGCATCAATTTAAAGTCAGTTTCATGACCAACCTCTAATGATCTGAAACTAAAACTGCCTAAAATGAATATATAGAGAGTACATGCCAATCAGTAGATTATATCTCCTTTGGGTTTTTCCCCGGGTCAGCTCTATTTACCACAGCGGGCCAATGTTGAAAATCTGCAACATCCCATAATGCATTGCCTGTATAGGGTATAATACTACCCGTCATTCAAATTGTATTGGACTCTGGGAGAGTTTATTTAAATTATTGGAAGTTAATCATGATACTTGGTGTTTATCTTGTACAACTGCGAATAACAAAACACAAGCAATCTCCGCTGCAGCCAAATCTAATGTACTGTAGACGCAGAAGGTGTGGATGTCTCTGATGGTCCTCTGATGGTCCTCTGATGGTCCTCTTCTGGTTCCAGGGGCAGCCGGTGGGACACTGTGACTTTAACATTCGTTTGGTCTGTATGGAGAAGGAGATAATCTCACCTCGAATGGAGAAGATGAAGACGGGACAGATCGACAAAACCAAGGAGCCCTTCAGCGTCCGCGCCAAGCCTTTCTTTGACATCCACGCGTCCAGAAAGGTACGTGTTTCCTCATGTCCCTGTGCTCCCTCATGTTCCTGTGCTCCCTCATGTCCCTGTGCTCCCTCATGTTCCTGTGGTCTCTCATGTCCCTGTGCTCCCTCATGTCCTTGTGGTCTCTCATGTTCCTGTGCTCCCTCATGTCCCTGTGCTCCCTCATGTTCCTGTGGTCTCTCATGTCCCTGTGCTCCCTCATGTCCTTGTGGTCTCTCATGTCCCTGTGCTCCCTCATGTCCCTGTGGTCCCTCATGTCCCTGTGGTCTCTCATGTCCCTGTGGTCTCTCATGTCCCTGTGGTCTCTCATGTCCCTGTGGTCTCTCATGTCCCTGTGGTCTCTCAGGTCTCTATGGTCCCTCATGTCCCTGTGGTCCCTCATGTCCCTGTGGTCTCTCAGGTCCCTGTGGTCTCTCAGGTCCCTGTGGTCTCTCAGGTCCCTGTGGTCTCTCATGTCCCTGTGGTCTCTCAGGTCTCTATGGTCCCTCATGTCCCTGTGGTCCCTCATGTCCCTGTGGTCTCTCAGGTCCCTGTGGTCTCTCAGGTCCCTGTGGTCTCTCATGTCCCTGTGGTCTCTCACGTCCCTGGGGTCAGGGTTTAGGTTCAAGTCAAAAGCTGCATGTGTATTTGTCTGTGTATGATTTTGCGCGTGTTATATTTGTTCTCTATGAATCATGTTATTATTTTTTGTCTGCGTTGTGTGTGCTTGTCATCATTTGGGTCACGGCAACTGTTGCTAAGGAGCTTAAAGCTGGCTCTTGGTTCATAAATTAGTACCTATCCTCAAGCTTGTTTTTTCCTACTGTAGGGGGAACTACATTCGTTTGTTTTGACCTATGTCATAATTTTTGCTTCTGATAAAAACATTCATAATTATAGTGTGACGATATATCAATATGGTGATGTATCATGATACTTTCTCACACGATCAATTACCAATATGCTTTTGCCGATCGATTTTAAAAAACAAATTTATATTATTTTAAGACAAAAATCATTTTGAATTTTTTCTTTTTGTATCAATACTTAATATATGGCCACATTACGTAACTCGTAATAATCTGCTTTGACCTGAACATATTGTTCTAAGACATTGCCAAAGAAACACATCACATATGTGCTGTATTTGAATCCAGAGTTGAGAATTAGTTAAGAACTTACACTCATAACTATTTCAGATTGCTTTACTAAAAGATTTCCATAACAGTATATTTCTGACCAATATATTGATAATTAATTAATTAATTAATCGTGATATAATCGTTATTGTGAGCATTGTATCGCGTATCGTGAGGTACCCTGAGGGTCCCACCCCTACATAATTACTGCTCGTACACAGATCTACAGCCCAATAACACCTCCAGAGACAAAAGAAGAATAATAGTGCTGCTTTAAATCTTTGCTCTATGGTCCGAGTTTCAGGCCAGCTGGAGGTCACTGCACATTTAATTTGGTTTTAACTCTGTCTCTGATCAGACACTATCAGACCCTTGACTCTCATCACTGATCAAAGCCCGAGGTCTGAAGGGTCGCACACTGAGGACCACACCACAGGCTTTTCTCCAAAATGCGGCTCCGTCTTGTTTTTGTACTTTGAAAATGTAATGAACTGTTCCCCTCTCTCTCCCACGCTGCGGAGACGCTGCTGAAGTGAAGTCATTCTCTGTGTCTGACTGGCCTTTTGTCTGTGTCCAGTGCCCCTCTGTGGCCCCCAGTACAATCACATATTCCTCTCGTCTGCGACTATGTGTGTGGAATAAAGATGCATTATTAATCCTGAGGCTCCCGTCCGCCCACTGCATCACCTCTCGATCCAGAACCTCCGGCTCCGGGGGTATTTCGAGTCTCTTTCCATCTTCCAACACTTAGCCATTGATTCCAGTAACAGTCTAGCCTCTGCTGTAAGGGCCACAGCCTCCAGTTCGACCATTATACAACAATGAACAAAGAGAGAGGAGAGAGAGAGCAGGGAGGGACCAGAGAGAGAGAGACTAGAGAGGGACCAGGGAGAGACCAAAGAGAGACCAGAGAGGGACCAGGGAGAGAGCAGGGAGGGACCAGAGAGAGAGAGACGTGAGAGGGACCAGGGAGAGACCAAAGAGAGACCAGAGAGGGACCAGGGAGAGCGCAGGGAGGGACCAGAGAGAGAGAGACATGAGAGGGACCAGGGAGAGACCAAAGAGAGACCAGAGAGGGACCAGGGAGAGAGCAGGGAGGGACCAGAGAGAGACAGACTAGAGAGGGACCAGAGAGAGAGACTAGAGAGGGACCAGGGAGAGAGCAGGGAGGGACCAGAGAGAGAGACCAAAGAGAGACCAGAGAGAGAGAGACTAGAGAGGGACCAGGGAGAGAGCAGGGAGGGACCAGAGAGGGACCAGGGAGAGACCAGGGAGAGACCAGGGAGAGACCAGGGAGACTAGAGAGAGAGACCAGATAAGAGACACTAGAGAGAGAGACAAGAGAACGACCAAAGAGAGAGACCAAAGAGAGAGACCAAAGAGAGAGACCAAAGAGAGAGACCAAAGAGAGAGACCAGAGAGAGAGACCAGAGAGAGAGACCAAAGAGTTAGACTGGAGAGACACCACAGCGAGATCAAAGAGATCAAACAGAGACCAGAGCGAACAGAAACAGAGACCAGAGCGAACAGAAACAGAGACCAGAGCGAACAGAAACAGAGACCAGAGCGAACAGAAACAGAGACCAGAGCGAACAGAAACAGAGACCAGAGCGAGAGACCAGAGCGAGAGACCAGAGCGAGAGACCAGAGCGAGAGACCAGAGCGAGAGACCAGAGCGAGAGACCAGAGCGAGAGACCAGAGCGAGAGACCAGAGCGAGAGACCAGAGCGAGAGACCAGAGCGAGAGACCAGAGCGAGAGACCAGAGCGAGAGACCAGAGCGAGAGACCAGAGCGAGACCAGAGCGAGAGACTGGAGAGATACCACAGAGAGACGAGAGAGAGACCAAAGAGTGAGACTGGAGAGATACCACAGAGAGACGAGAGATTAGAGAGAGACCAGAGAGGGACCAGAGAGTTACCAGAGAGGGAGACCAGAAAGCAACCAGAGAGCGACCAGAGGGAGAGACCGACCAGAGAGAGAGAGATAGACTGAAGAGTGAGACTGGAGATCGAGACTGGAGAGATACCACAGAGAGATGAGAGACCAAACAGAGACCAGAGCGAGACCGGAGCCAGTCTTTTCCATCTTCAACACTTACCCATTGATTCCAGCACATGTCTGGCCTCTGGTATCAGGACCACAGCCTCCAGTTTGACCATTGTCCAACAAAGCAGCTCATTCAGTATAAAACCGTTCTTACAATAGTGGAAAAAGACTCGATATTCTGGACTTTCCCGTCGCCTCAGTCACAATGTCCACTTGTAGAGTGATTATTCTGAGTTTAGGGGAAGGCGATTATGGAACTGGCATGTGGAGAAGAGACGGATTGATTTTTATTAACAATGTTTCTGTCACACTGGTCTCAGTGTCTGCGTTTTTGGCTTCGAAACTCAGATACCCACAATCCCACTTGAGACCAGAGAGAGACCAGAGAGAGACCAGAGAGAGAGACCAGAGAGAGAGACCAGAGAGAGAGACCAGAGAGAGAGACCAGAGAGAGAGACCAGAGAGAGAGACCAGAGAGAGAGACCAGAGAGAGAGACCAGAGAGTTGGACCAGAGAGTGGGACCAGAGAGTGGGACCAGAGAGTGGGACCAGAGAGTGGGACCAGAGAGTGGGACCAGAGAGTGGGACCAGAGAGTGGGACCAGAGAGTGGGACCAGAGAGTGGGACCAGAGAGTGGGACCAGAGAGTGGGACCAGAGAGTGGGACCAGAGAGTGGGACCAGAGAGTGGGACCAGAGCAGAGAACTTTTTATCTTTTTTCATAACTCACAGAAAAGAGAAAGTTGTATGCTTGGTCTCGCTCTCTGGTCGGTCTCTCTCTCTCGCCTCTCTCTCATGCCTCTCTCTGGTCTCTCTCTCTCTCTCTCTCTCTCATGCCTCTCTCTGGTCTCTCTCTCTTGCCTCTCTCTCTCATGCCTCTCTCTGGTCTCTCTCTCTCTCTCTCTCATGCCTCTCTCTGGTCTCTCTCTCTTGCCTCTCTCTCTCATGCCTCTCTCTGGTCTCTCTCTCTCTCATGCCTCTCTCTGGTCTCTCTTGCGTCTCTCTGGTCTCTCTCACGCTCTCTCTCTCATGCCTCTCTCTGGTCTCTCTCTCTTGCCTCTCTGGTCTCTCTCTTGCCTCTCTCTCATGCCTCTCTCTGGTCTCTCTCTCTGGTCTCTCACTCTCTGGTTTCTCTCTTTCCTCTCTCCCTGCATTTGCAAGTTGTGAGCCTTTGACACGTTTTGTTGACACTTTTTCGGCAACTGTTTTTCCAACCAACTATTCAGTTATTAGAAAATATTTTAAAGAAAACATTGGACTATATAAACGTCCCTAAATGTCGACAAAAGAATAAATATCTGTCAGACAAAAAGTAAAAACACGCAGAGTGGAGTTCTGTCAGAACACATTCATATTTATGGCTTTTTTGAAGCGTCCATCTTGAAGAGACATTAGAATGTTCCGGACCGTGAGTTTTATTTGAATAATTCTACCCTTCTGAGGGACACCAGCCCATTCTGTATGCATCGACAAGCACCAGCGAGCACACCAGCGAGCACACCAGCGAGCACACCCAGCTCAAATGTCGTAGCCCCATTATTCGCGGTTTGCATCGAAGCAGAAGCTGGAGTGAGATTTGGCTCTTTTGTATTCAGCACATGGTCCGGACTTAATCCCACTGTCTGTGATCAGGAGAACTCACTGAAGCCTGCAATCTGATCCAAACTGGTCTATACTGATCTAAAATGATCTATACTGATCCATACTGATCCATACTGATCTATACTGATCTATTCTCCTATAAGCAACGTTTATGTTAGTAGCGCCTTCTCTGATCTCTTTCTGGTCTCTCTCTTTGGTCTTTCTCTCTCTTCTCTGGTCTCTCTCTCTCTGGTCTTTCTTTCTGTTTTTTCTGCTCTCTGGTCTCTCTTTGATCTCTCTTTGGTCTCCCTCTGGTCACTCCCTGGTCTCTCTATGGTCTTTCTGGTCTCTCTCTCAGATCTCTCTTTGGTCCCTCTCTGGTCTCTCTCTGGTCTCTCTCTTGTCCATTTCTGGTCTATCTCTGGTCTCTCTCAGATCTCTCTTTAGTCTCCCTCTGGTTACTCTCTAGTCTCTCTCTAGTCCCTCTCTAGTCTCTCTTTGGTCTCCCTCTGGTCTCTCTCTGGTCTCCCTCTGGTCTCTCTCTGGTCTCTCTCTGGTCTCCATCTGGTCTCTCTCTGGTCTCTCTCTGGTCTCCCTCTGGTCTCTCTCTGGTCTCTCTCTGGTCTCCATCTGGTCTCTCTCTGGTCTCTCTCTAGTCTCCCTCTGGTCACTCTCTAGTCTCTCTCTAGTCCCTCTCTAGTCCCTCTCTGGTCTCTCTATCTCTGTTTCTACAGTTGACTCAGACTTTGGGTCAAACGATTCAGAACGAGGTGCTTTCTCCTAACGCTCTCTGACACATAATAAAAGAGAAAGGATATTAACATGTTTTGCGTCTGACAGAGAAAAATTAACACAATTTCCTTTTGATAATTCATTAACTCTGGGGCGCGGAGTCCATTAGCACAAAGACAGGTCTGACTCAGATCTGAATATTACCTTAGAAATTACAACCTGGGCCAAGTACAACCAGCTTTTTATTTTTTTATTATTGCGATTACAGACTGGGTACACTCCAAGCAAATGTAATCAAGTGTATATGTGTAAAAAGGAGTTTGCATGTTATCCCCGTGTCTGCTCTGGTTTTCTCCAGGTGCTCCGGTTTCCCCTACTACTACTTTTACTTACTTACTCAAAAGCAAAGATGAAGCCGACACATAATGCTACAGTCATATTTGATATTACAAGCACACACTCTGGCACACACTGGCACTGACTGGCACACACTGGCACTGACTGGCACACACTGGCACACACTGGCACACACTGGCACACACTGGCACACACTAGCACAAACTAGCACACATTGGCACACACTGCTTCAGACTGGAGACGTGCCCGGCATTTTAATCCAGTTTGTGTCCTGTATGTGTTAGCATGTGGTCAGACCTCTGAAGCTAAGCAGGGCAGGGCCTGGTTAGTACTGTGATGAGAGACCTGGGCTGTAAACTGTGGTTGTGTAATTAGGCAGGACACTGTGTGAATGGTTGTTGGTGTTGGGAGGGGCCGACCACCGTGTTTGCAGTGGATAAATAATGCTCTGAAGCATCTTTTAGCGTTCTGGATTACTAACTTCTTTGTGGCTAAAATTGGAATATAACAATAGAGTTTGTGATTGGATTGTATTTTTTCCAATTTTGACGATTATAAATTATTTACTAACAACAAAGGGACTGAAGACTGAAGAAAATAAATCGCTTTAATACGAGAAACAATAATATTTTGAAGATGGAATGGAAAAGCCATTATCTCTGGTCTTGTCAGATAGAGGCATTATTTTAACAATCACAAAGACTTTTTTCCAACGTAAAGAACTTTCTGGAACTTAACAGAAACTCTGTGGCCAATGTATGCCTCTTAATTTTGTTACAGCTCCCCCGGTGGTGCCAGAAGGGAACGCAGAGAGAGACACAGGGAAGAGCAGGAGATAGGCAGACCTAGTTTATAATGTCATCAGTCTCTCTTTCTCTGGCCTCTCCCTCTCTGGTCTTTCTTTCTCTGGTCTCTCTCTCTGGTCTCTTTCTCTGGTCTATTTCTCTCTGGTATCGCTCTCTTTCTGGTCTTTCTTTCTCTGGTCTCTCTCTCTGGTCTTTCTTTCTCTGGTCTCTCTCTCGTTCTGGTCTCTCTTTGTCTGGTCTCTCTTACTCTGGTCTCTTTCTAAGGTCTCTCTCACTGCTCTCTCTCTCTCTGCTCTCTCTCTCTCTCTGGTCTTTCTCTCTGGTCTCTCTCTGGTTCCCCTCTCCCTGGGTTCTCTCTCTGGTCTCTCTCTCTCTGGTCTCTCTCTCTCTGCTCTCTCTCTCTCTGCTCTCTCTCTCTCTCTCTGGTCTCTTTCTCTGGTCTTTCTCTCTGGTCTCTCTCTGGTTCCCCTCTCCCTGGTTTCTCTCTCTGGTCTCTCTCTCTCTGGTCTCTCTCTCTCTGTTGTCTCTCGTCTATTTGCTTTGTTTTGCTCTATCCGCTGTTGGTTCAGTTACATTAAAACCTAAAAACCTGCAGCTTATATTCCAGTGCAGCTTATTTGTGGACAACATGTACTTTGTTTTCAATCTTTGCTGGTGAGGTTTGTACTTGGGTATCTTTTGTAATATAATTAACACGTGCATGGTTTGGATGGATGTCCTCGTCAACGTCTTCATAAATGTAAATATATTTTTATTATTATTTTTATATTTTTGTGAACTGCTGCTCTCTCAGCGACAGTAGCTCAGTTGGTAGAGCATTGGCCTTAAGCCCAGAAGGTCGTGGGTTCAATTCCCACCTCTGCACCTTCTCCACCGACTCCCACTGATGACTGCTGTCGTTGTGTCCTTGGGCAAGACACTTAACCCCACTTTGCCCAAAGCCCCCACTGAAAGATCAAGGCTATGCTCACAGTCAGAGAGCAGCCGTCCTCCTGTGGACTCACCACCTGCAGAGGGTCAGTGAGGGGCTGGTGCTATGAGACTTGGGTGGCATCTCTGACTGCCACCCCCCTGACCCAGAAATGGATTAAAGGGTAGAAAATGGATGGATGGATGGATGCCGCTCTCCCTCCCTCTCTATTTCTCTCTCTCTCTCTCTCTGCGTCTATCTCTGTTTCTTAGTCTCTCTCACTGTTTGTCTTTCTGTCTCTCTCTATCTCACTCTCCCTCCCTTCTCTCTCTCCCTCTCTCTTCCTCTCACTCAGTGTTTCTCTCTGTCTGTCTTTCTCCGTCTCTCTCCCCCCTCTCTGTCTCTCTCTCTCACTCTCCTGCCTTCTCTTTCTCGCTCTCTCCCTCGCTCTCATTCTCTCACTCTATCTGTGTCTATGTCTGTCTTTTTCTCACGGTCTCTGTCTCTCACCCCCCTCTTTCTCTCTCCCTCTCTACCTTTCTCTGCGTCTCTCTCTCTGTATGTCTCTCTCTCCCCCTCTCTCACTTTCTCTCTTTTTCTCACTTTCTATCTCTCTCTCCTTACCTCCTTCTGCCTCTTTCTCTCTCTGTCTCTCCCTCTCACTTTTCTCTGTCTCTCTGTATCTATGTCTCTCTTGTCACTGTCTCTTTCTCCATCTGTCTCTTTCTCCCACCCTTTCTCTCCTTCTCTCTCCCCCCCTCTTTTACTGTTTCTCTCTCTCCCTCTCTTCCACACCTCACACTGCTTTCTCCACCTGAACAGACAGAAGAATGAAAACCCAGTACTAAATCGGGCTTTGCTCTCGTCTGCGCCGGCACCTTATTAGATCAGTCGGAGTCCGCCGCGGAGCCTCATCAGGGAGGGCCATTCTGCGGAGGTTAAGGACCAATAAAGCAGTTAGCAGCTAGCTAATAAACCTCTTCAGTGTTGGTTTTCCTCCAGGGCGCTACGGGCTGCTTTACATTCCCATGAAAATAGTCCTTCTACTTCATAATAATGATAATGCATAGGTTTTATACGGGGTTTTTCTGGTCTCCTCACGTGTCGTCATTCATTCACTCCATACACAGTGGCAATCAACTGTAGCCGCCCCCGTTTTTTTAATCTAGTAGTAGTAGCAGCAGTAGCAGTGGTAGCACTAGCAGCAGTAACAGTAGTAGCATTAGCAGTAGTAGCAGTAACAGTAGTAGCAGTAGGAGCAGCAGTAAAAGTAGTAGCAGTAGCAGCAGCAACAGTCATAGTAGTAGCAGTAGCAGCAGCAGTAGCAGTAGTAGCATTTGTAGCAGCAGTAACAGTCGTAGTAGCAGCATATTTCCTGTTGTATCTGTTTGTAACATGTGGGGGGCGACCCCCACTCCCAAAAATAACAATTGTAAACCGCTTTGAGACTCCGATTTGCAGTGAAAAGGCGGTATATAAATAAAGATTACTTACTTACTTACTATTCCCTCTGGAGCCTCAGAGAAGTCGCTCTGCTCTCCCTGAGGTCCACAGTGGGTGTAAGTCCAAAGATGGAGCCTCAGGGTCAGGTCAGTCTGTGTCTGCGGTTTCCTGCTACAGATTCTGGTCCAGTTCTTTGTGTCTGACCCTCGCCCTGCTGCTGCTGCTGCTGCTGCTGCTGCTGCTGCTGTTGCTGTTGCTGCTGCTGCTGCTGCTGCTGCTGCTGCTGCTGCTGCTGCTGCTGATGATCATCATGTTGCTTTACTCGCGCAACTGACGGAGAGACATTATTTTTTACAAATTCAGAGACAAGTGAAGTACAGTTCTGTGCAGACTTTCTGAGTGGTAGGCAGCAGCTGTAGGAGCAGTAGCAGTACAGAAATATTAGTAGTGGTTATTATTAATTGTAGTAGCAGTACTAGCAGTGGTTGTACTTGTATGTTTAGCAGTGGTAGCAGCAGCAGTAGTAGGACTTGTAGGTGTTGTATGTGTGGTGGTAGGAGCAGTAGCAGCAGTAGTAGCAGCAGTAGTAGCCGCAGCAGTAGTAGCCGCAGCAGCAGTAGCAGCAGCAGCAGCAGCAGCAGCAGTAGCAGCAGCAGCAGCAGCAGTAGCAGTAGTAGCAGTAGCAGCCGCAGCAGTAGCAGTAGTAGCAGCCGCAGCAGCAGTAGCAGTAGTAGCAGTAGCAGCCGCAGCAGTAGCAGTAGTAGCAGTAGTAGCAGTAGCAGCCGCAGCAGTAGCAGCAGCAGCAGCAGCAGCAGCAGCAGCAGTAGCAGCAGCAGCAGTAGCAGTAGTAGCAGTAGCAGCCGCAGCCGCAGCCGCAGCAGCAGCAGTAGCAGCAGCAGCAGTAGCAGCAGCAGCAGCAGCAGCAGCAGCAGCAGTAGCAGCAGTAGCAGCAGCAGCAGTAGCAGCAGCAGCAGCAGTAGCAGCAGTAGCAGCAGCAGCAGCAGCAGCAGCAGCAGTAGCAGCAGCAGCAGCAGCAGTAGCAGTAGTAGCAGCAGTAGTAGCAGTAGTAGCAGTAGCAGCCGCAGCAGTAGCAGTAGTAGCAGTAGCAGCCGCAGCAGTAGCAGCAGCAGCAGTAGCAGCAGCAGCAGTAGTAGCAGTAGTAGCAGTAGCAGCCGCAGCAGTAGCAGTAGTAGCAGTAGTAGCAGTAGCAGCCGCAGCAGTAGCAGCAGCAGCAGCAGCAGCAGCAGCAGCAGCAGCAGTAGCAGCAGCAGCAGTAGCAGTAGTAGCAGTAGCAGCCGCAGCCGCAGCAGCAGCAGTAGCAGCAGCAGTAGTAGCAGCGGTAGTAGCTGCAGTGGTAGCAGCAGCAGTAGCCATAGCAGTACTAGTGCCCAAAAATAACAATTGTAAACCGCTTTGTGACTCTGGTCTGTGAAAGGCGGTATATAAATAAAGATTACTTACTTACTTACTTAGTGGTATACAAAGATCTTTCCGGACACTGACTGGGAAAGTATTCCTCAACATATAAAATCCATCCATAGCGACAGTAACAGATGGACAGATGTACAAACCCAGTCTGT
Organism: Knipowitschia caucasica; assembly: GCA_964034765.1. NCBI lineage: Eukaryota > Metazoa > Chordata > Actinopteri > Gobiiformes > Gobiidae > Knipowitschia > Knipowitschia caucasica. The sequence goes on from OZ035839.1 coordinate 5,107,210, forward strand.
GCTATCCAAACAAATTAGCCTGGTGTATTTTTAATGCCTGCTGCTCTATGATGCAGAGGTCTGTGGAGCTTGTTGAATTTTTTGATGGAGCTCCTTGGAGATGTTAAATGGCTTTGAACTCTGCACAGTCGTGTGTAACAGGAGGCTAGTCCAGTACTCCACAATACGTTGTACAGTACAGTACTTTTTCTACCTCTGTTTAACACACAGACAACCAGTGTCATTTTCACATCGAGTTTCAAGTGTGTCCACTCATTTCTCCCATCTTAAACTTATGATTAAGACCACCAGCTCTACTCTACTCTACTCTAAAATGTGTGCCAGGCTTCTCATCTGACAATGTTCAAATCCAGGTTAAAAACAGTTCAGCAGTCAACACAACCATTCTCTGCCATTTTGGTGGCAGTTCTTTAGGTGTCCCAGTCCCGGTTTTGGTCCCAGTCCTGGCCTAATGGTGTATGTCTCTCTGTCTCTGCCTCTGTCTCTGCCTCTCTGTCTCTGCCTCTGCCTCTCTGTCTCTGCCTCTCTGTCTCTGCCTCTCTGTCTCTCTGCCTCTCTGTCTCTATCTCTCTGTCTCTGCCTCTGTCTCTCTGCCTCTCTGTCTCTGCCTCTGTCTCTCTGCCTCTCTGTCTCTGCCTCTGTCTCTCTGCCTCTCTGTCTCTGCCTCTGTCTCTCTGCCTCTCTGTCTCTGCCTCTCTGTCTCTCTGCCTCTCTGTCTCTATCTCTCTGTCTCTGCCTCTGTCTCTCTGCCTCTCTGTCTCTGCCTCTGTCTCTCTGCCTCTCTGTCTCTGCCTCTGTCTCTCTGCCTCTCTGTCTCTGCCTCTGTCTCTCTGCCTCTCTGTCTCTGCCTCTGTCTCTCTGCCTCTCTGCCTCTGCCCCTCTGTCTCTACCTCTCTGTCTCTGCCTCTGTCTTTTCCTCTGTCTCTGCCTCTCTGTCTCTGCCTCTCTGTCTCTATCTCTCTGTCTCTGCCTCTGCCCCTCTGCCTCTCTGTCTCTGCCTCTCTGTCTCTCTGCCTCTCTGTCTCTATCTCTCTGTCTCTGCCTCTGCCCCTCTGCCTCTGTCTCTGCCTCTGTCTTTTCCTCTGTCTCTGCCTCTACCCCTCTGTCTCTGCCTCTGCCCCTCTGTCTCTGTCTCTACCTCTCTGTCTCTGTCTCTGCCTCTCTGTCTTTTCATCTCTGTCTCTGCCTCTCTGCCTCTGCCTCTCAGTCTTTACCTCTCTGTCTCTACCTCTCTGCCTTTACCTCTCGGTCTCTGCCTCTCGGTCTCTGCCTCTCGGTCTCTGCCTCTCTGCCTTTACCTCTCGGTCTCTGCCTCTCGGTCTCTGCCTCTCGGTCTCTGCCTCTCGGTCTCTGCCTCTCGGTCTCTGCCTCTCGGTCGCTGCCTCTCGGTCTCTGCCTCTCGGTCTCTGCCTCTCGGTCTCTGCCTCTCTGTCTCTGTCGTCTGCCTCTACCTCTGTCTCTGCCTCTCCGTCTCTACCTCTCTGTCTTTACTTCTCTGTCTCTGCCTCTCTGCCTCTGTCTCTGTTGCTGCCTATGGTCTCGGCTCCGGTCCTGGTCTCGGTCTCCTGGTCCTGGTCTCTGCCTCTCAGTCCTCCCGTCTCTCCCTGTGTGTCTTCTGTGTGGGTGATGTGTTTCTCCTCTTTGTCTCGGTGACGTCTCTTAACTGGCTCTGGTATATCGCCTCAGCAAAGACATTTATCCACTCCTCAGCAATAACCCCATCTCCCGTGCTTTATTTGATTGTCTTTTTTAATACCATCTCCCATTTGACTCCGAGAACGTGGGCTTTTCTGTTTGCTCCAGTCTTGAAGAGAGAGAAGGATTCTGCCATTTGGCTCAGAGGTTCAAATCCTATGGGTTAGCTCTAACAGGCCAATTTTGAGATACGAGAGATTCAAGTTCTGCAACAGTCTTGTCCAATGCCTTTTCAGTATGAATTTGTAGATTAGTATCCTCACAGATGCACAGATATATAAAGTGATAGATACACAGATAGATATATAGATAGACAGATAGATTTACAGATATATAGATAGACATATACTGTATTGATCCCTGTAGGTGAAATGCAGGTGTCCAGCGGCGTAATCACATCCATAATGTCCAATCTCACACTTGTACTCAATCTCCAGCGACTGAAGCCCATGGAAACCAAACCCGTAGATGTTTTTAGTGTTTGATATATTTATTGATTTTGATTTTTTGAAAAAAGGTAAAAGTACAGAGTAAAAACACAAAGTAAAGAAAGACCCACCCTAACACAAAACCCTGTTTCACTGTCAAAAAAGTTACAGTACAATTCTGCAGTAATACAAAGAACCAGATATAGCTCAGTCAGCCAAATACTTAAAATAAAAAAACAATCAAAAACAAGTGAAAATAAAATTATTACTCCTGAACCTGTGTAGATGGATGATCAAAGAAGGTTAGAAAAGGTTTCCACACTTTATGAAACTTCCTTTCAGAGCCTCTCAGGACAAATCTGATCTTCTCCAGTTTAAGGTGAAAAAGTACATCTTTAATCCAGTGTGACACTGTGGGCGGAGCAGAATCCTTCCATTTCAGAAGTATCAAACGTCGTGCCAACAATGTTGAAAAGGAAATGAGTTTTTGAGCTCCAGCAGGCAGTACCAAACCATCAGTGACGACCCCAAACAAAAACAGGGTGGGGTCTAGTCTCATCCTCACACCAAATATGCAAGAGAAAGCCTCACAGATTTCCTCCCAAAACGTTTGGATCTTGGAACAGTGCCAAAACATGTGAATTAAAGTAGCCTCGGATGATTTACATCTGTCACAGGTCGGGTCAATTTGGGGGTAGATCTGCTGAGATGGACTCTGTGCACATTTGAACTGTATAAGCGAGTGTCTCGCACACATGGAGGACGAGTTGACCTTCACCAAGATATTTTCCCAGTCTGATTCAGTAAAGGAAGTCTGAAGGTCCTGTTCCCAGGCCTGCTTGATAAGTCATGGAAAGGGAGCCCAAACTTGTAATTAAAGCAAGCATTGAAGAAATGGCTTTTTTCTTTACTGATTGAAACACATAATATCATCCATTACATTATTAGAGGGCTTGTTCGGGAATCCTGGAATAGTAGCCGAAAGGAAATGACGAATCTGCAAGTACCTAAAGAAATGAGATGCAGGTAAGTGATATTTATCAGCCAATTGTTCAAAGGAAGCAAATGTGTTTTCAGTGAATAAGTCTTTCAAAAGCCTCAGCCCACGTCTCTGCCAGCCCTGAAAGGTAGCATCATGCAGTGAGGGGGCAAAAGAATAGTTACAGTGCCTTGCGAAAGTATTCGGCCCCCTTGAACCTTTCAACATTTTGCCACATTTCAGTCTTCAAACATAAAGATATAAAATTTTAATTTTTTGTCATGAATCAACAACAAGTGGGACACAATCGTGAAGTGGAACGAAATTTATTGGATAATTTAAACTTTTTTAACAAATAAAAAACTGAAAAGTGGGGCATGCAATATTATTCGGCCCCTTTACTTTCAGTGCAGCAAACTCACTCCAGAAGTTCAGTGAGGATCTTTGAATGATCCAATGTTGTCCTAAATGACTGATGATGATAAATAGAATGCACCTGTGTGTAATCAAGTCTCCGTATAAATGCACCTGCTCTTTGATAGTCTCAGGGTTCTGTTTAAAGCGCAGAGAGAACCATGAAGACAAAGGAACACACCAGGCAAAAAGATTTCCCAAGCTTTAAACATCTCAAGGAGCACTGTGCAAGCAATTATATTGAAATGGAAGGAGTATCAGACCACTGCAGATCTACCAAGACCTGGCCATCCCTCCAAACTTTCATCTCAAACAAGGAGAAGACTGATCAGAGATGCAGCCAAGAGGCCCATGATCACTCTGGATGAACTGCAGATAACTACAGCTGAGGTGGGGATAGTGTGTTCAGGGTGATGAGCTGTGTTGCTTTTACGCCAAACATATTGTTTTGCATTGTGGCCAAAAAGTTCGATTTTGGTTTCATCTGACCAAAGCACCTTCTTCCACATGTTTGGTGTGTCTCCCAGGTGGCTTGTGGCAAACTTTAAACGAGACTTTTTATGGATATCTTTGAGAAATGGCCACTCTTCCATAAAGGCCAGATTTGTGCAGTGCACGACTGATTGTTGTCCTATGGACAGACTCTCCCACCTCAGCTGTAGATATCTGCAGTTCATCCAGAGTGATCATGGGCCTCTTGACTGCATCTCTGATCAGTCTTCTCCTTGTTTGAGATGAAAGTTTGGAGGGACGGCCGGGTCTTGGTTACACACGGGTGCATTCTATTTATCATCATCAGTCATTTAGGACAACATTGGATCATTCAAAGATCCTCACTGAACTTCTGGAGTGAGTTTGCTGCACTGAAAGTAAAGGGGCCAAATAATATTGCGCGCCCCACTTTTCAGTTTTTTATTTGTTAAAAAAGTTAAAATTATCCAATAAATTTCATTCCACTTTACGATTGTGTCCCACTTGTTGTTGATTCATGACAAAAAATTAAAATGTTATATCTTTATGTTTGAAGCCTGAAATGTGGCGAAATGTTGAAAGGTTCAAGGGGGCCGAATACTTTCGCAAGGCACTGTAAGTGCTATTGGGCAACCAAGACCCGTTCTCAGCAGATCAAAATGCCTCCGAAACTGGAAGCAAATTTTTATGGAGTTATGAATAATGGGATTATCAGTTGTAAGGTTTTTAGATAACGGGATTGGTGCACCAGCAACAGATGACAGTGAGAATGATTCACAAGAAAGTTTCTCAATTTGTACCCAGGTAGGGCCAGTGTCATCATGCTGATGGTGCATCCAGTAGGACAGACTGCACAGATTTGAAGCCCAATAATAGTATCGGAGATTTGGTAAGGCCAAACCCCCTTCTCGTTTTGATTTTTGCAGATGTTCTTTACGTAGCCGTGGTCTCTTATTGTTCCAAAGAAATGATGTGATAATACTGTCTAGTTTTTTAAAATAATTGTTTGGGATATACACTGGAAGGTTTTGAAACAAATAAAGATATTTAGGCAATACAGACATTTTGACAACATTCACTCGCCCTACCAACGAGAGCGGAAGTGGTAACCACTTGAACAGATCCTGCTGTATGTTGAGTTGTAGTTTAGTGAAATTTTCTTAAAAAATATCCTTAAAGTTTCTTGTCACAGTTATTCCAAGATAAACAAAACTGCGTGCGACGATCTTAAAGGGAACTTTAATTTTTGCTAATGTTGAATCAGATAGTTTTAAAGGTAATAGCTCGCTTTTGTGTAGATTCAGTTTATAACCCGACACAAGCCCAAATGAGTCCAATAGTTCTAGAATGGGAGGAATAGAGTCCTCCGCCCTGGACACGTACAGCAGGAGATTGTCAACATAAAGCGACAATTTATGTTCAGTGCCAAATCGAGAGATGCCATGTATAGAGCGATTGTGTGTTATGGCTATCGCCAAAGGCTCAATAGCCAGAACAAAAAGGAGGGGGTTGAGGGGGCAGCCCTGACGAGTTCCACGATGTAAAAGGAATGGTTTAGAGTAGTGGTTGTTTGTGAGTACCATAGCCGAAGGACAGGCATAAAGTAATTTTACCCAGGATAAAAAAGAATTACCAACTCCGAACTTACGCAGAGCTTCAAATAAGTATTCCCATTCTACTCTATCAAATGCCTTCTCCGCGTCCATGGATAGAAGGCATTCAGAGGTTGCTTGGTTAGGGGTGTACATTATATTGAGAAGACGGCGAATACTAAAAAAGGATCGTCTGTGTTTGACAAAACCTGTCTGGTCTGGTGAGATGATATTGGGTAGTGCTCTCTCCAGTCGGTTTGCCAAAACTTTTGCTAATATCTTATAATCTGAATTTAAAAGGGATATTGGCCTATACGAACCACATTCGAGGAGGTTTTTATCCTTCTTGGGAATCAGAGTAATACAAGCCTGGTTCAAACTATTGGGAAGAGTACCTCTGGAAAGAGAATCTTCATATATTTTTGCCAAAATTGGGGCCAATTTTTCAGCAAATATGGCATAAAACTCACTCGGGAACCCATCAGGGCCTGGTGAACGATGGGGCTGTAATGATTTTAGTGCTGCCATGATCTCCCGCTGTTGTAGAGGTGCATCCAGGGCGGCGGACTCGTCCGGAGACATTGATGGGATGTCAAGACTACTAAAAAAATTAGAAAGAAGATTAGAATCACTAGCATTTTCGGAACTGTACAAATTGTGGTAGTAATCCTGAAAGGCATCATTAATACCCTGCTGGTCTGTGACAATTGCCCCACTGCCAGAAGTAATCCCGTTAATAGTTTGCTTGGCCCTTGCACACTTCAGTTGTCGAGCCAGAACCTCCCCAGCCTTGTCTCCATGTTCGTAATTTTCACTCCGATTTTTTAACAGCAAATATTCTATAGAGTGTGAAGTAAGCATGTCGTATTCCGCTCCAAGTTTCAGACGTTCTTTATAAATGTCTTGGGAAGGGTTTTGACAGTTTTTTTGGTCTATATCAACAATTTGCTTTTCTAATTCTTTCAGTTTTAACATGGAGACTCGTTTTTTTATTAGCTGCAAAAGATATCACCTGGCCGCGAAGATATGCTTTAAGGGCCTCCCAGACCGTCGAGATGGAGGCATCTGGCGTCATATTTATTTCAATAAACATAGAAATTTGGTCAGAAATGAAATTTATAAAGCTGTCATCACTTAACAAAAGAGAATTGAATCTGCAGTGACGCCGGGGAGACTCTACACCAGGTATATCCATTGTCAGTAGTAGAGGAGCGTGGTCGGATATTACAATAGGTTGATACTCGCATGATTTTATCTGTGAGGTTAATTTATTATCAGTAAAAAAGTAATAAATCCTGCTATATGTTTGGTGAGCATTTGAAAAAAAGGAATATTTTCTATCCTGTGGGTGCAAAAAGCGCCAAATATCTGAAACTCCATAAGATGATAGAAAGGATTGAACATAAGAGGCTGATTTAGTAATAGAGTATCCAGTTCTTACAGATGAACGGTCCATAATGGGATCTAAACACAAATTACAGTCGCCCGCCATAATAAGTAAGTGAGAGTTTAAGCTAGGCAGAAGGCCAAAGACACGTGAGAAAAAATTAGGGTCATCGCAGTTCGGTGCGTATATATTTGCTAATATGACATTGAGATTAAAAAGTTTACCAGTTACTATGACATAGCGTCCGTTAACATCAGATAAGGTTGAGGAGGGAATAAAGGGAACCTTTTTATTTATCAATATCGCAACACCTCTAGCTTTACCTGCAAAAGTTGAATAAAAGAGCTGCCCGACCCAACCACCTTTCAAACGACCATTATCTAAAGTTTTGAGATGGGTTTCTTGAATAAAAGCTACACCAGCACCCATGTTTTTCAAATGTGTCAGTACCTTTTTCCTTTTAACAGGATGGTTCAGGCCCTTAGTATTCCAAGTGACTAAATTAACAGAAGTTGCCATTTATAATCAATCATTGGGGGATAGTACAGCAAAACGTATTTGCAACAATTTGACTGACTGCAGGGAAAGTAAAAATAAAATAAGAACGAACACAAAGCAATGACAGTGAAATGGAAAAAAATAAAATAAAATAAAATAAAATAAAATAAAAAAACCTCCCTTAAGCCCACTGAACCCCCCGGTGAAAATAGCTGTTAAAACGAACAGCACACCTACCCTATCTAACTGAAACACTTCCATATTGACCTAACTAGGCTTAAAAAAAACCCGCCTAAATGAAGTGGTAAGGCTAAACAAAACAGAAAACCCCACCAATAGTTTTCAAACATTTCAACCCGTCATACAGATTTCAATCATGATGCCAGCATCATAGGTCTATGTAAATCGGGTAATTAACGTAAAAGTAAACACAGTCTCAACTTTCATAGAACATAGTCCCACGATTGACGCCTGTATAAACAGTTCAGTCCTTCTTTAGATGTTCCACAAACCTTTCCGCTTCAACCACGGAGCCAAACGTGCGACGCACGCCATCGGCCTCAGTGATGCGTAGTCGCGCCGGGTACTGTAATGAAGGCCGCAGACCCAGCCTGTACAGGTCCGCCATAACAGACCTGTACTCTCTACGTTGGCTGACCACTTCAGGGCTGTAGTCTTCGTAGATTCGGAAAGGCTTGTCCATGTATTTGAGGTCATTCCTCCTCCTGGCTTCTCGTATCAGTAGCTCCTTGTTCTGGTAGCGGTGAAAGCAGACTATGACAGGCCTGCCTCCCGGGGACGGTTTAGGGGCCAAAGTACGGTGTCCACGATCCAGCTCTGGAGGGGAAGGGAAAATGGCCTTGCCAAAAACATTTTGCAGCAGCTCCGAGAAAAATTTTGAAGGCTGTGGGCCCTCAATTCCCTCCGGTAGACCGACAAAACGGGCATTACAACGTCTGTTTCTTGACTCGATATCAGATAGCTTAGCCCTTAGCTTCTCATTAGCAGCATGCATCGATTCACAAACATTCTCCACTTTAGCAAGGCGCTCGGAGATTGTGTCAGCGTTCTTCTCCAATGATTCTAGGCGCTCACCGTGGCTATCTGACGCTTTCTGAAGTCCATCCAGTTTGTTATTCACGTCGTCAAAGAAGCTATTTTTTAGCTCGGCCAGCAGAGCCGATCTGTGTTCGGCTAGCAATGCTATTATGTCAGCTTTGCTAACGGCAGCATGCGAGCTAGAGATTTCAATGTCCTTTGTTTTCTCATTCGACTTGGCGGACTTGGGTGGCATGGTGAGGGACGAGTGATATCAAGAGCACTTAAGACATTGACCAAGAGCGTTTTGTTGAAGAATAGGTCGGGTGGGTTTGTTAAAAAGACAACATGTTGCGGGAGCTGAAGACACGCACGCCTACCCCATGTTCGTCAAAACCGGAAGTCCTCCCGTAGATGTTTTTAGATGCTGTTTGTTTGTTAGTGCCGCACTGAGTAATTAAAGTCTGTATTATGTGACTCACATGTTGCTCACGTGTGGTTGGGTTGGTGTTTGTCACAAAACAGCCCCGATTCTCGCAGCCTGTGGCCAAATCTATCTCTAACAATATCCACTGACACGTTCTTACTACAGCTGGTGCAGAGCTGAGTCCATCCAGAATGTACTATCTAGGGATGTAAAAAACTATGAATTTTCATGACCGACCACCGAGCCTCATTAACCGGTTGAAACCGGTTAACCGCGTAGTTTAAAATAGTCCACGTTCTTTGAAATAACAGCCATTTCGAGCCGCGTACTTTTCATAAGTGCAGCTCTGCGTTCTACTGGATCAGAGCCGAGACAGCGGCGCCCAAACCCGCAACAGCTCCGGCACCTTTGCGCACAGAGAACTGCTTTTTTAATCTTCCCATTCTGCTGTGCTGCGGGTTAATATACCAAAACTTTCTAGCAGCAAACGACGGCTCGTTCACATGGTCAGAGCAGCGAGTGATGAGCCGCGTCTCACTGTCTTCACAAAAGTTTAAATTCCAGTTATGTGTGTGGAGCTGATCCCGAGGACCATAAACACAAACATGTTCCATGTGGTTTGACTGGAACCGCGTATTTGCGCGAATCCTTTGGGCTCCGTGACACAGAGGAGCGCGACAGACCGGTATGTGTGTGTGTGTGTGTGTATGAAAGTGTGTATGTGTGTGTGTAAATGTAGTTCTGACCCGCGCCAGTGTGCAACTTTGACGGTAACAGAGGGGAGAGATGATGCGTGTGGATGTTACGTATGGAGAGGGGGAAAGTGTGTGTGTGTGTGTGCGCGCATGCGTGAGAGTCGTCCCGGAGTTTATAATACATGGGCGCACACAGCTAGATACAGACCCGCTCGTCACACCGTGCAAATAGGGCTTAAAATAGCGTTATGAAGAGACCTCCCCTCTCCCCGTTTTCTCTTTTTTAACCGACAGCTTTGACCGGTTAACGCTGTGACGGTCAACCACCGGTTAAACGGTCGCCGATTTACATCCCTAGTACTATCATGGCAACACGTCCATTTCATGTCCATGTGAAAAAAAAAGATTGATAGAGATTGAGAGAGTTCAGACTGTGGCGTTCCTATCGACTGCAGTTTCTTCTTATCACCCGCCGACAAACTTGGGGACGTATTGAGCTGAAATGTATTGAGTGGGGATGTGGAGATGTGTCATGGCATCTTCATCCCCTTTATTAATCCATTTCTGGGTCGGGAATCAGATCTGTCACCCAGTCCTCATGGCAGCATCTCCTCACTCATCCTCCTGCAGGTGGTGAGTTCACGGGAAGATGGCCGCTCCGTCAGCGATGACACAGCCTTGCTTCAGCAGGGGCTTCAGTCATAGTAAGGTTAAATATGCAGTCATCATGTGTTTTCAAATAGTAATGGAATTGACCAGACGCTTTCATTCATTCATTTCATTCATTCATTCATTCATTTTGGAGCGGACCAATAAAAATAGGCCAATGGCATTCATTCATCCCCAACGAACCAATGGGATGTGTTTACCCCCTTCACCCTCTTCCTGTTTCTCGCGAGTGCACCTGGGTTATCGGATTTTCTAAAACCTTGAAGGGCTAAACTGAAAATGCCAATTTCACGTTTGCCGCCCACTCTCCCTGTTGTGACAAAGAAAAGAAAATGCTGGATGTTTGGTTTGGTGGAGAGGGGAGGGGGGAGTGGTTTGAGTTGGTGCTACGGCTAAGCTAACAACATCACTTACTGAACCTTTAAGTGTCTTGCCCAAGGAGTAAGTAAGTAAGTAAGTAATCTTTATTTATATACCGCCTTTTCACTGCAGATCTGAGTCTCAAAGCGGTTTACAATTGTACATTTTTGGGCATTTGTCTCTCACTCCACACAGAGATAGGAGCGGGGTCGCCAGTAGGAGGCGCATGCCAGAACTATTGGACATATTTTTAGTGGTAGGGGAAACCGGAGTACCCGGAGGAAACCTACGCAGACACGGGGAGAACATGCAAACTCCACTCAGAAAGGCCCTGGTCCGACCGGGATTCGAACCCAGGACCTTCTTGCTGAGAGGCGAGAGTGCTATCCACTCAGCCACCGTGCCGCCCAGTCCAAGGACATAACAACAGCAGACATCAGTGGGAGCAGGTGATATGAGACGTGGGGGGATCGAACCCACAACCATTAGGCTCAAAGACCAAAAAATCTCAGAAGGTCATCTAGATTAAGTCTTTGTAAAGGCTCTGAAAGGCTGGTCCAATGCGTGACTGTATAGATGCACAATGTTAAAGTCTAAAGACAGGGACGGGGACAAGTCTGAGCACAAAACAAAATATTGTACAATTCAGGAAGTCCATCCAGGGCTTCCACATCGACGACTAAAGCTGTTTTTCTCTGACGCTGAACTTTTCTTTTGTTGTGGCACTTTTTTGTGAAGCCCCTTGAGTTTAAGCCCCAGCGTCCCTCAAGGCAGAGTCTTAAAAGCATCTGCAGCTCGGTGAAAGTATAGAGCTCTGCCTCAATGTGTGTCTGTGTAAAACCTGTATTTATCCATCGCCCTCAGACTGAGTCCAGAGGAGGACGCAGACACAGGGACCGTCACGATCAAAGGGAAATGTTTAGGGATGATTTACTTCTGCAAAAAGAGCTGGGTTGTTTAGAGAGAGACCTGATCCGTTTAGCAGCCTCACAGTGATGTCACACGCAGCCGCTCCACATCACGCACTTCTATAAACTGGCTTTTTCCTCCTGAATCTGGAAATCTTTGTTATGGCCAGTTTTTATAATAAGCCCAGGCAGAAGTGTCCACAGAATGTCACTTTATCTACCTATTATCCTGCCCTATATGCATTTAAACTATCCATATAGATAGATAGCTAAGAAACATAGCTGCTACTTACATTGGGGTTTTTTGTGTCCTGTCTGTGCGCTGCAACTAGGGCTGGGCGATATGGCTGAAAACTATATCACGATATAAGTCATTCATATCGGTCGATAACGATATATATTGAGTTGTTTTTTTTAACCTAAATAAATATATTTGTGGTGTGGGCTAACCAACCTTAGCAGCCTTGTTTACAGTCACGGGGCGATGAGGCTGGACTGGAGGAATATGTTCACACTGTGTCCCTCGTTGTTAGTCCTGGTTTAATCCTGGTTTTTTATTCCTGGTTTAGCTCCTGGTTTAGCTGTTTGAGGGTCTTGTGTCCCTGTGACCGCTCCGTGCGGCTCTCTGTGCCGCACATGCTTCCCGAGGAAAAAGTTAATCTCTTGCTTTCGCCGAATACATCGTGTCTGTCCACTGCCTCTGCCGCCGCACATGTTGTTCCGCGCACGTACGTGCATAACCATTGACACGGCATTGAAACACCAGCTATAGATCCATGGACGCTACGCATGCTGCGGTTGTTGTTGTTTTTGCATTTCCCACAACGTTTTTGCGGTTCCTGCTCGGCTGTTCAGCCTCTGCCTACATCCCCCACAATGCCATGCGCTTATGAGTCGGCTTTACTTCCGGTGTTTTCTTCCTGTTTTTCCTGACGGAGTTAAGTTAAACTATCGAACATTCTATCGACCTCATTCTCTATTGATATCCAACACATGTCTATCGCGATATATATCGTTATCGTTTTATCGCCCAGCCCTAGCTGCAACATTGAAATTTCCCCACTGTGGGATGAATGAAGGTTGTCTTATTTTATCTTATTTTAAACAAGTATCTGTGAGGGATTTGTTAAAGTCATGAAAGACAAACGTACTGTAATTTCCTGACTATAAGCCTCTACTTTTTCTAGTTCTTTTAACCCTGCGGCCTATACAGCAGTGCGGCTAATATGTGGTTTTATTTTGGTAGAGTTTGTCTGGTAGAGCAGAGTTTATGGACTTATTATTTTGAGTTTGTAGCAGCTTTTAGACACTTTATTTTTCAAAACGGATGAAGGTGAATGAGTGATGAAAGCTATTGGTTAAACTGTTAAAACGGTTGTCTCTGATGCATTACACTGCAAAAAGTGATACAAAATAAGTAAAATTGCCCAAATTTGGCAATATGTGTATTTATTTGAATGAGATTTGCCAATGAGACAAAGTGTAACAATCTTGTTTTAAAAATACACAAAATTGTCTTCCTTGGAATGAGAAAATAAAGCAATAATTCTTGAAATAGTGCGGCCTCTATTTTGACAACTTTAATTTTATTTTCAAATTTTGATGGTGCGGCTTATATACAGGTGCGCCTTATAGTCCAGAGAGTGTGGTAACTTTCCCCTGTGATACATACACGTATATTGTATTATGTGTGCAAGTTGTTCATCATATTAGAGACCTGAGAACTGGACGTGCTTGTACTTCCTGGTTCTAGTCCAGGACCAGGGCCCTTTTTACCTCCCAGTCCACCCCTGCCGATCACCTCGGCAGATTTATTTGCCGTCAAACTTTAAACTCAGGTTGCCATTTTGTGGAAGTTTGGTTCAAAATAACAAAATTCCTTTCAGTCCTGTCTTACTATTCTTGTGACAAGGTTCAATGTCACATGTTATTATTCCACATTATCTCAGCTTGTCCTGTGCCTGGCCTTATCGATCCCTTCCCCTTTTCCTCTGATTTCTTTGTCACCGCTTCACTCGCTGCGAATCGATAGCGTAAAATATAATCTTCAGTCTTTCATTTCAAAACAAGCCGGATCCATAGAAGGCAATTTGTGTAAAACGTTCCACTTGTGTGCAGCAGCAGCGGCACTTACCTGCTTTGACCGGGGGCCTTCTCCTGCTCTGATGTGGGCTTTGGGATTAGGAGCAGGAGCAGAGGGAGAAATGTGCCTCCAGCTCAGAGGGGGGTCCGGACAGAATATCAATCCTTTCCTCTAATTCAGCCGCCATGTTGTCTGGCTTGAGGTTTTGTAGTCGAACACCCGGAGAGGAGGGAGAAGTAGTTCAGAAATGCATTTGGTGATGGTTTCTCTTGAAGTTAAAAGATTGAACATTTTATAGACCCTATTTTCTATTGATATGGAACATGTGTCTATCGCTATATATATCGTTTCTTTTCGCCCAGCCCTAGTTTCTTTATCATCTGCTTGTTTTTACTTAAGTCCTGTTTCCACCAGCCCTGCTCTACTCTACTCAGCCCTGCTCTACATGTCTAGTATTGTCCATCTGTATACAGTCTATGTTAGCATTGTCCATCTGTATACAGTCTATGTTAACATTGTCCATCTGTATACAACAGTGGGGGCGGGTCCCAGCTCAAAAGTGGCCAAAATGACGTGCGCTGACATGCTTGCAATACCACCCCGGGCCGATGGGGGTGGACCCGGAATAAGAATTAGCCAATGCTAACATATAGCATTGGCAGACCTCTCGAAAACATCTTTTCAGTATGGACCAAAAGTTGTCTCTTGGCCCGAAGCTCTGTTCCACATGTGTGTCAATGCTGAGGGGGGTGGATTTTTTTGGTCCACTCTAGTTTACTTGCTGTGAATTTTTTAAGTCTCTCGTTCAAATGAATGGAGCTGCGCCGGCTGAAGCATGCGCAGATGCATTTTTTCACAATTTTCTTGTGGGCGGGACCACTCGCGGCCATTTTAGAAAGCTCCAGTAGAGCACTATTTTTGGCCCATTAGTTTGAACGGCGGAGATAGGCGTGACTACGTCCATTATTTTTTACAGTCTATGGTATACAGTCTATGTTAGCATTGTCCATCTGTATGAAGGTATCATTGTGGTCATCTGCATCCAAGAAAGGGGAGATTGAGGGGAGAAAATAAAACTTAAAACCCGCATTTCCACCTGTCACAAAGTTTGCAACTATAAAAAACCCCTGCTGCTCTGATATCGCACATTCTGGATCTGTCTTGTCTTTGGCCTGAAGTGTAACAGTGACAGCTTGATGTCTTAATGCCCTCCTCCCACACGGCTCTACTGTAGCTCTGTGTTCTTTCTGAGGACTGGTTTGAGGCATTTAAGCCGGGGTACTCCACTTGTTGCCGCCAGAGGTTCATCCTGACTGCAGGAGGCCGCACCAGTGGGACTCGCTTCTCTCTTGAATGCTGCTGCGGTGGGAGAGCTCAGATGGTAGATACTGAAAATGGATCCTCCCACACTTGCTTCACAGAGGGCCTGGTTCTTCAGAGGCAGCTCTACTCTACTCTACCTGACTCTGCTCTACTCTATTCTAGTCTACCTTACCGTACTCTACTCTACTCTACTCTACAACCTACTCCACTCTAGTCTAGATCTTGTCTACTCTACTCTACCATACCTGACTCTACCCTATCCTACTCTCCTCTCCACGTCTTTACACTACCCTCTACTCCAGGGGTTCCCAAAGTTTTTAGCCCGCGACCCCCATCATAAATGCCCCCCCCCCCCCCCAACAGCCCTTCCGTCACATGAAATGAGCATGTATTTCCTTTGATACGGAGTAACGCTTTCTAGAGACTCACGCCACTACCGAGCTGCACTGTCCAGCCCAAAAAAGGAGGCTTGCATATTTTTACTCATGTAGTGACACAGTGATGGGCTTGGTGGGCTCCCTCCTCAGCAGAAGTGGAGCGCATTTCTTGCGGCTCGCCCTCACTGTTCTCCTACCGCGGTAAAGTGGGCCGGCTTTCCGGAGTCAGCGGTAAAGAGGTCCGCACATTAAAAGCGGGCGGCCGCTTTCTGCTGTTACTTTATGCAGTTCATCCCCGCGGCTTCTCTTTCCAAAGTTACTGTCAGTAAAGGCATAAACCGGCCACCCGCTTTTAATGTGCGGACCTCTTTACCTTTGACTCCAAAAAGCCGGGCCTCTTTAACGCGCTGTTCTACCGCTGTCCTCCCTCCCTCCGCTGCCCTCTCTCCCTCCTTTGCCCTCTCTCCCTCTCTTCGCACCATCAGCCTGACCCCTGATACAAGTGACTTTTCTCCCCCTCCGGGTTTTTCTGTTGTGGATATTAACCACGTTTCATTTTAAAGCAGGTATTATTTATTTGTAGCCTCCAAACACCTTTAGTTTTAGCAAACAACAGCAGGACACGCTTTGTCGCTGCGCATGATGTGAGCTGTGTTACGTGATGATTTTGATTGACGCTGCAATGACTGGGACAAAATTACTAACGTTATTAAAATATATTATAGTCTCCAAACACAATTTAACAAGTAGTCCTTTTGAATCAAATCAAATGCTAAATAAATATTTAAGGGCTTTATATTTGCTTTGTGTGGAAATCATCTTGCGACCCCCCCAGGGGTTCCCGCGACCCCCCGGGGGGTCGGGACCCCCACTTTGGGAACCACTGCTCTACTCTACTACTCTACCCTACCCTCTACTCTACCCATCCCTACCCTACCTGACTCTACCCTACCCTACTCTCCTTTCCACGTCTCTACTCTACCCTCTATTCTACTCTACTCTACTCTACTCTACCCTTCCCTACCCTACCCGACTCTGCTCTACTCTACTCTACTCTACCCTTCCCTACCCTACCCGACTCTGCTCTACTCGATTCTAGTCTACCTTACCCTACTCTGCTCTACTCTACACCCTACCCTACACTAAATCTAGTCTACTCTACTCTCCCCTTTCCTACCCTACCTGACCCTACCCTACCCTACTCTCCTCTCCACATCTCTACTCTACTCTACACTTGACTCTACCCTTCCCTTCCCTTCCCTACCTGACTCTACCCTACCCTACTCTCCTCTCCACGTATCTACACTACTACTCTTCTCTACCCTCGACTCTACCCTTCCCTTCCCTACCTGACCCTACACTACCTTTCTCTCCTCTCCACATCTCTACTCTACTCTTCAACTCTACTCTACCCTACCCACCAGTACCAGGTCCTTCATTGGTCCCTCTTGGCCCTGGTTCTACAGGTACTAAACTGGTCTCACTCAGTGGTCCCCAACTCCCGGTCCGCAGCCCTGGGACCCTCTTCTCTTCTTGAATGCTGTGGCAGTGGGAGAGCTCAGATGGTAGAGATACTGAATATGGATCCTCCCACACCCTCTCGCTGCACAGAGGGCCTGGTTCTTCTTCTTCTGGCTCGGTGCCTTCTCGGTGTCAGTGCGATTGTCAAACTTGTGTGATCTGCTTCTGACTCATTCATCTTTCTGCTGCACTGCCGTCTTTTCGCACATTTAGAGCCGGGAGTTTGTTGTTGCTTTATGTTTGTATCTGTGCTCACAGGGGAAGATCTCGTCCTACTAATGACGTATTTGCCCTTTAATGCCGTACGGTGATTCACAGACGAGTTCAAGTTGAAAAGAACAATTTATTTTAAGTTGTGTGTGAAGAAAAAGGAGAGAAATGATCCCATAACAGACACATGGTTCTCTGCTCGAGTGCTTCTAGAGTTACTTTTATTTATTGGTCTTCATTTAACCAGGAAAGTACCACTGAGAGAAAGATAGACTAGAGACAGACCACAGAGAAAGACCAGAGAGAGCAAGACCAGAGAGCGAGACTACAGAGACCAGAGAGAGAGAGACCAGAGAGGGAGACCACAGATACCAGAGACCACAGAGACTCCCCGAGACATTGCACATGTTTTTAGAGGGGGAGACTGGAGCACCTGGAGGAAACCTACAAAGTCACCTCTGCCTCTGCTCTACTCGGTTGTGTTTACATCACACTTTAGTATCCGGCATTGTATCCTAGCAACCTATCCAAGAAAATGCAGTAGGGTAGAGTAGAGTAAGTAGGGCTGGTGGAAACAGGGCTTTAAAAGTTTAACAAAGTCTTTGGATCACTGTGGTTCAATTACCTTCAAAATAGTAAAAAAAAGCTCTAAAAATCAGAGGATGTAAAGAATGTAGCGATGGTTCCTTTGTTCAACGTTTGAATTAACAAAAGTCGTTCACCTGCGAGAATCTAAAACAGCGGCGAGGAGAGAGAACCTCCCACTGAGATGGAGGAGTCTCCGAGAGCAGGCGGCGGATTCACTGATTGGATTTCTATCTCGTTGAGGAAAAGTGTCCAAAAATAACAATATAATTATGAGGACGACGGAAAATCACCGTAATAAGACGTTTTCATTTACTCTGATGATGCGAGACGACTTCAGATTTAATATCAAGGGATCAGAATCTGAAATAACAGATTGTCTCAGTGTGTGGGCAGAAGAAACTGCAGCTCATCTACTCTACTCTACTCTACTCTACTCTACTCTACTCTACTCTACTCATGGCTTCCAGCAGCACTCTGGCCAATCACTGTCAGTTAAAACACTTTAGTACCATCTCGGCCTGGATAGAGCCAGGACTAAGAGGGACTCAAAAAGCACCTAGTACTGGTTACACAGGACCTAGAGAATGGTAGGGTAGGGTAGAGCAGGGTAGATTAGTTTAGAGTAAGGTAGGGTAGGGTAGAGTAGGGTCGGCTGAGAAGGCTAGTGTAGGGTAGGGTAGAGTAGGGTCGGCAGAGAAGGGTAGTGTATGGTAGGGTAGAGAAGTATTGAGTAAAGTAGAGTAGGGTAGGGTAGAGAAGGGTAGAGAATGAGGTATTATAGTTGATTCTCTTCCCATTCGCGGATGCTACAAAGAAACTGCTCTGTCAGACGACTCTATTCTGTCTTCGGTTTGATCCAATATTTTCTTTGACAAACTTCCATCAATTATTCATCAGACATTATCTCTGCTTTGCTCGGTCCTCGCTCTGCATGTAGATAACTGTTGCATTTTGTCGCAGAAGCATCCGGTGTCTTTAACGGCCATGTCTGAGGACTTCAAAGAGACGCTGTAGCCAAAGATTAAAGGTGCCATCTCCAGTTGTTACGCGGCCGCAGATTTGGGACCAAAGAGGTGCATCCATCCCAGCACCATGAGCGAAGAACACACTCTGAGCCCAGAACTCTGCATTAATATTCAACTCGTCGGATTTTTAATCTAATAGACTTTAAACTAATTTTTAACTCAAATGATCCTAGGGTCAGAGAGGATTCAACACAAACTATCATTGATTATTAGTGTTTAAAAGTCTGGCAGCTCATAGTTTCTTTATAAAGTTACTGTTAAAGGTCTTTTAAAATAATAATAATAATAATAATAATGCATTGGTTTTATTTAGCACTTTTCTGGACACATGTTATTATTTATTCACTTCATACACGGTGGTGAAAAACTGTCTAGTTAGGCAACCAGTCTGCGCTGTCGGCCCCTCCCATAACCACTACCAACCATTCACACACACACCAGACTCATTTTAATATGGGTGAAGTGTCTTGCCTAAGGACACAACCACAGTTTGGCATTATACAGCCGCAGCCGCCCCACTGTGGCACCTGGGGTTCCCAGAGGTCTCCCATCACAGTACTAACCAGGCCCTGCCCTGCACAGCTTCAGAGGTCTGACACGATCTGGCTTTTGCACGCAGGTATGGCCACAATGTAGAGTTAAGCTGCTAAACATGATACATATTTTTAAATGTAGGAAAGCTGTCTCTTTTCCGGTCGTTGGAGTGTTTTGATGCCAAATGAAAGATCCAGTTGAAGCAGCGTCTGGATTGGTTTGTAGTAAATCCACTGAAATCACTGGTTACGATTGAAACCTTTGGTATTCAGACCCTGAGAGGAGATGAAGGAGTGTTGTGGGCCGTGCCTGGATCTCTCTGTTGTGTTCTCTCTCCTCGTTCTGCAGAGATGGTCTGTGTGTGATACTTGATACCGGTGCATTAGCCGTTAGCCTCGCTCTCATTGACCGAGACCATTTCCTGTCTTTTCTGCTACATCTCTCAGTCTGAATGTCCAGAGCCCCTTTTACATTGTTGTTGTTTTCTCTTACCCTGTTGTGAGATGATGAGGTTTGGATCAACTGCTTTGGTCGTTGGACTGTTTAGCACCTGTCTGTAAACCGCTCCAGCTGCTATTTATAATAAAAGTGCTTTCTGTTCATATATAGGCCTCACTGGAATATAAGCCACAGGGTTTAAGGTTGTATTGTATCTTAACAAACAGCTGAGATAGACTAGAGAGAGACCAGAGAGACCAGAGAAAGAGACCAGAGAAAGAGACGCCAGAGAGAGACCAGAGAGAGAGACCAGAGAGAGAGACCAGAGAGAGAGACCAGAGAGAGAGACCAGAGAGAGAGACCAGAGAGAGAGACCAGAGAGGGAGACCAGAGAGAGACCAGAGAGAGACCAGAGAGATACACCAGAGAGAGACCATAGATCCCAGAGCGAGAGACCAGAACAAGAGACCAGAGAGAGACCAGAGAGAGACCAGAGAGAGACCAGAGAGAGACCAGAGAGAGAGACCAGAGCGAGAGACCAGAGCGAGAGACCAGAGCGAGAGACCAGAGCGAGAGACCAGAGCGAGACCAGAGCGAGACCAGAGCGAGACCAGAGCGAGAGACCAGAGCGAGAGACCAGAGCGAGAGACCAGAGCGAGAGACCAGAGCGAGAGACCAGAGCGAGAGACCAGAGCGAGAGACCAGAGCGAGAGACCAGAGCGAGAGACCAGAGCGAGAGACCAGAGCGAGAGACCAGAGCGAGAGACCAGAGCGAGAGACCAGAGCGAGAGACCAGAGCGAGAGACCAGAGCGAGAGACCAGAGCGAGAGACCAGAGCGAGAGACCAGAGCGAGAGACCAGAGCGAGAGACCAGAGCGAGAGACCAGAGCGAGAGACCAGAGCGAGAGACCAGAGCGAGAGACCAGAGCGAGAGACCAGAGCGAGAGACCAGAGCGTGAGACCAGAGCGTGAGACCAGAGCGAGAGACCAGAGCGAGAGACCAGAGAGAGAGACCAGAGAGAGAGACCAGAGAGAGAGACCATAGAGGGCCAGCAACAGATCAGAGAATCAAACAGTTCAAACACAGGAAATTCAATGATAAAAAAACACATATTTGGTCCATAAATTACATCCTTTGGCCGCTGTATGGACCGCAGAGTTAAAATATATCTCAGAAAAGTTACAGCTTACAGTCCAGCAAGTACTTTTAAAAGCTAAAAATCAAATCTAAAGGTTAAAACATTTCACAAAGTAGTTTCCGCTGATGAAAAACTCTCCCCAAACTGCTCTGAGTGTAGTTATCTGAGCCGCTATATCAGATCTGGCATTTGCGATTACATTACTGCCACACACTTTCTGAGGCGTACGATCATATGATGTTTTTGAGATTGATTTCCTACCTCTGCTCTCTCTGTGCTGCAGCTCTCTGATGCCGCTGGTACAGAATATTAAACACACACAGTTATTGACTCTGAGCCTCGGTTTTATTATACTGAAGGCCAAATACAAAATGTCTGTCCAGTTCTTCCACTGTGCCATGTCTGAGTCTGCCTCGGGATGAGCCTGGTCACCGCAGGGAGCTGGGACCCTGGCAATTGTTGTATTCAAGGACCTTGAGACACTTAGCCTGGTTTTATTAGACTGTTAAAAGAAACGGGGACAAAAGGGGTAATGAGAAATTAGAAATCTGATCGGAGATAAGAATGCTAATACTAGGGCTGGGCGATATGGCTGAAAACTATATCACAATATAAGTAATTCATATCGGTCGATAACGATATATATTGATTGTTTTTAATTCCATCCATCCATTTTCTACCCTTTAATCCATTTCTGGGTCAGGGGGGTGGCAGTCAGAGATGCCACCCAAGTCTCATAGCACCAGCCCCTCACTGACCCTCTGCAGGTGATGAGTCCACAGGAGGACGGCTGCTCTCTGAGTGTGAGCATAGCCTTGATCTTTCAGTGGGGGCTTTAGGCAAAGTGGGGTTAAGTGTCTTGCCCAAGGACACAACGACAGCAGTCATCAGTGGGAGTCGGTGGAGAAGGTGTGGAGGTGGGAATTGAACCCACGACCTTCCGGCCTGAAGGCCAATGCTCTACCAACTGAGCCACTGTCGCCCCACGATAGTTTTTTAATTTAATTTTTTAAACCTAAATGAATACATCTGTTGTGTCGGCTAACACATGTTAGCAGCCTTGTTTGCAGTCACAGGGAAATGAGGCTGCAGACAAGTAGTCTCCCCCATAGTTAGTCCTGGTTTAATCCTGGTTTAATCCTGGTTTAGTCCTGGTTTAGCTCCTGTTTTGACTGTTTTCGAGTGTCTTGTGTCCCCGTGACGGCTCCGGAAAACGTTTATCTCCGATGCCGAATGCATCGAGTCGCTGCCTCTCCCGCGCTGCACATGCTGTACCATTGAAACGGCACTGAAACGATCTTTAGATCCATGGCTATTATAATAGATCCATTATCCATAGACTCTACACATGATGCGGTTGTTGTTTTTGCATTTCCCAGAATGTTTCGCGGTTTGTGGTCGGCTGTGATAGGTCAAGAAGTCTCTGCCTACATCCCCCAGAATGCTGCGCACTTCTGACTCGGCTTTACTTCCTGTGTTTTTTTTCCTGTTTTTTCTAACGGAGTGAAGTGAAACTTTTCTATCGACGCCGTTTTCTATTGATATCGAACACGTGTCTATTGCAGTATATATCGTTATAGTTTTATCGCCCAGTCCTTGTTAATATGCACGTCAAATCAATAATATTAGCAGCATTTTACCATCTTAAAATTTCAATTCAAAAGTATAGTATCTAATGCAGAGTTGGAGATTCTGATCCTCCTTGTCTCCGGTTAGACTACAATAACAGCGGCTCACAAGTCTCTAAATAAACAATTGCAATATATTCAAAACTCTGCAGCTCGAGTCCGGACTAGAACCAGGAAGTACCGTCACTTTAGTCCTGGTCTCAGGTCTCTGCACTGGCTTCCTCACACAGGTTTTTGATTGTGTCACAAAATCTGGTTGGACATTGCTCATGTGCCCCTCATCGACCAATTTCTGTGTTTTTATCATTGCATTTCCTGTGTTTTAACTGTTTTTATCCCGATCTGTGTTGGCAAATTGACAACTTTTTGAGGTTGAGTCAACTTGAGCTCTGTCTAACATGAATCAATATTTACATCCATCTATTTTCTCCCACATGATTCGTTGCTGGGTCGCGTAACTCTCTTTGGAATTAAAATATTTGCTGGAGAGTAGATAGACCAACGGCATGAGGCCTCTTCTGCGTGACAAGAGTTTAAAATAGTTCTGTCCAATCAGGAAGCAGTGCGGCTGGGAATGGGTGAGTCTTCCTCTCTCTCTATAAATCAAACAGAAACTGGCTTTACCTGCCATTTCACACATCTGAGAAATCAAACAACCTCAAGTCAACTCAAACTATAAAAAAAAGTCTCAAACTGCTGACACATTTTAACATTTGAGTCGCATACTGCTGCCATCTCTGCTTCCTGAACGGCACAGACACTCTAGTGGAGGGGGAAATTAGGTCCTGTGTCCTGAATGTTCAAGGATCACGTTTTTACACTTCCGTCCTCAGTGTTTGCTTCAGTTCAGGCTCAGACCAAAATAAATGTGACATTTGAGTTGATTTTTTTTCTTCATGTTTGTAAAGTCTTTGAATAATATGAGGAGCATGAATCACAATATATCACAGAATCTAATCACAATACTGTCTGAATCACAATAATATTGAATTGTTGCCCAAATAGGGGCGACAGTGGCTCAGTTGGTAGAGCATTGGCCTTTGGGCCTGAAGGTCGTGAGTTCAAGCCCACCACAAGACCTGCTTCAAGACTCCCACTGATCTGCTGTTGTTGTGTCCTTGGGCAAGACACTTCACCCCACTTTACCCGAAGCCCCCGCTGAAAGATCAAGGCTGTGTCATGACTGACAGAGCAGCCTCCTGTGGACTTGCTCCTGCTGGAGGATCAGTGAGGATCAGCCAAAGGCTGGTGCTCGTTGGGCTGGGTGCAGCTCTGATGCCACCCCCCTGACCCAGAAAAGGATTAAGGGGAAGAAAATGGATGGATGTGGCCCAAATAACGCAATTCTTGCTGTATCGCTGGTCCCTCTCTTTGGTCTCTGATTTCTCTCTCTCTGGTCTCTCTTTGGTGTATGTTAAGAATCGCAATAATATTAAGTTGTGGCAGAAACATCACAATACCATCAAATCGTCACATTTGTCCCTTTTCCCGCCCTCCACTCTACTCTGCCGCTTGTTTTCCTTGACTTTCCGACATGTGATAAGTGTTTCTCCGGTAGATTTCCCTCGTCTGCTTATCGTCTGCTGCTGCTCCTCATTTGGAAAATGTGCTTTAATCGTACAGTATCGGTCCCTGGGGGTCCTCCTCCTCATGCGGCAGAACAGCTGCGCCCACATTTGGTGTTAATGTAGAAGAAGAAACTCGCTGCTTGTCGCGGTGATGGAAGCTAAACCTAACGACCTGTTGCTATTCTCGTCTTTCAAACAGAATATTCCTCAGTTTGTCTCGTCAGTCACTTTTTGAGTTCCACGCACTGAGAGACAGATGTGAAAGTGAAACAGGCCAGATTTGATGATTTAACAACAATTAAGTATCAGGCAAAGGCAACACAAGTTTATTTGTGTAGCACAGTTTATACAATACTCAGTGATTCACAAAACAAGAAAAGAGACGTTAAAATCACATAAAATCATAAATTATCACATTAAAATTAAAATCATACATTACATTACCAGAGTGAAGATACTAGACATTGCATTGAATTAAATTGAGGAGCACAGGGACTGGCCTCCTGCTGGGCCTCTGAGGAGCACAGGGACTGGCCTCCTGCTGGGACTCTGAGGAGCACAGGGACTGGCCTCCTGCTGGGCCTCTGAGGAGCACAGGGACTGGCCTCCTGCTGGGACTCTGAGGAGCACAGGGACTGGCCTCCTGCTGGGACTCTGAGGAGCACAGGGACTGGCCTCCTGCTGGGCCTCTGAGGAGCACAGGGACTGGCCTCCTGCTGGTCCCCCGAGGAGCACAGGGACTGGCCTCCTGCTGGTCCCCCGAGGAGCACAGGGACTGGCCTCCTGCTGGTCCCCCGAGGAGCACAGGGACTGGCCTCCTGCTGGTCCCCCGAGGAGCACAGGGACTTTGAATCACCGTGTGTGATTTCCTAAACCTGCCGTAATGTATTTTTGTCATGTTCTTCTTTGCAGCTGTTGGAAGGAAGCTTCACCGCACAGGTCAGCCACGAAGTAGACGGCCTCATCTTCCAGCCGTGTGGGGTGAGTGACCATCACCGCTCTGCTCTACTCCAGGGGTTCTCAAACTTTTAACACCAAGAACCACCTCAGACTTGCCTCTCCAAGAACCACCACAAATGACCAACACTACACAGGAGCGTAGTGAGCTTAGGTATTCATCAAAAACGAGGCAGAAGTTTCACTCCTAAAGAAGTATATTTGATATTGTCAGACATTGTAACATTTTACAGTTTTAACATCTTTTGTTGCTCTGTTCCTTTTGCAAAGAACTGGGGAGAAAAGCTTTTGTATTTGCTGCTCCTTCTACATGGAAAGTGTTGCAAAAAGACTGGAAATTATCTGAACTTCGCTCATTGAATGATTTTAGATCCAGATTGAGACTAAGACATCCTCATTGATATTTAACTGTTTTTATAGTCTGTACTTTTATGAAATTGTATGTGACTGTTTTATAATCTGTCATTGTATGTAACTTTTGTCCAGGACTCCCTTGAAAAAGAGGTTCTTAATCTCAATGGGACTAAAATATTATTATTATTTTTTTTTTTTACACAGGGCAACACAAATAGCTTCAGTCCACATCACAAATCATCTCCTCTCCTCTCTCCTCTTTCCTCTCCTCTCTCCTCTCCTCTCTCCTCTCCTCTCCTCTCATCTCCTCTCTCCTCTCTCCTCTCTCCTCTCTCCTCTCTCCTCTCCTCTCTCCTCTCTCCTCTCCTCTCATCTCCTCTCTCCTCTCCTCTCCTCTCATCTCCTCTCTCCTCTCTCCTCTCCTCTCCTCTCTCCTCTCTCCTCTCCTCTCATCTCCTCTCCTCTCTCCTCTCCTCTGTCCTCCCTTCCTCTCTCCTCTCTCCTCTCTCCTCTCCTCTCCTCTGTCCTCCCCTCCTCTCTCTCTCCTCTCCTCTCCTCTGCGGTCGATGCTCAGAGCTCAAGCAGAGACAGTAAATCTTCTCTTCCCCTCCTGCTGTTTGTCGTTGTCTGTATCCACACAGATGTCAGTTATTGCAGAGGAGCCCACACTCCCACATCTGCTGATCCCTGTTTGGACAATACACAGACCAGAGGATGGACTTGGATTAATAATGAGCCGTAGGAGTAATAAGTGAAATCTGTGAAGACACTCACACTTTATACACTTTTCTAATAACCTGAGAGAGACCTGGGAGAGACCAAAGAGAGAAACCAGAGAGAGAGACCAGAGGGAGAGACCAGAGGGAGAGACCAGAGGGAGAGACCAGAGGGAGAGACCAGAGAGAGAGACCAGGAGAGAGACCAGGGAGAGAGACCAGGGAGAGAGACCAGGGAGAGAGACCAGGGAGAGAGACCAGGGAGAGAGACTGGAGAGAGACTGGAGAGAGACTGGAGAGAGACTGGAGAGAGACTGGAGAGATACTGGAGAGAGAGACCAGAGTGAGAGACAGCACGTAAGCATCACACTCCCTAAATGACAAACTCAGAAACTGGCCTTTTTTTACATCAAAAGATTTTTCTCTGGGGAAATCACATTTCGCTGAACTCTGGGGGTAGTTAGTTCCTCTTTCACAATAACTGCTTTGACAAAAGCACCAACGCCTTTGTGTTTTCTCCTCAGCTGGTTCTCTCTGGATCATTTCATAGAGCAGCAATGAACTCTAGGTCTCTGTCCAACCAGAGAGAGACTAGAGAGAGACCAGAGAGAGACCAGAGAGAGACCAGAGAGAGACCAGAGAGAGACTAGAGAGAGACTAGAGAAAGACCAGGGAGAGACCAGGGAGAGACCAGGGAGAGACCAGGGAGAGACCAGGGAGAGACCAGGGAGAGACCAGGGAGAGACCAGAGAGAGACAAGTGAGAGAGAGTAAAGAAAGGGACTCCACAGAGAGACTGCGATGGACTCTGGGTCTCCATCCCTCCACGGCAGATCCTTCTCTCTCCACATGAATGTAGAAATGAGGCAGGAGTGAAGCCAGAGCCTGTGTTCAGAATATTAAACAGAGCGGGGATCGAGGCTGGAGCTGCAGGCTGGTCAGGGGGAGAGCGGGGAGAGGGGCTGGAGCTACAGGCTGGTCAGGGGGAGAGGGGCTGTAGCTACAGGCTGGTCAGGGGGAGAGCGGGGAGAGGGGCTGGAGCTACAGGCTGGTCAGGGGGAGAGCGGGGAGAGGGGCTGGAGCTGCAGGCTGGTCAGGGGGAGAGCGGGGAGAGGGGCTGGAGCTGCAGGCTGGTCAGGGGGAGAGCGGGGAGAGGGGCTGGAGCTGCAGGCTGGTCAGGGGGAGAGCGGGGATCGAGGCTGGAGCTGCAGGCTGGTCAGGGGGAGAGGGGCTTGAGCTGCAGACTGGTCAGGGGGAGAGCGGGAGAGGGGCTGGTCAGGGGGAGAGCAGGAGAGGGGCTGGTCAGGGGGAGAGCTGGAGAGGGGCTGGAGCTGCAGAGTATTGACAACTACGCCACATTCTACTATATTTGACTTGTTTTCTCTCTGAAATATTCATAACTGCATAAAGCCCACAATATACCAGCCTTTCTTAGCTGTCAGCAGCAAAGAACACCCAGGTTTACAGTCTGAGGGGATTATAATGTCTTTCAAAAGATCAGTCTAGGTGTGTTTTATAAAATTAGTTATACCAGACCTTCTTATACAATGGCCTCCAAGTTTATATGTATGGCACAGTTCATACACAAGGCTTCTCAAAGTTAGAATCAATCACCCTGTGCTCCTCAGAGTCCCAGCAGGAGGCCAGTCCCTGTGCTCTTCAGAGTCCCAGCAGGAGACCAGTCCCTGTGCTCCTCAGAGTCCCAGCAGGAGGCCAGTCCCTGTGCTCCTCAGAGTCCCAGCAGGAGGCCAGTCCCTGTGCTCTTCAGAGTCCCAGCAGGAGACCAGTCCCTGTGCTCTTCAGAGTCCCAGCAGGAGGCCAGTCCCTGTGCTCCTCAGAGTCCCAGCAGGAGGCCAGTCCCTGTGCTCCTCAGAGTCCCAGCAGGAGGCCAGTCCCTGTGCTCCTCAGAGTCCCAGCAGGAGGCCAGTCCATGTGCTCCTCTGAGTCTGAATTGGTTCATTTAACTTTAAATTTCTCCATTTTGAGATGAATAAAGTTTATAATATCTTATTTGTCGCAGATGTACTTTGATACATATATTTCTGAGATATACCGGTGCCTCTTGCTGTACCGGCTCAGTTTTCCGTCGCTGTCAAACAGATCCTAAAATATCCTCTGGTGTTTATTACAACAGAAAAGCTATTCCCCGTCAAATGTCAGATGTGCTTTGTCTGTAATGAACAGGTCCTCAAAGGTCATGGAGAAATGTAGTCTGGTCTGTGTGGGGTCTGCTGGTCCAGGTCTGCTGGTCCAGGTCTGCTGGTCCAGGTCTGCTGGTCCAGGTCTGCTGGTCCAGTCCATGTCCTCTTTCTGAGACGTGAAGCTGTTGTATTTATGTTGAATATGTTTTACTTTTTTACCACGCACTTTGAGGGAGAGAGTGAGAGACCAACGTGAGAGACCAGAGTGAGAACGACCAGAGTGAGAACGACCAGAGTGAGAACGACCAGAGTGAGAACGACCAGAGTGAGAACGACCAGAGTGAGAACGACCAGAGTGAGAACGACCAGAGTGAGAACGACCAGAGTGAGAACGACCAGAGTGAGAACGACCAGAGTGAGAACGACCAGAGTGAGAACGACCAGAGTGAGAACGACCAGAGTGAGAGAGACCAGAGTGAGAACGACCAGAGTCAGAGTGAGAGAGACCAGAGTCAGAGTGAGAGAGACCAGAGTGAGAGAGACCAGAGCGAGGGAGACCAGCATGAGAGAGCCTTTATTCCTCCCACAGTGGGGAAATGTCGGTGTTGCAGTGCACAAACCAGACACTACATAGTGCACAAAGATAATCACAGTACATTAAAAAGAGTGAAGAGAGACAAGCCTCGAACCTATTTGGTCTCTCTCTCCATTCTCTCTTTGGTTTCTCTCTTTTTTCTCTCTCTGGTGTCTCTTTCTGGTCTCTCTCTTTGGAAAGACGAGCCTTCAAATCTGCATTTGAATTATTTGTGTAGGTTTTCTTACTTACAAAATGGCGTCTAACCCTATTTTTGATTTTCACGGCGGCTTCAAACCCTTAAAAGACCCAAGGGAAAACTACTCTCAATATTAAAACTCACTATTAGCAGAGATAATTAGCGGTAAATGCATTTTAAATAGCTGTAAATGCTTCATACTAGAGAGTAATGAATATATAATTAGTGGGAGAATGGATAGATATTGTAGAGGTTCCACTGTATGTTTGCGTCTATCATTAATGGTATATTTCCGCTTCAGTTTGACTCTCTGCTCTCTGTCATTAGTATAAGTTGTTGTCGAACCTCCTCTTTCTCACCTCACACCCACGGGTATCGCTCCAGTCCGTTCCTGCATCAGATAAGTGTTTGGCGTTGCTCTGTTCGAGGCCTGATTGGACGGCTTTGTTCAAACGACTGCGGAGCTGCCAGAGCGGAGGATAAGCCCCTTGTATCTGTCTGGATTTAGCCCCAAATCACGAGCGGAACAGATCATAAAATGCACATTAATTTTAAGGAGGGATGGGTTTGAATGCGTTTCGGTGTGCGCTGGTCTGTGGTTCATGGCAGGGGTGATGTGTTCTAAAATTAACTCGCAATAAGGGACATTATTGAAGTCGAGGTTGTGTGTTTTAAGGCTGTAAAATCCCTCACACAAACAGGACTGAGGGCTATGGGAAGACCAGGGAGAGAGCGGGGAGAGAGCGGAGAGAGAGCGGAGAGAGACTAGAGAGAGAGCGGAGAGAGAGCGGAGAGAGAGCGGAGAGAGAGCGGAGAGAGAGCGGAGAGAGAGCGGAGAGAGAGACGGGAGAGAGAGACGGGAGAGAGAGCGGAGAGAGACCGGAGAGAGAGCAGAGAGAAACCAGAGAGGGAGAGAGACCAGAGAGGGAGAGAGACCGGAGAGAGAGCAGAGAGAAACCAGAGAGGGAGAGAGACCAGAGAGGGAGAGAGACCAGAGAGGGAGAGAGACTAGAGAGGGAGGGAGACCAGAAAGAGGAGACCGACCAGAGAGGGAGACCGACCAGAGAGGGAGACCGACCAGAGAGGGAGACCGACCAGAGAGGGAGACCGACCAGAGAGGGAGGGAGACCAGAAAGAGGAGACCAGAAAGAGGAGACCAGAGAGGCGAGACCAGAGAGGCGAGACCAGAGAGGCGAGACCAGAGAGGCGAGACCAGAGAGGCGAGACCAGAGAGGCGAGACCAGAGAGGCGAGACCAGAGAGGCGAGACCAGAGAGGCGAGACCAGAGAGAATCAATATGGACATTATACACAATTTTAAGACTCATAACAGACCGAATCCAGTCAAAACAGTTTGCTCTAATCCACGTTGTTGGATTAAAGTGGCGCTCTGATATAAAGTTTGGATTGGAGGCTAATGCCAGAGCAGACGTAGCAGCGATACGAAATCAAGAATAAATATTCCGCCCCACTTTAAAAGCATGACTTATTAGCCTGACTGCACTTTGCTACATCTCCTGTTTCAGTGTTTCAGTGTGTTCAGTGTTTTCAATTGCAGAACACTCAGCCTCATTACGGAGCGACATAAAGCACTCGCGCCTATGCAACACAAACGCCAAGCTGCTGAACAAAACCGGCTTTTATTTTACCGTCAGATGGCATGTTTGTTGCATCATCATTCAGCCGCATTAGCCGCGCCAGCTCCAGTTATCCCACTGATGTTTTCGCACATAAACCATCTGTCGACCTGCGAGGATCTGGGCACATTATTAGCCGTCCTAGAGTGTTTTTTTCTGATCTCTTTTGGTCTCTCTTTCTGTCTGGTCTCTCTTCTTGGTCTGTCTCTCTCTCTGGTCTATCCCTGGGCTCTCACTGGTCTCTTTTTCTCTGGTCTCTCTCTCTGGCCTCTGTGGTCTCTCTCAGGTCTCTCTCTCAGGTCTCTCTTTCAGGTCTCTCTCAGGTCTCCCTCTGGTATCTCTGTCAGGTCTCTCTCTGGTCTCTCTCAGGTCACTCTCAGGTCTCTCTCTGGTCTCTCTCCCCAGTCTCTCTCTGGTCTCTCTCTCTTCTCTCTCTGGTCTGTCTCGTTAGTCTCTTTCCCTGGTCTCTCTCTCTCCACTCTCTTTCTCTGTTCTCCCTCTGGTCTCTCACTCTCTGGTTTCTCTCAGGTCTCTCTTTGTTCTTGTTCTGGACTTATAGTGGTCTCTCTGGATGTTGAATGAAGCTGCTAAAAATATGTATTGTTTTGTTAAGAATTTCAAGTTGAAAGTACACATGGGTGTGTCTGTGTGTGTGTGTCAGCGTGCGCATGTGTGTTGGCGTGTGCACGTGTCTTCATTTTGCCCATGACAACGGTTGCCTAGGAGTGTGTTTGGGATCCTCTAGCTCCAGATGGACACGTGTTCCATGATCAGACTCCAATTCCAAGTCGAAAATTGTGTAAAGAGAAGAAATAAATGGCCTGCCTCCTCCTCATCGGATCATCCCAGCTGCAGTAGGCTCCCGTTTGTTTGTAGTAATCATTTTTACTACAAGAGGCAAAAAACGCATCAGTGTTGGAGCTGCATAGGATGGTATTGTCTGATCTGCTGTTGAGGAACCGACAACGACCAATTGTTGAGTCCTCCGAGGCGACTGCTGTTGTGATTTAGGGCGATATATATATATATATATATAGATAAATTGAATTGAAGTTGATGTAGTTGGGGACTTTGTTTAGACCTTTCATCTGGGTATTCTTTAATAGTGCATTTCACAGTATCTCTGGTCTTTCCCTGGTCTCTCTGTTTCTGGTCTCTCTCTGGTCTCTGTTTCCAGCCTCTCTCTCTCTGGTCTCTCTCTCCCTGGTCTCTCCCTCTGGTATCTGTTTCTGCCCTCTCTCTACATGGGATCTCTCGTTGGTCGCTCTCTCCTGTCTCTCTCTGGTCTGTCTCTCTCTGGTCTGTCTCTCTCTCTGGTCTCTCTCTGGCCTCTGGTCTCTCTGGTCTCTCTCTGGTCTGTCTCTCTCTCTGGTCTCTCTCTGGTCTCTCTCTGGTCTCTCTGGTCTCTCTCTGGTCTGTCTCTCTCTCTGGTCTCTCTCTGGTCTCTCTGGTCTCTCTCTGGTCTGTCTCTGGTCTCTGGTCTCTCTGGTCTCTCTGGTCTCTCTCTGGTCTCTCTCTGGTCTCTCTCTGGTCTCTCTGGTCTCTCTGGTCTCTCTGGTCTGTCTCTCTCTGGTCTCTCTCTGGTCTCTCTGGTCTCTCTGGTCTCTCTCTGGTCTCTGTGGTCTCTCTCTGGTCTCTCTCTGGTCTCTCTGGTCTCTCTCTGATCTGTCGCTCTCTCTGGTCTCTCTGGTCTCTCTGGTCTCTCTCTGTGGTCTCTCTCTGGTCTCTCTCTGGTCTCTCTGGTCTCTCTCTGATCTGTCGCTCTCTCTGGTCTCTCTGGTCTCTCTCTGTGGTCTCTCTCTGGTCTCTCTCTGGTCTCTCTGGTCTCTCTCTGCTCTATCTACAGAACTTTCCTTGTACTGGAATTCCAATCACTTCAAACCTGGACCAATACCTTCAGTATGAGCACACTTTCTCTTGCTCCATCGTTCACATTGATGAGAGCCAGTATAAACGCTTCGTATCAGTGTTGGGGTTGGGTGGGGAGGAGGTGTGAGGTAACAGGGAGGTCAAGAATTACAAGTACTTTGAACATGCAGACAGCCGTATGCTAACGCTGCAATATTGATCAAGGCCACGGTCCATAAACCAGCTCTGCGTACAGAAATGTGACACACGACTGCAAACCTGCAACACCATTAAATCCTTTTGTACCAACTTCACAGATGACAGAAAATATATAACAGATGACGAGCAAGCTACACAAAAGCAACACAATAGCCCTGGTAAGCTTTCATAATTCATAATAATGATAATAATATGGCATCAGTTTTATATACCGCTTTCACATGTCATTATTATTATCTCACTCCAAACTAGTCTAGCCACAGCTGCCCTGGGGCACACTGACAGAAGTGAGGCAACCAGTCTGTGTCGTCAGCCCCTCCCACCACCACCAACCATTCACACACACACCAGACTCATTCTAATGTGGGGAAGTGGTGTTTCTAGAGGTCTCCCATCACAGTACTGACCAAGCCGTGCCCTGCACAGCAAGATATGTTCTGTACTAGATTATAGCCAGATGCTTGTTTTCATCTGCAGTCCCTGGTCACAGAGAAATACATGACACACAACACTCTCTGACTCTGCATCATTTACATTTATATTTCTGAGAGTGAGCTATATTTACAACTATATTAAAACATTATAATGGACAAAACACATTCTAGATTAAGTGCTGACAAGTTTAGCCTTGGTATTTTTCTGATCTCTCTCTCTGGTCTCTCTCTCTCTCTCTCTGATTTTTCTGATCTCTCTTGCTTCTCTCTCTGGCCTCTCATGCTAGTCTCTCTCTCTCTGGTCTCTCTCTCTGGTCTCTTACTGGTCTCTCTCTGGCCTCTCTCTAGTCTCTCTGGTCTCTCTCTGGCTTCTCTCTCTAGTCTCTCTCTCTGGTCTCTTACTGGTCTCTCTCTGGCCTCTCTCTCTGGTCTCTCTCTGGTCTCTCTCTCTCTGGTCTCTCTCTCTGGCTTCTCTCTCTAGTCTCTCTCTCTGGTCTCTTACTGGTCTCTCTCTGTTTGGCCTCAACACCCACCTCTGCAGTTCACAGGTAAAACTATTGTAACTTATTTTTTGAGTTCAGTTGTAGATTATTCCATCCTGTGATTGCTTCATATGAAAAAGCTGATGGTGCGAATGCAGTGATAGGTTCTGGAACGCTGCCCTTGCGGACGGCAGCGCGGCGGTCATTACGATGATAACAGAACAGAGCTTAGAAGACGAGCAGGTGCAGAGTAAACCAAACAGACCCCAGCAGCCGTCGTGTGTTGTTCAAGTGTCTCATGAGACTGGTCTGATGAGTCGTGCAACAGCTGCAGAGGAAACAACATCTCTCTCACCCCGTTTCTTGTTGTAAAAATCTTCAATATAGGTGTGGTTTGAATGAACGATAGGCCTGGTCTTTCTGTGAGGACTTTGCATGTTCTCCCCATGTCTTTAGGTTTCCTAAGGGTGCTCCGGTTTTCCCTTCCACTGACAACGTGTACAATAGGTCTCTCTCTGGTTTCTTTCTATGGTCTCGCTATAGTCTCAGGACTGAGGCTGTAGATCCAGGACCGAGACTGTAGAACCAGGGCCGAGGCTGTAGACCCAGGGCCGAGGCTGTAGACCCAGGACCGAGGCTGTAGACCCAGGACTGAGGCTGTAGACCCAGGACTGAGGCTGTAGACCCAGGACTGAGGCTGTAGACCCAGGACTGAGGCTGTAGACCCAGGACTGAGGCTGTAGACCCAGGACCGAGGCTGTAGACCCAGGACCGAGGCTGTAGACCCAGGACCGAGGCTGTAGACCCAGGACCGAGGCTGTAGACCCAAGACCAAGGCTGTAGACCCAGGACCGAGGCTGTAGACCCAGGACTTGGGCCGTAGAACAAGGACATTATCAGAAAGACTGCTCCCGGTTTTTGCTTCATGAATCTAAAAGTATTTTAACGTCCATGTTCACTAAGATGACAAAGAAATGATGGACCACAGCTTGAGACCCGAGAGGACCCTGTTTTGTGGCGTCCTGCTGAATCACTAATGCTCTGTGAAAATGCACACGTTCTACTGACCTTTGGATCCTGTCGTTAGAATATTGACCGACGCCACGTGTTTAAAATGCCTCCTCAGCTGTGTCCACGCCACTCGGAGCTCAAACAGAAAAGGTTATGGCGGCTAATGAGTGTGTGTGAAGATCTACATGACCTGGCGACATGGCCTGTATACAGATGGACAATGGCAAGGCAAGATTATTTGTATAACGCAGTTCAGACAAGATAGAAACAATCACACAGGGCGTTAAAATCATAAATAATCACAGTGCATTAAAGAGAGTAAAGATACAAACCTGGATTTCAACATTGTCAGAGAAGAAGCCTGTCTGGTATTTTCAGGAAGATTGTTCGTCCCAGATTTTGATAGATTGATACTTTATTGATCCCCGTAGGAAGAATTCAGATGTCGAGTAGCAGCAGAAACGCATGGATTCATACAAAAAATAAATACATAATTCCAAAAGTAGCTAGCAATAGTGATAAAATTCAGCAGCACTTACGGTCACAGCAGCAGAGGAGGTGAAGCCGCTTGGTTCAAATCATTTTCTCTGCTC
This sequence comes from Knipowitschia caucasica, assembly GCA_964034765.1. NCBI lineage: Eukaryota > Metazoa > Chordata > Actinopteri > Gobiiformes > Gobiidae > Knipowitschia > Knipowitschia caucasica. Next base: position 5,142,368 of record OZ035839.1, read on the forward strand.
TGGTTAAATCAGTAAAATGCTGAATGCTTTATTAGCAACAACAAAAAAACATATATAATAATAATAATGCATTGTTTTCTATAGCGCTTTTTTGGACACTCAAAGACGCTTTACATGTGTCATTATTCATTCACTCCAAACACGGTGGTGATGAACTACTACTTTAGCCACAGCTGCCCTGGGGCACACTGACAGAAGCGAGGCAACCAGTCTGTGCCATCAGCCCCTCCCACCACCACCAACCATTCACACACACACCAGACTCATTAATTGTCTTGCCCAAGGACACAACGACAGACAGTGGGAGTCGGTGGAGAAGGTCCCGTGGTGAGCTCGAACCCACGACCTTCAGGCTCAAAGGCCAATGCTCTACCAACTGAGCCACTGTTGCCCCGACAGTGGCTCAGTTGGTAGACATATACAGCATTCCTTCAGTAGATTTACCTTTAATCTGATTGGTTGGGACAATCCTCTCTGCTCTGGTCACAAAACAAAACCAGCGTCAGAACGACTTGGGACTCGCTGCCATTTCCAGTGCATTCCCATTTTAACAATACATGTCAAGTATTGCCCAATTAGCTGCATACAGTAGATATGATCTGCTGTCTCCTCATGTCTAGTCCTGACTCTGGGACCAGCAGGAGACTAGTCCCTGTGCTCCTCAGAGTCTGACACTAACAGGTCACAGATGTACTTTGGTGCGAGGCCTTGTTCACAAACACAGCCTGACTATACCTCCATTACTGTGTTATTCTTGTGACACATAGACGCAGATACCAAGGACAGCTCCCCACACCATATGTCCATAACACACACACACACACACACACACACACACAGACATCATTACCTCCATCCGCTGCTCTTTCATGTCGTCAAATGCTTTCCAAAGTCATTGATTTTTTTCTGCGTGGAACTGTTGATGTGTGAATGGCATTAGGAGGCTCTCAGGGTTAATCTGGCCCCGGGTCCCTGTCTGCGCCTTCATTAAGTCAGCGCAGAGATTGTTATGTTATCTCTGCGAACACACACAGGGCCGGTGTCACACACACACACACACACACACGGCCCTCGTCAGCGTACGAGAGAGGAGCTCTGACGGCAGCCGCTGCAGATGGCCTCCATGATTACAGCAGGGAAATATTTAGACCTATGTCGCATAACAATCAAGCTAAGTGTGTATTTCAAAACCTGAACAACACACAGAACAAAGAGGGCGTTGATGGTCGGTTGGATGAAGCAAACAAAAAGGGTTTCTCTCTCTGTTTTCCCATTGAGTTCCTTTGAGTGGTTCCTTTCCAATGTTTCCGTTGAAAGGTCCACAAGAGCGGCTTCAGCTCAGAATGCTTAATATCAGAGCAGCTTTGAGCCAATCCCTTTGATTACAATGTGTTTTGAATGTTAATACTTGCTTTGTTGCAGAGAAGAGTCTGGGAGTGAGAGTGTGAGGGGGATTACAGACAAAAGGCTGGTTTGGTAACAGAGAGAGAGAGAGACAGAGAGAGAAAAACTAGAGAGAGAGAGAGAGACCAGAGACAGAGGGAGATACTAGAGAGAGAGAGACAGAGACCGGCGAGAGAGAGACCAGAGAGAGATACTAGATAGAGAGAGAGAGACCGGAGAGAGAGAGAGACCAAGGAGAGAGATACTAGAAAGAGAGAGACAGAGACCAGAGAGAGATAGACCATAGAGAGAGAGAGATACTAGAAAGAGAGAGAGACAGAGACCAGATAGAGAGAGAGAGACCAGAGACTAGAGAGAGGGAGACCAGAAAGAGAGAGAAAGAGAGATACTAGAGAGAGAAACCAGAGAAAGATACTAGAAAGAGAGACCAGAGAGAGACAAACCAGAGAAAGAGAGAGAGATACTTGAGAGAGAGAGCGAGACAGAGACCAGAGAGAGAGAGAAAGTCTGGGAGTTTGAGTGTGTGAGTTGGATTGCAGACAAAGGCAGGTCTGGTTACTCTCTCTCTCCCTCTCGCTCTCTCGCTCTCTCTCTCTCTCTCTCTCTCTCTCTCTCTCTCTCTAAAGTCACAGTGACACAGAAGCAGAGGGCTGTTCAGACCTTTGGAAAGAATGAGGCGTGAAAGAGAATGTCGACATCACTGCAGTTTACTTTTGACAAGCTAACACGTTACGCCGCTACTGACTGGTTGTTATTATGATTAGCTTACATCAGGTAATGTGATAATTGTGGTTATTGTGGCATGTTGTACCTCATTCAGTCATTTCTGGCCCTTTAAGCCACCTGTGTATAAACCACAGCTGAAGTGCAACTGTGGAGATGTCAACGCTGTTGGCCGTAGGTCTGACCTGCTGCAGCTGTCAAAAGCCGTGCATACACAGCTGTAGAGGACACTGAAGGGCAGAGGCAGAACTGAGGGCTGCGGGAAGACCAGAGAGAGAGACTATTAGACAAGATAGAGACGAGAGAGAGAGACTATTAGACAAGATAGAGAGACCAGAGAAAGACCAGAGTGAGACTAGAGAGAGACCATTAGACAAGATAGAGAGACCATTAGAAAAGATAGAGACGAGAGAGAGAGACTATTAGACAAGATGGAGAGACCAGTGAGAGACTAGAGAGAGAGACCAGAGAGAGAGAGAGACCAGAGAGAGAGACCAGAGAGAGAGAGAGACCAGAGAGAGAGACCAGAGAGTGAGACCAGAGAGTGAGACCAGAGAGTGAGACCAGAGAGTGAGACCAGAGAGTGAGACCAGAGAGTGAGACCAGAGAGTGAGACCAGAGAGTGAGACCAGATAGTGAGACTCAGAGAGTGAGACCAGAGAGGGAGACCAGAGAGAGAGACCAGAGAGAGAGACCAGAGAGAGAGACCAGAGAGAGAGACCAGAGAGAGAGACCAGAGAGAGAGACCAGAGAGTGAGAGCAGAGAGTGAGAGCAGAGAGTGAGAGCAGAGAGTGAGAGCAGAGAGTGAGAGCAGAGAGTGAGAGCAGAGAGTGAGAGCAGAGAGTGAGAGCAGAGAGTGAGAGCAGAGAGTGAGAGCAGAGAGTGAGAGCAGAGAGTGAGAGCAGAGAGTGAGAGCAGAGAGTGAGAGCAGAGAGTGAGAGCAGAGAGTGAGAGCAGAGAGTGAGAGCAGAGAGTGAGAGCAGAGAGTGAGAGCAGAGAGTGAGAGCAGAGAGTGAGAGCAGAGAGTGAGAGCAGAGAGTGAGACCAGAGACTGAGACCAGAGAGTGAGACCAGAGAGTGAGACCAGAGAGTGAGACCCGAGAGTGAGACCCGAGAGTGAGACCAGAGAGTGAGACCCGAGAGTGAAACCCGAGAGTGAGACCAGAGAGTGAGACCAGAGAGTGAGACCAGAGAGTGAGACCAGAGAGTGAGACCAGAGAGTGAGACCCGAGAGAGAGACCCGAGAGAGAGACCCGAGAGTGAGACCCGAGAGTGAGACCCGAGAGTGAGACCAGAGAGAGACCAGACAGGCCATGGTGTCAGAGAGAAAGCCCACAGAGAGAGAGACCAGAGAGTGAGACCAGAGAGTGAGACCAGAGAGTGAGACCAGAGAGTGAGACCAGAGAGTGAGACCAGAGAGTGAGACCCGAGAGTGAGACCCGAGAGTGAGACCAGAGAGAGACCAGACAGGCCATGGTGTCAGAGAGAAAGCCCACAGTGAGAAACCCCCCCATAATTACAACCATTGATCAGTGAACCCCAAACAAACCCATCCCAACATAAAGCCTAAATTACAATAACTGATTACTGATTTTTATTAAGCTTGAAATAATCCGATAAATGAAATGAATCCTGGACGTGGAGCATGCATGTTCCCCATAACTTGTTTATGGGTGAAACTAATTGAATTCAAACCCAATAGAAGCTTTGTGGAATTAAACGTCACATGTTATTTACCTGCGACGCTTCCCTCCGGGCGTGAGGTATGGATCAGATTAAAGGCTTGCTATTTCTGTACTTAAAACGGCCACAAATCTCCGGGCCTGTCACGGCGCCGGTTCGCTCTCTCTCTCGTCCTTTTCATCCGTGATTTATTTTGTGATTGTGAGGCAGAGGAGAAGACTGTGGTTCTCTTTGTAAACCGTGAAAGTGCCGTTTAGCTGAGACCGTAACTGCCCCTTGCTGTCTGTCTGACGGTCTGTCCCAACTTTGGCATAGTCTAGGCTCCAGGACATGGTCTCTCTCGTTCTGGTCTCTCTCTCTCTAGTTCTTGATCTGTCTCTGGTCGCTGTGTATGGTCTCTCTCTGTGCTCTCTCTCTCACTCTGGTCTATCTCTGTTCTTTTTCTCCAGTCTCTCTCTCTGGTCTCTCTCTCTGGTCTCTCTGGTCTCTCTCTCTGGTGTCTCTGTTCTTTTTCTCCAGTCTCTCTCTCTGGTCTCTCTCTCTGATGTCTCCGTTCTTTTTTCTCCTGTCTTTCTCTCTGGCCTCTCTCTGCTCTGGTCTCTTTCTACAACATTCATGGACATTGGTCAACGCTCTACTATGTTTGAACTGTTTGAATTGGTCTCTCTCTCTGGTCTTTCTAAGGTCTCTCTCTCCATTCTTTCTCTCTGGTCTCTCTCTCCAGTCTCTTTCTGATCTTTCTCTGGCCTCTCTTTCTCTAGTCTCTCTTTAGTCTCTCTGTTATTTCTCTCCAGTCTCTCTCTCTCTGGTCTTTATCTGGTCTCTCTCACCGATCTCTCTCTCTCTCTGGTCTCTCTAACAACCAGTCACAGACCCCAGAACTGTGAACACTGAAGTGGAGCTGAATCTGAATGAGTAAAAGTGTGTCCTTCCTCCTTCCTTTGACCTTTGTGGCGTTAAGAATGATGGGAGTGAGAGTAGAAACATCTGTAAATGGTCATAAATGTCACTTGACCAAAACCTGGAGCTGCAGCGTCTCAGTAAAGGTCACTTTTGAAGCTGAAGGTGAGATTCTGAGTCTCTCTTTGAGACAGCAGCCGTCTGAAGATCTTAAATACAGACTATAGGAGAAACACTTATGTCTGTTATTGTTAGGGGTGGGAACCTAAGTGTACCTCACAATACGATACGATACACGATACAAAGCTCACAATAACGATATTACGATAACGATTTTATCACGATATGACGATTATTGATATATTGGTCAGAAAAATACAATATGCAAATGTATGGCATAAATAAAAGAAAAAATACTCTTTATTTCATGATAAATAGAATGAAGACGCGTAATGTAGCCATATATTAAGTATTGATACCAATTCAAAAAACATTTTTTATTTGATTTTATTTTTTTAAATTGATATTGATACTTGGCAAATGCATATCGATAATCGAATTGCGGGAGAAAGTATCGCTACACCCCTAGTTATTGTGGTGAGAAAGTTCTCTCTGATTGGCTCTTTAGCTGTCCAACCCAAATTGTTCATAATAGTGAGTTTCAGGTTCGAGAATTGGACTGAATTGTAAGTTCAAATAGATCCCACAGTCTTCGTATTATAACTCTGCTCTCTTTTTTCCCTGGTCGGTCTCTGATCTCCCTCCATCATCTCTCTGGTCTCCCTCTATTCTCTCTCTGGCCTCTCTCTCTGGTCTCCCTCTGGTATCTCTGTTCTCCCTCTGGTCTCCCTCTGGTCTCCCTCTGGTCTCCCTCTGGTCTCCCTCTGGTCTCCCTCTGGTCTCCCTCTGGTCTCCCTCTGGTCTCTCTCTGGTCTCGCTCTGGTCTCTCTCAGGTCTCCCTCTGGTCTCTCTGGTCTCTCAAAGCCAGTCTCTGCTTGTGTACAAATTGTTGTTCAATGTTTTTTTAAGTTTTATGTTACCCCTGGAGCGTCCTTCAGCTTGTTATCCATGCTGTGATAAAGCAGTAGTTTTGGAGAGACCTGGCTGCTCTTTGCATATCGCTGTAAATCACGTTAGCATCACATTAGCATAGCAGCGTGTTAGCTGCTCCTCGGAGGCTCGTGGTGAATGAACGTCCAGCCAGAATCATGGAACACAGACCCACAGGACTGAGCTCTGACAGACTCTCACAGCTCAATTTAAAGTTTCTTTAACGACTTGAGGTCAAAGCATGTTTTATTGGAGCTGGGGCTCAGCTCTTCACCGGCAACAAGACGCCTTCATCAGATGTTATTTACTGATAGGAACTTTTCTGTCCATTTCAAGCCGTCATATTTGAGAGTGGGCTCTCTAGTCTCATTCTGATCTCTCTCTCTGGTCTCGCTCTGGTCTCTCTCTGATATCTTCTCTCTCCTCTCCTTCTTCTCGCCCTTCTCTCTCCTCTCTTTCTTATCCCTCTCTCCTCTTTCTTCTCTCTCTCTCTCTCATCTTATCTCTTCTCTCCCTCCCTCTCCCTCTCTCTCTCTCTCTACCCTTTCTTCTCTCTCTCTCTCTCTCCTCTTATCTCTTCTCTCCCTCCCTCTCCCTCTCTCTCTCTCTCTCTCTCGCTACCTAAACTGTTCTGTTATTTTCAATATTTCACCAAGGTCAGACTCTACAATCGTATAAATCCAGCTCAATCGTTGCCACTTGATCCTCTGCAGCCTCACATCTTGTTTGGTCTCTCCTCTCTCCTGTCTCTCCTCCGTCTCTCCTCCGTCTCTCCTCCGTCTCTCCTCCGTCTCTCCTCCGTCTCTCCTCCGTCTCTCCTCCGTCTCTCTCCACCCGCCACACGTTACAAAGTGCTTTATTTATATGCACTGAAACTCCATTAACTTTAAATGGATGTGAAGTGCTATGCAGAGCTAGATTCTTGAAGGTCGCTTGTTGCCGTCCCTCCCTCCCCTGTCTGTTATTGGCCAGACGAACAACAATAATAATGAAGGCATCCAAAGCAGAGGTTGCGGTTTATTTTGCGTGCAGCCTAATTGGTTTTTCATCAGGTTGTTGCCATGATTTTACACCCTCGCGTACATCTGTAATCATGTGTGTGTGGAAAATGGTGTTGGAGAGGAGAGTTCTGTCTATCCGTCCAATTTAAAGCAGCTGCCACTCACTCCCAGAGAAAACATTGAACTATCGCAGTGGAATTTGCAAAATGTACAGATTTAAGTGACTTTCTGACTTCTGTTATTGCGTATTGTGTGTTTGTATTGTGTTGAAATAGGGAAGAAATATGATGTGGTCTTTGGCCATTAAAACCAATAATGAGGTTGTTGCTTCCTGTGTTAGACATAGACTGTATACAAATTGACAATGCTAACCCGCTAGCTCACTGAAGCCCAATGGGGAAGTGCTCACAGACAAAGTTCGGCTCCAACTCGCTCTGGTTCCTATTGACTGACAGGTCAAAGTGAACTCCTCGCTCTCAGTAACTGTTTGTGTCACATCCTCCATGTGTGTTTTATCGCTCTGTGTGATCCTGGTGTTTTTCTGTGGTCTTTGTAAATCCAGATATGAGTCATTTAAGGACTGACCTGAATGTATTAATTAGGGCTGTCAAACGATTAACATTTTTTAGTTGATTAATCGCATAGTATTGGTGAGTTAACTCACGATTAATCAAATTTTTAACATTCTATTCCAAATCCACTCCAATTGAAGTTAAATGAGATTATCAAATGTATTGACACACTGTCATTTAAAGCAAATGAACTTAAGTCTGTTTGATTCACAACCTTTTACTTTGGGCACAACCAACATGAGCTGTTAATGAACGGGAAAACTCTCTAAAAATTTAGAGAGTTTATTGGCGTTTCAGGAGAAGACACGGACACTTCCTGAGGCTTCATAGTTCAGCTTCAGTGGTGAATTTCGTGCACAAGTTACGCACAAGTTACGCAAAAACACACACACACCATGCAGAGAATAGTTCTGTGTGTCTTGGATATGACCACGTTACCGCGGCGCCCTTCTCCGTGTTGTTGTTAGCGGCTCGCGGCCGCAGAGGATGCAGACTACCTGCTCTGTTTCATCTCACACACGCACGTGTCCGCGGCTGAGTGATATTATGGGATGCATGGGCGGGTCATTCAGACATGCGTTTTTTTACGTATTTATGAAAAATGTAATTAACGTGAGTTCACGCAATAATTTTGACAGCCCTGATAATAATGAACGCTTAAAGACACACACACACACAGCTCATTCTAATGTGGGTGCATGCGAAAGCCAGATCCTGTCAGACCTCTGAAGCAAAGCAGGGCAGGGCTTGGTTAGTACTGTGATGGGAGACCTCTGGAAACATCAATTTACACCAATTTCAAAATTAAACAAAATTGCCAATATGTTTTTGTGTCTTTCGGCAAGACGCTTCACCCACATTAAAATGAGTCTGGTGTGAATGGTTGGTGGTGGTTGGGAGGGGCAGATGGTACAGACTGGTTGCCTCGCTTCTGTCAGCGTGCCCCAGGGCAGCTGCGCAGAAAGAGACAATTCTCAAAAATGTTTCTTATTGGTGGGATAATAGTCATTCTCATTATAATCACGACGACTAAAACTCATCGCAGATTTAGACCTTTTTCCTTGTTCCTTCTCAAAGTTATGTCCCAACTCCCTCCTAAAACTCCCCCTTTACTGTCACCCATCACTGTCTCCCATCTCTCTCTCATAAGTCACTCTCAGTTCCCCGTCGCCTCCTCGAGCTCGTGCAGATCTGAGCTCGCTGCACTCCCACGTCGGCAGCAGAAAAGATGTTCTTGCTTAAGGCTGTTCAGAGCCGGTGCGACCTCTGCGGCGGCGGCTGCTCTCTACCTCGCTGCGCTGAATAGTCCTTTGTAGTGTTCAAAGACATCGGAAGGCCGCCTCCTACACTCAGGCTCCAGCGCCGACAAAAGCAGAAGGACGCGCCGTCACTCTCCTCTTCCCTTCTTCAGCACCGAAGCAGCCGTTAAGTGATTGGCCATGAGAGAGACCAGTAAAAGTCACCGTCTAAAATGCAGTGTCTATCTTAAAGTGCTGAAACACCTTGAACTGATGCACAATGTCTCAGGTTTACAGCCATTAACATTAACATTTGATTTTGATTTTTTTTTTTTACGGAAAGTCCCACCAATAAGAAAGATTTTGGAGAATTGGTTCGCTGCTCCCACTGATGTCTGCTGTTGTTGGGGAAGATACTGGTCTCTGTTTCTCTCTCTCTTTTTGGTCTCTCTCCCTCGTCTCTCTCTGCTCTCTTTCACTTGTTTCTCTCTAGTCTCTCTCTGGTCTCTTTCTGGTCTCTCTCTGAGGTCTCTCCCTGGTCTCTCTGGTTGCTCTCTGGTCTCTCTCTGGTCTCTCACTGGTCTCTCTCTGTCTCTCTCTGGTGTCTCTCTGGTCTCTCTCTGGTCTCTCTCTGTCTCTCTCTGGTCTCTCTCTGGTCTCTTTCTGGTCTCTCTCTGGTCTCTCTCTGTCTCTCTCTGGTCTCTTTCTGGTCTCTCTCTGGTCTCTCTCTGTCTCTCTCTGGTCGCTCTCTGGTCTCTCTCTGTCTCTCTCTGGTCTCTCTCTCTGGTCTCTCTCTGTCTCTCTCTGGTTGCTCTCTGGTCTCTCTCTGGTCTCTATAGACTCTAGAGCACTGAATAGAATCAGACGTTCAGGTCCTTTCAGTCCTTTTACAAAACCCTTTAAGGACCTTTTTTATTTTCTACATAACTTTATTTATTATAGTTTCCGTGAACACTGAAAGGACCGAATACAATGTTCCATTTCGTTTCCAAAGTCAACTATTTATTCTGGCTTCAGGGAGACTACAGTCTTCTCCAAATCGGCCTCTTCGTTTAGTTTCCTCAGGGAGGCTTTGGGGGAAACAAATAAAGCCCAGATCCAACATTTGGTCTTCTATGCATATTTTATTTTACAATTTAGAGCCGGGATAAAAACGGCCGGTCGTCGGAAAGCACTTAAAAATGTGTGTCCTGTTTATATTCTGACATTATTATTATTGTTTTAGATTCTCTGCAGCTTCACATCCCGCAGACCCGCTGTATTTTAGTTTATGGAACCGTAGCACTTTGGCCTAATTCTCTTTTTTATTCATTTCTATTCAGTGTGTTTTTGTACAGCCCTAATTCACACCCGCAGTCGTCTCGGAGCCTGTAGAAAGTTGTGGATTTGCCAACGACAGATCAGAGAATCAATCGGTTCAAACACAGGAAATGCAAGAATAACAAACACATAGAAGCCATTGGTGCTTAGTGAGAAGGACGACCACTGGTGTCTTTCTAGTCTCTCTCTCGTCTCTCTCTCGCTCTCTCTCGTCTCTCTCTCTAGTCTCCCTCTGGTCTCTCTCTTGTCTCTCTCTAGTCTCTCTCTCTTGTCCCTTTCTAGTCTCTCCCGCTGGTCTCTCTCTTATCTCTCTAGCTCTCTCTCTATCTCTAGCTCTAGCTCTCTCTCTAGTCTCTCTCTCCTCTCTCTATCTCGTGTCCCTCTGGTCTCTCTCTTTACTCTCTCTAGTCTCTCTCTCTTGTCCCTCTGTAGTCTCTCCCTCTGGTCTCTCTCTTGTCTCTCTATTCTCTTCCTCTGGTTTCCTTCTAGTCTCTCCCTCTGGTCTCTCTCTTGTCTCTCTAGCTCTATCTCTATCTCTAGCTTTCTCTCTAGTCTCTCTATCTCTAGCTCTCTAGTCTCTCTCGTCTCTCTATCTCTTGTCCCTCTAGTCTCTCTCTTGACTCTCTCTAGTCTCTCTCTCTTGTCCCTCTCTAGTCTCTCCCTCTGGTTTCCCTCTAGTCTCTCTCTCTGGTCTCTCTCTAGTATCTCCCTCTGGTCTCTCGCTAGTATCTCCCTCTGGTCTCTCCCTAGTCTCTCTCTCTATGTTCTGTTTGTGCTCTCTGATCTCTGGTCTCTCTCTCTGGTCATTTCCCTGTTGGTGTTCATTGAGCTTCTACGTTACCAGTGTCCAACCCGTCCAAACCAGGATGCATGTTTTCATTCCAACCATCAGGAGCTCAGCAAACTCCACCCATTTCCTCAAGAGAGCCCGCCTTCACCTGCAGACCAACGTACACGCGTCTGGTCTGTGTGTTTGGAGTGAAAACCTGCAGCCACACCAGTCCTCTCTGCGTGAGTGATGAGATAATGAAGAGCTCACTTGTTCAGCGACAGTCAGCGTTAATGAACCGCAGATCTGTTTATAATTGAGACTGGATTAGGAAGTGAAGAGGAGCTGGAGAGCAGACTGTGACGTTCTGTTTGGACTAAAAACAGCCTTCAGTGTCGGAATCCTTTCATCTTCACACACAAAAAAACCAATGTAGCAAACGACGGCTTTGAAGAGCAAGAGATTGATGGTTTTGTACAAACATGAAACAGATGGAAAATGACAAGAGTCTGTTTACACCAGAGGTCTCAATCAAGCAGATCTGGTCTCTCTCTTTTTATCCTCTCTCTCTGGTCTCTCTTTTTATCCTCTCTCTCTGGTCTCTCTTTTTATCCTCTCTCTGGTCTCTCTCTTTTTATCCTCTCTCTCTGGTCTCTCTTTTTCCTCTCTCCCTGGTCTCTCTAGTTTCTCTTTCTGGTCTCTTTCTGGTCTCTCTCTGGTCTCTCTCTTGTCTCTCTGGTCTCTCTCTCTCTGATCGATCTCCGGTCTCTCTCTCTGGTCTTTCTCATTTCTCTTTGTGGTCTCTCTCTAGTCTCTGGTCTCTCTCCAGTCTCTCTCACTGGTCTTTCTCATTTCTCTTTCTGGTCTCTCTCTAGTCTCTCTCTTTCTCTCTTTCTCTGGTTTCTCTCTGAACTGTCTCTCTTCGGCCTCTCTTTCTCTCTCTCTAATCTCTCTCTCCCGTGTCTCTCTCTGGTCTCTTTCTCTCTCTCTGGTTTCTGTCCTGTGTCTCTCTCTAGTCTCTCTCTGGTCTCTCTCTGGTCTCTCTCTGGTCTCTCTCTGGTCTCTCTCTGGTCTCTCTCTGGTCTCTCTCTGGTCTCTCCCTGGTCTCTCCCTGGTCTCTCTCGCGTCTCTCTCGCGTCTCTCTCGCGTCTCTCTTGCGTTTCTCTTGCGTCTCTCTCGCGTCTCTCTCGCGTCTCTCTCGCGTCTCTCTCGCGTCTCTCCCTGGTCTCTCTCGCGTCTCTCTTGCGTCTCTCTCTGGTCTCTCTCGCGTCTCTCTCGCGTCTCTCCCTGGTCTCTCCCTGGTCTCTCTCGCGTCTCTCTCGCGTCTCTCCCTGGTCTCTCTCGCGTCTCTCTCGCGTCTCTCTCTGGTCTCTCTCGCGTCTCTCTCTGGTCTCTCTCGCGTCTCTCTTGCGTCTCTCTCTGGTCTCTCTCCCGTCTCTCTCTGGTCTCTCTCCCGTCTCTCGCTGGTCTCTCTCTGGTCTCTCTCTCTAGTCTCTCTCGTCTCTCTCATCTTACATGAATCTAAATTCTCGGTATAAAGTAACACTTCCGTCTTCTTTTCAAACTTCCCGAAAACTTCTCGACACTTCAGCCCGATCCAATCACTAAACTTTTGGACAATCCGAGTGTTTCCATTAAACTTGGCCTCCAACTGTTTTGAACGATCAAGTATTCTGAATGAGAAACTTTAGGCAAAAGTCGAACTAATCTCATTTGCTGCGTTTCCATAGGATCCATACGTCTGTGGGGCTGGAGGATGAAGAATGGAATTATGGCTCTAGACCTTTTTTAATCAGAAAACTTTCAGACATAATGAGTTCAGTTGTTTTTGACGCTGCTGCTGGTTCTTCACTTTGTCTCATTCGTCTTTTTGAAACTTGTATAATTTACTCTTCCCCTACTCTCTCTCTCTGGTCACTCTCTAGTCTCTCTTTCTTTGGTCTCTAATCTCTCTCGCTATTGTCTCTCTTTCTAGTCTCTTTCTCTCGTTTCTCTCTCTGTTCTCTCTTTACTCTCTTTCTAGTCTCTGTCTTTGGTCTGTCTCTCTCTAGTCTCTGATTTCTCTCTAGTCAGTCACTCTCTGCTCTCTCTAGTCTCTCTGCTCTCTCTGCTCTCTCTAGTCTCTCTGCTCTCTCTAGTCTCTCTGCTCTCTCTAGTCTCTCTCTAGTCTCTCTGCTCTCTCTAGTCTCTCTGCTCTCTCTAGTCTCTCTCTAGTCTCTTTGCTCTCTCTAGTCACGTTTTGCTCTCTCCGCTCTCTCTAGTCTCTCTCTGCTCTCTCTAGTCTCTCTCTAGTCTCCATCTCTAGTCTCTCTCAAGTCTCCACCTCTGGTCTCTCTCTGGTCTTTCTCTGGTCACTCTCTCTCTCTGGTCTCTCTCTAGTCTTTCTCTAGTCTCTCTCTGCTCTCTCTAGTCTCTCTCCGGTCTTTCTCTGGTCTCTCTCTCTCTGGTCTCTCTCTAGTCCCTCTCTAGTCTCTCTCTAGTCTCTCTCTCGTCTCTCTCCGGTCTTTCTCTGGTCTCTAGGATCTCTGGCTGAAATCATGAAATATTGACTTATTGCCGTAGACCTTTCTAATCATTGTGTCTTTTGATTATTCTTCTGAGACTTGTGTGACATTGTGTTACATGTGTGTGTGTGTTTGTGTGTCTCCCACAGAGGTACAAGCCGGGCCGCTGTGACGACATCCTCAAATGGAAACCCCCAAACCTGAACTCGGTGGACTTCAGGCTCAAGATCACCAAAGTGGGAGGCGAGGGGTGAGTCTTCTGTCACTCCACACTTACACACAGCCTCAGGTCAGATGTGTTTGTACTGGACTCCTCCGGGGTTTGAAAGTACCTGGTTATTATGCAATACATTTGTACATATTTGTCTGTATTGGTCTCTCACTCCCTCTGGTTTCTGTCTCACTCTGGTCTCTGAGGACTCTCTTTCTGGTCCCTCTTTATCACTGGTATCTTTCTTTCTTGTCTCTCTCCCACTCGTCTCTCTGGTCTCTCTCTGGTCTCTCTCTGGTCCCTTTCATCTCTCTGGTCTCTCTCTGGTCTCTCTCTCACTCTGGTCTCATTCTCTGAGATCTCTCTTTGATTTCTGTGGACGCTCTCTCACTCTTGTCCCTCTTTTCCTCTGGTCTCGCTCTCTGTGGAATTGTTTTCTCTGGGCTCTCTCTCTCTCAGACACACACTGTGGTCTCTCTCTGGTCTCACACCTCTTTCTCTCGCTCCCTGGCCTTTCTCCCTCTCTAGTGTCTCTCTTTTTCTCTTTCTCTCTCTCTCTGGCCTCTCTCGTCTTCCTCTCGCTTCCTGGCCTTTCTCCCTCTCTGGTCTGTCTCTCTCTCTATCTCTCTCTCTCTCTATCCCTTTCTCTGTAGAATTTCAACATAAATTCTGTTTCTATTGAAAAAGAGAAAGAGCATTTAGATCGTTGGTCTCCGTGGATCAGAGCTTCTGTGTCTGTAGTTCATGTATCTTTGGATCATAGACTGTAAACAGATGGACAATGCTAACCCGCTAGCTCAACGAAGCCCCAAAGGGAAGTGCAACACAAAAGACCAATGCAGATATTTATGACGTTACACAAACAGCACATGTGTTGGAAATGTCCTGTTTGTTCCTACAGCTTCTTTCAAACCACTAATGTGCTCGAGGAGAGAGCACTGGTCAAACTGAATTATTTACCACACAAGCAAAACAAACAGAAACCGGTGGAATAATAAATGGTACAGGCATCTGGACATCTAAAAATACAAGGTTTTTAGGTAGAGTTCTGTTTCCCTCAACTCAGAAACCTGCACTGAGTAATGTGTGTTTGTGTCAGGTGTGAGAGAGAGAGAGGTCATGGTTTCTCTCTCTCTCTCTCGCTCTCTCTCTCTCTCTCTCTCTCTCTCTCTCTCTCTCTCTCTCGTCCTTCTCTCTCTGCTCTCTCCCTCTGGTCCCTCTTTCTCTCTGGTCTCACTCTGGTCCCTCTTTCTCTCTGGTCTCAATCTGGTCCCTCTTTCTCTCTGCTCTCTCACTCTGGTCCCTCTCTCTCTGCTCTCTCACCCTGGTCCCTCTCTCTCTGCTCTCTCACCCTGGTCCCTCTTTCTCTCTGGTCTCACTCTGGTCCCTCTCTCTGCTCTCTCACCCTGGTCCCTCTCTCTCTGCTCTCTCACTCTGGTCCCTATTTCTCTCTGCTCTCTCACTCTGGTCCCTCTCTCTCTGCTCTCTCACCCTGGTCCCTCTCTCTCTGCTCTCTCACTCTGGTCCCTCTTTCTCTCGGCTTTCTCACTTTGGTCCCTCTCTCTCTCTCTCTCTCTCTCTCTGCTCTCTCCCTCTGGTTCCTCTTTCTCTCTGCTCTCTCACTCTGGTCCCTCTCTCTCTGGTCTCCCTCTGGTTCCTCTTTCTCTCTGCTCTCCCCCTCTGGTCCCTCTTTCTCTCTGCTCTCCCCCTCTGGTCCCTCTTTCTCTCTGCTCTCTCACTTTGGTCCCTCTCTCTCTCTGCTCTCTCCCTCTGGTTCCTCTTTCTCTCTACTCTCTCTCTCTGGTTTCTCTCTATCTGGTCTCACTCTGGTTCCTCTTTCTCTGCTCTCTCTCTCTGGTTTCTCTCTATCTGGTCTCACTCTGGTCCCTCTCTCTCTCTGATCTCTCTCTTTCTCGTCTGAAATCTAACCCTGAGGCTGAATGATTTTGGGAGAAGATGGAACAAGGCACAAGAATAATGTCAAAGAAACAGTGCATGTATCTCCCTGAAGCGACTCGCCTGACACACACACACACACACACACACACACACTGACTCACACTCACACACACACACACACACACACACACACACACACTGACACATAGAGAGAGTCAATGCTTCTGTGTAAGAGATTTGGTCCAAAACTCTCTGTCTCTGTCTGCCCTTTTTAACTTTAGGATTTGATTAAACTTTCCAGGGGCACAGGGAGAACAAGCAACAAGAGAGCAGCGTAATATCGGCTTAATGTTATACACTGACTTTCTCAGTCCTGGGTCTACAGCCTCAGTCCTCTCTGGTCTCTCTCTGGTCTCTCTCTGGTCTCTCTCTGGTCTCTCTCTGGTCTCTCTCTCTCTGGTCTCTCTCTCTCTGGTCTCTCTCTGGTCTCTCTCTCTGGTCTCTCTCTCTGGTCTCTCTGTGGTCTCTCTCTGGTCTCTCTCTGGTCTCTCTCTGGTCTCTCCCTGGTCTCTCTCTCTCTCTGGTCTCTCTCTGGTCTCTCCCTGGTCCTCTCTCTCTCTGGTCTCTCTCTCTGGTCTCTCTCTGGTCTCTCTCTGGTCTCTCTCTGGTCTCTCTCTGGTCTCTCTCTGGTCTCTCTCTGGTCTCTCTCTGGTCTCTCTCTGGTCTCTCTCTGGTGTCTCTCTGGTCTCTCTCTGGTCTCTCTCTGGTCTCTCTCTGGTCTCTCTCTGGTCTCTCTCTGGTGTCTCTCTGGTCTCTCTCTGGTCTCTCTCTGGTCTCTCTCTTGCCTCTCTCTCTGGTCTCTCTCTTCTCTCTCTGGTCTTTCTCTGGTCTATCTCTGGTCTCTCTCACTGATCTCTCTCATTCTGCTCTCTCTCTCTCTCTTCTCCCGCTGTTGCGTCCTGAGAGCCAGATGACCTCATGACTGTACTAGCACCTGTGCCCCCTCCACAGACTGTACTAAACCAGACCGTGCCAGTCCAGACAGCTCCTGGAAAGTCTGCTGCTCCTCTCCTCTCTCTTCCCTCTTCATCCTCTTCTATCTCTCCTCCCTCATCTCTCTCTCCCTCTTCATCCTCTTTTCTCTCCCTCTCCTCTCTTCTCCCTCCTCCCTCTCCTCTCTTTTCTCTCTTTCTTCTCTCTCCCTCTCCTCTCTCCCTCTTCTCTCCCTCTCCACCCTCTTCTCTCTCTCCTCTCTCTACGTGGGCGAGCGTAGACAACTCTGCGGAGAATGTTCTGATATTTTCTTTCAAAAGGGTGATTTTTTTTTCTTGGCACTTGAAAAGGCCTTGGACGCTGTGAGCCCCTGAAGCTGGAGGGAGGGATGGAGATAACCACTGTTTATTCACAACCCACGCCCCTCTCTCTCTCTCTCTCTCTCTCTCTCTCTCTCTCTCTCTCTCTCTCTCTCTCTCTCTCTCTCTCTCTCTGGTCTCTCTTTTGTTCCTCTCTCTCATTCTTTGGTCCCACTCCTTTTTTTTCTCTCTCTCTCTTTCTCTCTCTCTTGCTCTCTCTCTCACTGCCTCCCTCTCTCTCTATTTATCTCTGTCTCTTTCTCTCTCCCCCTCTCTCTCTCTCCCCCTCCTTCTCTCCCCTCTCTCTCTCGCTCCTCTCAGACAAATAAAGGTCTGTTAAAAATAAAAAAAATCTCTGTCTCCCTACTCTCTCTCTCTCTCTCTCTCTCTCTCCCTCTCCCTCTCTCCCCCACTCTCTCTCTCTCTCTCCCTCTGTCTCTCTCAGATGTAGATAGACTTAGATCAACCGAACAACAGTCCTCCTCAGCCCACGCCTTCTCTCTTCTCTCCGTCATCACGTCTCTGTAAACCTCTGAGATGCAGCTCAGACTGTATTACCTTTTCCTCAAGAAGAAGCAGAAAAGAAACTGTCATCTACGTACGTTTGAAGAAAGTGCTCTGACACTTAAAAGGACAGAACTCCCAGAATGCACTCTGCTCCCTTTGAAGTCATTCTGACACTTGGGTTATGAATGACAAATGTTTATTATAGATTATTATTTTAGATTACTGTTGACATTTGTGTTTGCTTTGGTGCAGCAAATGTTAATGGGCCCAAGATCAGGCTAGCATCAGCACTACTGTGTATGAACCAACTCGGACTCTGAGGAGCACAGGGACTGGCCTCCTGCTGGTCGCAGAGTCAGGACTAAACATGAGCAGGCAGCATTTCACGTTCATGCTGCTAAATCTGGAACAGTCTTCCTGAAAATGTGAGACAGTTCTGTTTAGCTGTGCTTATGACTGAAGGATTGCATCTTCACTCTTTTCGCTTCATAGTCATATTAGTTTCAGTCCTTCTGCTTCCATCTCCCTCTCGCTGATCTCTACGCCTCTTCAGTCTTTGTATCATACTATTGTTTCAGATAAATCTCAGTGTTTGACATGTGACAGTTGGTGACGGGTTTTCGCTTATTTAAACCATTTTCTGCTGGATGTTTGACGCCAAAGAGTTTGATCGATTAAAGGATTTGGTTTAGTACTTGTGACTCTCGGAAACCAGGCACTAAAGCCGTCTACAACTATCATGAGATTACTGTTATTGCTGGACTTTAAGCCTCTATTTTTTATTATTGTTTTGTATCCAGGACTGAGGCTGTAGACCCAGGACTGAGGCTGTAGATCCAGGACTGAGGCTGTAGAGACCCAGGACTGAGGCTGTAGATCCAGGACTGAGGCTGTAGATCTAGGAGTGAGGCTGTAGATCCAGAACTGAGGCTGTAGACCCAGGACTGAGGCTGTAGATCCAGGACTGAGGCTGTAGACCCAGGACTGAGGCTGTAGACCCAGGACTGAGGCTGTAGACCCAGGACTGAGGCTGTAGATCTAGGAATGAGGCTGTAGACCCAGAACTGAGGCTGTATCCATCCAGGACTGAGGCTGTATCAATCCAGGACTGAGGCTGTAGATCCAGGACTGAGGCTGTAGATCCAGGACTGAGGTTGTAGATCCAGGACTGAGGTTGTAGATCCAGGACTGAGGCTGTAGCTCCAGGACTGAGGTTGTAGATCCAGGACTGAGGCTGTAGCTCCAGGACTGAGGCTGTAGCTCCAGGACTGAGGCTGTAGACCCAGGACTGAGGCTGTAGATCCAGGACTGAGGCTGTAGATCCAGGACTGAGGCTGTAGATCCAGGACTTCCGCGCTAAGCCTAACACTATGGTGATGTCACACTCTATCAGTTCACTCCTAATGTAAGGTCTATGGTTAATGTATGAGAAAAGCACCACACAGACGGAAGAACAACCTCTGCCCAGACCCTGCAGCAAACACTTCTCACAGTTTAACCTCGTGTTCAGGTGTGGGAGGAGAAGGTAATTTTTATTATTTGCTGGAGATACTCGATGCTCTTCCTGGTCGTCGCTGGTGTGTCGGTCCTCGCTGACCAGCTGTAGCAGCAAAGCTTTTATTTGTAGCCTAATGCCCGGTGGCGCGGACAATAGCCATCATTAAAAAACTCTCCGTCCCCTTTAATATGGACCCAGCTTCCTTCCTGTTCCATCGTCATGGAGATGGGCTGTTTGAGACAAACATAGCAATACTGCTTACGATTTAATGACCAGAGTGAGAGACCCAAGTGAGGGATGAGAGAGAGACCAGAGAGAGAGACTAGAGAGAGTGAGACTAGAGAGAGAGAGATCAGAGAGAGAGACTAGAGAGAGTAAGACTAGAGACTGAGACCAGAGAGAGAGAGACCAGAGAGAGAGAGACCAGAGAGAGAGAGACCAGAGAGACTGAGACCAGAGAGACTGAGACCAGAGAGACTGAAACCAGAGAGACTGAGACCAGAGAGACTGAGACCAGAGAGACTGAGACCAGAGAGACTGAGACCAGAGAGACTGAGACCAGAGAGACTGAGACCAGAGAGACTGAGACCAGAGAGACTGAGACCAGAGAGACTGAGACCAGAGAGACTGAGACCAGAGAGACTGAGACCAGAGAGAGTGAGACCAGAGGGAGTAAGACCAGAGAGAGAGACCCAAGTGAGAGACTAGAGAGAGACCAGAGACAGTTTTAGACCCTAACCTAACTGTAAAGCTTCCATTTCCAGCGGATGTACAAACCAGGTTTTATTTGGGTTCCCTCCGAGGTCAGCGTCACCTTTGTGTCTGCTGCTAATGTTTTTAAAGTGCTGTAAGGCAGAGGCTCTAATGGTGTGAAGACCAGCGCGCAGAGGGTGTGGAGCGAGAGGAGGGGAGGGTAATGGAGGATGTCAGACCCACTCCGTCATTAAAGACTTCTCTCTCCTGGTGTGAAGCCAGTGTCCGGGGTCAGAGGTCAGCTACTACATCAGACTGACGCTAATGTAAACATGCACGTTATAAATACTATGCAGTTATAGTACTTACTGGAGTATCATGCACACCAGAGAGAGAGACCAGAGAGAGAGACTAGAGGCCAGAGAGAGAGACCAGAGAGAGACCAGTGAGAGAGACCAGTGAGTTACACTAACTAGAGAGAGAAAGCAGAGAGATATACTCACTAGAGAGATCGAGAGAGGAGACGAAAACCCAAAACATCAGAGACATATTATACCATGTGTGTTATACCATATGTGTTATGCCACAAATGGTGAACCATGGTACAGCGAGAGACTGTTCATCAAAACGATATAATCAAAATCAAATCTAAAGTGAACGGTGGAAGAGGATTATTCCACAGATTTGCTAAAACTTGAGTCTGGAGCAGAACCGTGTGGTGTCGCAGAAGTCTGAGGCTCGGTCTGAATGTAGTTACTTCACACTCGGAGAGAGGCAGACGGCGGAGGTGTAATCTCACGTCTCTCTGTTACTCGCCTCAAAATGGCAGATCCATTGTTAGATACAAATACAGAGATGTACAATTATTTTGGGCGTGTGACTGTGACCGACGCTGCCACTATTTCTCCACTCGGCTTTGTCCTCGACTTTGTTTCAATAACACGGTTTAGTTCTGCCTCTGAGAGAAGTATCTAGGAACCATCATGCTCAACATGCTCAAATTCTCCAGTAACACAGAGGAGCTCGTGAAAAAAAGCCTTCAGAGGCAATATCTTTTAAGAAAATTAAGGGCATTTGATGTCAATCCAAACATCATGATGACCTTTGTTTGTGTTCTTTCTTTTTCATGTGTTTGCTGGTTTTACTCTGTCACTGTACAAAACAGGGCTCGGTTAAACAGAGTTACAAATGTCTGCTCTAAGATCATTGGCCAGCCAATCAGATCCCTTCCTGCCCTGTGTGATCAGCAGGTCCTATAGGATTCTGGGAGACCCTGCTCATGTTCTCTTCCCTGTGTTTGAGTGGCTGCCTTCAGGGAGGAGGCTGCGCTCGGTGGGATGTAGGACGGAGAGGAGAAAATCCACTTTAGTTCCTACAGTGATTCAGCTGAACTCAGACCCATCGTTCAGCGCAGTGTTAAAACACTCCTAACATTAACTTATTCAGGATGTGTGTGTAAATGTATTTATGTGTTTTGTTTTTATTGAGATTTTTAGCATGTAGCATGTAACTTGTCTCTCCGTGCTTTTTAATTGCCCCTCTGGGATAAATAAAGTGATTTATTGATTGATTGAGGTTTGTATGTGTGGGACCATGTGTAAAGTCCACACCAGCTACTTTTAAAAATAAAGTGGGTTTGGTTCCACATGTAGGATTAATGTTTTATGGAACTGTTCAAATGTCCACTCTGGAAAATCCAGTCTATTCTGCCAATAAATGCCAGATAGAGACCAGAGGGAGAGACCAGAGAGACAGACCAGAGAGAGAGACCAGAGAGAGAGACCAGAGAGAGAGACCAGAGAGAGAGACCAGAGAGAGAGACCAGAGAGAGAGACCAGAGAGAGAGACCAGAGAAAGAGCAGAGAGAGAGACCAGAGAGAGAGACCAGAGGGAGAGACCAGAGGGAGAGACCAGAGGGAGAGACCAGAGGGAGAGACCAGAGGGAGAGACCAGAGAGAGAGACCAGAGAGAGAGACCAGAGAGAGAGACCAGAGAGAGAGACCAGAGAGAGAGACCAGAGCGAGTGACCAGAGAGAGTGACCAGAGAGAGTGACCAGAGAGAGACCAGAGGGAGAGACCAGAGAGAGACCAGAGGGAGAGACCAGAGAGAGAGACCAGAGAGAGAGACCAGAGAGAGAGACCAGAGGGAGAGACCAGAGAGAGAGACCAGAGAGAGAGACCAGAGAGAGAGACCAGAGAGAGAGACCAGAGAGAGAGACCAGAAAGAGAGACCAGAGAGAGAGACCAGAGAGAGAGACCAGAGAGAGTGACCAGAGAGAGACACCAGAGAGAGAGACCAGAGGGAGAGACCAGAGGGAGAGACCAGAGAGAGAGACCAGAGAGAGAGACCAGAGAGAGAGACCAGAGAGAGTGACCAGAGAGAGAGACCAGAGAGAGAGACCAGAGAGAGTGACCAGAGAGAGTGACCAGAGAGAGACACCAGAGAGAGAGACCAGAGGGAGAGAGACCAGAATAGAGACCAGAGAGAGAGACCAGAGAGAGAGACCAGAGAGAGAGACCAGAGAGAGAGACCAGAGAGAGAGAGACCAGAGAGAGAGACCAGAGAGAGAGACCAGAGAGCGAGACCAGAGAGAGAGACCAGAGAGAGTGACCAGAGAGAGTGACCAGAGAGAGAAACCAGAGAGAGAGACCAGAGAGAGAGACCAGAGAAAGAGACCAGAGAGTGACCAGAGAGAGTGACCAGAGAGAGAGACCAGAGAGAGAGACCAGAGAGAGAGACCAGAGAGAGAGACCAGAGAGAGTGACCAGAGAGAGTGACCAGAGAGAGAAACCAGAGAGAGAAACCAGAGAGAGAGACCAGAGAGAGAGACCAGAGAGAGAGACCAGAGAGAGAGACCAGAGAGAGACCAGAGAGAGAGACCAGAGAGAGAGACCAGAGAGAGAGACCAGAGAGAGAGAGACCAGAGAGAGAGACCAGAGAGAGACCAGAGAGAGACCAGAGAGAGAGACCAGAGAGAGAGACCAGAGAGAGTGACCAGAGAGAGTGACCAGAGAGAGAGACCAGAGAGAGAGACCAGAGAGAGTGACCAGAGAGAGAGACCAGAGAGAGTGACCAGAGAGAGAGACCAGAGAGAGTGACCAGAGAGAGAGACCAGAGAGAGAGACCAGAGAGAGAGACCAGAGAGAGAGACCAGAGAGAGAGACCAGAGAGAGAGACCAGAGAGAGAGACCAGAGAGCCAGACCAGAGACCTAGTCCAATAAAGCTCAATAGGGAAGTGCTCCTGGCTCCTTTAACTCCTTTAGCTGTTTTTATTGTGATACTTCTCGTGTAAATCCAGTTATGAGCCCAGAGAACTTGATCCATCTGGTGCCTTCTGTTCCTGGATTTGGGATGAGCTCGCACAAACAGACCAGTGCCGCACCTGATTGGCTCCTTGGTTACTATGCTGTTGCTATGCTGTTGCTATCCACTGCATTCATATCTGACGTGGAAGCTAACGGCTAAGGGTCTTACTTGAATCTTGGGATTTCGTCTCCAGAGGGAAATACTGACTTTTCGGTGTCATTTGTGACTCTTAAAACACAGTTGAAAAAAACAGCTAGATTAATCTCGGGATAAAGTAAGGGTTCGGATTAGGCTAGCTTAGCGCGGGACGAAATACCAAGATTTTAGTGAACCCTGTTATTATGAAACGTTAGCGTTTACGGTTACGTGTTCCTCACAACATGAAAACCTGAAACCTGGGTTCGGGTTAAGGCTATTTATATACAATAGATTATGTCAGACCTCTGAAGCAAAGTAGGACAGGGTCTGGTTAGTACTATGATGGGAGACCTCTGGGAACACCAAGTGCCACAGTGGGGCAGTGTAAGCGGCCAAACTGTGGTTGTGTCCTTAGGCAAGACACTACACCCACATTAGAATGAGTCTGGTGTGTGTGAATGGTTGGTGGTGGTGGGAGGGGCCGATGGCACAGACTTGTTGCCTCACTTCTGTCAGTGTGCCCCAGGGCAGCTGTGGCTACAAAATAGTAGTAGTTTATCACCACCGTGTATGGAGTGAAAGAATAATATAGTTATGTGTCTTTGACCAGAAAAGCGCTTTATAAAACTGATGCATTATTCATGATTATGTGCACAGTATCTCTCTCTCTCTCTCTCCCTCTCTCCCTCTCTAACTCTGCTCTCTCTCTTTCTCTCACACAGACCTCTCTCTCCCTCTCATCTCTCTCTCCCTCTCTAACTCATCTCTCTCTCTAACACAGACCTCTCTCTCCCTCTCTAACTCAGCTCTCTCTCTAACACAGACCTCTCTCTCTCTCTCCCTCCCTCTCTCCCTCTCTCCCTCTCTAACTCTGCTCTCTCTCTCTAACACAGACCTCTCTCTCCCTCTCTAACTGCTCTCTCTCTCTAACACAGACCTCCCTCTCCAACTCTGCTCTCTCTCTCTAACACAGACCTCTCTCTCCCTCTCTAACTCTGCTCTCTCTCTCTCTAACACAGACCTCTCTCTCCCTCTCTCCCTCTCTAACTCTGCTCTCTCTCTCTCTAACACAGACCTCTCTCTCCCTCTCTAACTCTGCTCTCTTTCTCTAACACAGACCTCTCTCTCCCTCTCTAACTCTGCTCTCTCTCTCTAACACAGACCTCTCTCTCCCTCTCTAACTCTGCTCTCTCTCTAACACAGACCTCTCTCTCTCTCTCTCCCCCTCTCTCCCTCTCTCCCTCTCTAACTCTGCTCTCTCTCTCCCTCTCTAACTCTGCTCTCTCTCTAACACAGACCTCTCTCTCCCTCTCTAACTCTGCTCTCTCTCTCTAACACAGACCTCTCTCTCCCTCTCTAACTCTGCTCTCTCTCTCTAACACAGACCTCTCTCTCCCTCTCTAACTCTGCTCTCTCTCTCTAACACAGACCTCTCTCTCCCTCTCTAACTCTGCTCTCTTTCTCTAACACAGACCTCTCTCTCCCTCTCTAACTCTGCTCTCTCTCTCTAACACAGACCTCTCTCTCCCTCTCTAACTCTGCTCTCTTTCTCTAACACAGACCTCTCTCTCCCTCTCTAACTCTGCTCTCTTTCTCTAACACAACCTCTCTCTCCCTCTCTAACTCTGCTCTCTCTCTCTAACACAGACCTCTCTCTCCCTCTCTAACTCTGCTCTCTCTCTAACACAGACCTCTCTCTCTCTCTCTCCCCCCTCTCTCCTCTCTCTCCCTCTCTAACTCTGCTCTCTCTCTCCCTCTCTAACTCTGCTCTCTCTCTAACACAGACCTCTCTCTCCCTCTCTAACTCTGCTCTCTCTCTCTAACACAGACCTCTCTCTCCCTCTCTAACTCTGCTCTCTCTCTCTAACACAGACCTCTCTCTCCCTCTCTAACTCTGCTCTCTCTCTCTAAACACAGACCTCTCTCTCCCTCTCTAACTCTGCTCTCTTTCTCTAACACAGACCTCTCTCTCCCTCTCTAACTCTGCTCTCTCTCTCTAACACAGACCTCTCTCTCCCTCTCTAACTCTGCTCTCTCTCTCTAACACAGACCTCTCTCTCCCTCTCTAACTCTGCTCTCTCTCTAACACAGACCTCTCTCTCTCTCTCTCCCCCTCTCTCCCTCTCTCCCTCTCTAACTCTGCTCTCTCTCTCTAACACAGACCTCTCTCTCCCTCTCTAACTCTGCTCTCTCTCTCTAACACAGACCTCTCTCTCCCTCTCTAACTCTGCTCTCTCTCTAACACAGACCTCTCTCTCCCTCTCTAACTCAGCTCTCTCTCTAACACAGACCTCTCTCTCTCTCTCTCCCCCTCTCTCCCTCTCTCCCTCTCTAACTCTGCTCTCTCTCTCTAACACAGACCTCTCTCTCCCTCTCTAACTGCTCGCTCTCTCTAACACAGACCTCTCTCTCCCTCTCTAACTCTGCTCTCTCTCTCTAACACAGACCTCTCTCTCCCTCTCTAACTCTGCTCTCTTTCTCTAACACAGACCTCTCTCTCCCTCTCTAACTCTGCTCTCTCTCTCTCTAACACAGACCTCTCTCTCCCTCTCTAACTCTGCTCTCTTTCTCTAACACAGACCTCTCTCTCCCTCTCTAACTCTGCTCTCTTTCTCTAACACAGACCTCTCTCTCCCTCTCTAACTCTGCTCTCTTTCTCTAACACAGACCTCTCTCTCCCTCTCTAACTCTGCTCTCTTTCTCTAACACAGACCTCTCTCTCCCTCTCTAACTCTGCTCTCTTTCTCTAACACAGACCTCTCTCTCCCTCTCTAACTCTGCTCTCTTTCTCTAACACAGACCTCTCTCTCCCTCTCTAACTCTGCTCTCTTTCTCTAACACAGACCTCTCTCTCCCTCTCTAACTCTGCTCTCTTTCTCTAACACAGACCTCTCTCTCCCTCTCTAACTCTGCTCTCTCTCTCTAACACAGACCTCTCTCTCCCTCTCTAACTCTGCTCTCTCTCTCTAACACAGACCTCTCTCTCCCTCTCTAACTCTGCTCTCTCTCTCTCTAACACAGACCTCTCTCTCCCTCTCTAACTCTGCTCTCTTTCTCTAACACAGACCTCTCCCTCTCTCTCTCCCTCTCTAACACAGACCTCTCTCTCTCTAACTCTGCTCTCTTCTCTAACACAGACCTCTCTCTCCCTCTCTAACTCTGCTCTCTTTCTCTAACACAGACCTCTCTCTCCCTCTCTAACTCTGCTCTCTTTCTCTAACACAGACCTCTCTCTCCCTCTCTAACTCTGCTCTCTTTCTCTAACACAGACCTCTCTCTCCCTCTCTAACTCTGCTCTCTTTCTCTAACACAGACTCTCTCTCTCCCTCTCTAACTCTGCTCTCTTTCTCTAACACAGACCTCTCTCTCCCTCTCTAACTCTGCTCTCTTTCTCTAACACAGACCTCTCTCTCCCTCTCTAACTCTGCTCTCTCTCTCTAACACAGACCTCTCTCTCCCTCTCCAACTCAGCTCTCTCTCTCTAACACAGACCTCTATCTCCCTCTCTCTCACACACAGACCTCTCTCTCCCTCTCTAACTCTGCTCTCTCTCTCTAACACAGACCTCTCTCTCCCTCTCTAACTCTGCTCTCTCTCTCTAACACAGACCTCTCTCTCCCTCTCTAACTCAGCTCTCTCTCTCTAAAACAGACCTATCTCCCTCTCTCTCTCACACAGACCTCTCTCTCCCTCTCTAACTCTGCTCTCTTTCTCTAACACAGACCTCTATCTCCCTCTTTCTCTTACACAGACCTCTCTCTCCCTCTCATCTCTATCTCCCTCTCTAACTCATCTCTCTCTCCCTCTCTAACACAGACCTCTCTCTCCCTCTCCAACTCAGCTCTCTCTCTCTAACACAGACCTCTATCTCCCTCTCTCTCTCACACAGACCTCTCTCTCTCTCTCTAAAACAGACCTCTATCTCCCTCTCTCTCTCACACAGACCTCTCTCTCCCTCTCTAACTCATCTCTCTCTCCCTCTCTCTAACACAGACCTCTCTCTCCCTCTCTAACTCATCTCTCTCTCCCTCTCTCTCTCTCCAGGCTGGTTCCTCAGACGGTGGGCCTGCTGTACGTCGGAAACTATGACAGGCCGTTTGCGAACATGAAGGTGAGACAATAAATGTGCTGTTCTGTTCCATTTATTTCCCGCGGTGTGAAAGTTCTGAGCCTCACAGACAATCTGCGGCTTCTACATTCAAAAGAATCACTTTATCTCCAGTAAAATCAATCTAAAGTATGTGAGATCGTATTAATACTTTTCATCTATCGGCAAAAAGTCAACACGCCGTCCTCATCTTGTTAGAAAACTGTCTTTTGTAAACTGGTCAGAAAGAGCCTTGACCGTCTCTGGTCTCTCTCTCTCTCGGGTCTCTCTTTATCTATCTATCTCTCTGGTCTCTCTCTCTCTACTCTCTCTCTTCTCTCTGCTCTCTCTGGTCTCTCTTTTCTCTCTCTCTCTCTCTCGGGTCTCTCCCTCGCTGGTCTTTTTCTTCTCTCACTCTCTGCTCTCTTTCGGCTTTCTCTCTCTCTGGTCTCTCGCTCTCTCTCTGGTCTCTCGCTCTCTCTCTGGTCTCTCGCTCTGCTCTCTCTCTCTCTCCCCCTCTGCTCTCTCTCTGCTCTCTGTCTCTGCTCTCTCTCTCT
Organism: Knipowitschia caucasica; assembly: GCA_964034765.1. Classification (NCBI taxonomy): domain Eukaryota; kingdom Metazoa; phylum Chordata; class Actinopteri; order Gobiiformes; family Gobiidae; genus Knipowitschia; species Knipowitschia caucasica. The sequence continues at coordinate 5,169,783 of OZ035839.1, forward strand.
CTCTGCTCTCTCGCTCTGTCTGCTCTCTCTTTCTCTGCTCTTTCTCTGTCTGCTCACTCTCTCTCTGCTCTCTCTCTTCTCTCTGCTCTCTCATATAACCCTATCTCCAGAGGTCAATTTGACTAATAATTCCACAATGATTACAACTGCTTTTGTGACCGCAGTTAGGGGTTCATGCAAAACTGTAGATAATTAGTCAAATCAATCATCAATGACTAGAAGCTTTTTATGCAAATGTGAAGCAGACGAAGAAGGGACGATTATTCAGTCCGTGTTCCGGAGGACAGTTGGCGAGATAAACTTTCATTTACTACACGGATTATTACACTGAGCCCATGTGTTGAAATAAGACTGTTTCCATAAAACATTGTCAACAATAATCTCTGCAGTTTCTCACACGTCGTTATGGATGTTTTTATAATAATCAGAGAGGTAAAGAAGTGAGAGACCAGAGAGAGACCAGAGAGAGACCAGAGAGAGACCAGAGAGAGACCAGAGAGAGACCAGAGAGAGACCAGAGAGAGACCAGAGAGAGACCAGAGAGAGACCAGAGAGAGACCAGAGAGAGACCAGAGAGAGACCAGAGAGAGACCAGAGAGAGACCAGAGAGAGACCAGAGAGAGAGACCAGAGAGATTGACCAGAGAGAAACCAGAGAGAGACCAAAGAGAGACCAGAGAGAGACCAGAGAGAGACCAAAGCTTGAATATGATGGCAGTTGTATGTTCCGTGCTTTTGTCCTTAGCAGTAATTATCACTTCTTCTACACATTTATGGTGCGTGTGCAGGTCTATTCTTGTCTTGCCGTCACAGTGGGATCCTGCCTCGTCTGTGTCAGTCATGGTTGGTCTATAAATATGACTGTAACATGATTTATGGTTCGCTCTATAATTCAAAATCATCAATAGTGTAGCCACCAAGTCCATTTGTACCCAGATACCATCAAGTCTGGTCCAAATCCGTTGCTTGTTCTTGCGGAGAATCTGGAGAAAAGCCTTGGATTTTAACGCTTCTGGTGCCATGTGTCTGTCACAGCGTTTCCATGGACACCAGGGAAACAGGATTAATGCGATCGCAATTTATGAATGTAGGATTATGCTGTTTGGAAGCGTTAAAATAGACTAGAGTGAGACCAGAGTGAGACCAGAGTGAGACCAGAGTGAGACCAGAGTGAGACCAGAGTGAGACCAGAGTGGTGGAGACCAGAGAGGTGGAGACCAGAGAGGTGGAGACCAGAGAGGTGGAGACCAGAGAGGTGGAGACCAGAGAGGTGGAGACCAGAGAGGTGGAGACCAGAGAGGTGGAGACCAGAGAGGTGGAGACCAGAGAGGTGGAGACCAGAGAGGTGGAGACCAGAGAGGTGGAGACCAGAGAGGACAAGTTTCATTAGACAAGTTTCCTAAAGCGGCCCTGTTTATTTTATGTAACGGACGTGATGATTTGACGGAATGAGCTTTGTGGAAGTTTGATAGGTATTTTCAGATGTCCACATTTGATTCAGAGATTCTATTTTTTTACACAAAGTAGATGCAAAGTGATACTGTCATATTGTCAAGTAATTAAATGTGAAAACAGACCAGTTTTTTTTTTTCTCAAGTTTAATTTTTAGAGAAAAGAGGACCGTCCTCATCACGTCCGTTATACATTTTTCAGGGGTCATTTAATCAATTAATTTATTTTTTATTTTTTTTACAATTCCTTTTTATATCAAGTGATTTCCTGATGTTGTGTTAACCATGTAAATCTTGTGGGATTTCATCTTCTGCTTTTTCAGACTGAGGACATTCTATTTTCTATGTAACTGGCGTCACAGTAGAATGGTCCAATCAGAGGCTAATTTGGTCGTTTAAAATGTTGCTAAAAATTATTTTGTCGATCTTTCCTTTTGATTTTTTCCACACTATCTCTTCAATCTGTCTGTGTTTGAAATCTTTTCTCCAATCTATGAAAGTGATTTTTGTTTTTAAGTTATAACCTTTTAAAGTCCAGATACTTCAATTGTCACTTTACTGTGAACACACTCAATTACAAATATAACTTGGTCCTGCATATTACTGTGATTTACATGTGATAAATTTCCATGCGAAAATTTTCAGTCAAATCTTTTTTTTTTTTTGCTCTAACCCCTGCTCTAGTCCAGGAGACGGGTTTAAGCAGCACCACTCTGTCCTTGTCCCTGATCCTGTTCCTCCAGTTAGAAACAATTAAGACCAGTGGCATCTTATCTCGTATGCAGAGTTTTCTCGTGCTGCCCTCGGGCTCGGCGGTGTCTCCCTGTGTGTGTTCTGTGCGTTGCTCTTCATTAATCATAGACTGATGGTGGAGATGAGAGTCAGCTGCTCGGGCTTCGATGCAGCTCTCCTCACACCTGCTGCGAGCTCTAATGTCTTTAACTCCTCATCCTCATCTTCATCCACCACAGGACAGACATCTCTCACTTTGGGAAGCTTTATCGTGGGATCAACCGTGAGGAAGAGGTGCAGATATGTGTGGTTTTGTAGTGGAGGGAGAGAGGAGAGGGAGAGAGGAGAGGGAGAGGCCAGAGGGAGAGAGCAGAGGGAGACTAGAAGGAGAGACCTGGGAGAGAAACCAGAGAGAGGCTAGAGAGAGAGACCAGAGGGAGAGTTCAGAAAGACCATAGAGAGAGACCAGAGGGGGCGAGACCAGAGGGGGCGAGACCAGAGGGGGCGAGACCAGAGGGGGCGAGACCAGAGGGGGCGAGACCAGAGGGCGAGACCAGAGGGCGAGACCAGAGGGCGAGACCAGAGGGCGAGACCAGAGGGCGAGACCAGAGTGAGAGACCAGAGTGAGAGACCAGAGTGAGAGACCAGAGTGAGAGACCAGAGTGAGAGACCAGAGTGAGAGACCAGAGTGAGAGACCAGAGGGCGAGACCAGAGGGCGAGACCAGAGGGCGAGACCAGAGGGCGAGACCAGAGGGCGAGACCAGAGGGCGAGACCAGAGTGAGAGACAGAGTGAGAGACCAGAGTGAGAGACCAGAGTGAGAGACCAGAGTGAGAGACCAGAGTGAGAGACCAGAGTGAGAGACCAGAGTGAGAGACCAGAGTGAGAGACCAGAGTGAGAGACCAGAGTGAGAGACCAGAGTGAGAGACCAGAGGGGCGAGACCAGAGGGCGAGACCAGAGGGGCGAGACCAGAGGGCGAGACCAGAGGGCGAGACCAGAGGGCGAGACCAGAGTGAGAGACCAGAGGGCGAGACCAGAGTGAGAGACCAGAGTGAGAGACCAGAGTGAGAGACCAGAGTGAGAGACCAGAGTGAGAGACCAGAGTGAGAGACCAGAGTGAGAGACCAGAGTGAGAGACCAGAGGGGAGACCAGAGTGAGAGACCAGAGTGAGAGAGACCAGAGTGAGGAATCAAACGTGAGGAGGAGGTGCAGATATCTGTGGCTCTGTTTGTGTCCTGTTCCCTTTTGGAGATGAATCAGTCAGATTTATTTATATAAAACCTGTCCTGCTTTTATCTCTGATGCAGAACAGCGCCACAATCAGAACAGGAGATGAAGAGTATTATGGCTGTTTTATGTGATTTATGGACACGATTGAAGAGAAAAGAGATTGAGATGGAACTAATGCTTTTCGGGCCGTTTGTTTAAAGCTGGTCCTGGTCCTGGTCCTGGTCCTGGTCCTGGTCCTGGAGGCCTCAGTGCTGCGGTCTCTCACTAACACGCTTCACCTGTCGAGCCCTCGCTGTTTCTGGAGTTTTGTGTGTGTGATTGTGCAGGTTTTTTTGTTTCTATTTTTACTACTTTTTTATAGGAAAATTTCACTCTTTAAACTCTGTAATTACAGTTTTGCCCATATATGTATAAGTCCATGTATGTATATGTTATTACATGTATGTATATGTTAGTACATGTATGTATATGTTAGTACATGTATGTATATGTTAGTAAATGTATGTATATGTTAGTAAATGTATGTATATGTTAGTACATGTATGTATATGTAAGTACATGTATGTATATGTAAGTACATGTATGTATGTGTTAGTACATGTATGTATATTTTAGTGCATGTATGTATGTGTTAGTACATGTATGTATGTGTTAGTACATGTATGTATATGTTAGTACATGTATGTATATGTAAGTACATGTATGTATGTGTTAGTACATGTATGTATGTGTTAGTACATGTATGTATGTGTTAGTACATGTATGTATATGTAAGTACATGTATGTATATGTTAGTACATGTATGTATATGTTAGTACATGTATGTATATGTTAGTACATGTATGTATATGTTAGTACATGTATGTATATGTTAGTACATGTATGTATATGTAAGTACATGTATGTACTTACATAGGCCAGAAGGTCGTGGGTTCAATTCCCACCTCTGCACCTTCTCCACCGACTCCCACTGATGACTGCTGTCGTTGTGTCCTTGGGCAAGACACTTAACCCCACTTTGCCCAAAGCCCCCACTGAAAGATCAAGGCTATGCTCACACTCAGAGAGCAGCCGTCCTCCTGTGGACTCACCACCTGCAGAGGGTCAGTGAGGGGCTGGTGCTATGAGACTTGGGTGGCATCTCTGACTGCCACCCCCCTGACCCAGAAATGGATTGAAGGGTAGAAGATGGATGGATGGATGGATGTATGTGTTAGTACATGTATGTATGTGTTAGTACATGTATGTATATGTTAGTACATGTATGTATATGTTAGTACATGTATGTATATGTAAGTACATGTATGTATGTGTTAGTACATGTATGTATGTGTTAGTACATGTATGTATATGTTTATGTAAGTGCATGAATGCCTGAAGTCTGTACACAGTCACGCTCTCCTCTGCACCTGTTGTCAGCCTGTACTCTATTGTTTGAATATTAATTATAAGTTCAGCTGTTGTTTTCCTTATCACTCACAAATTTGAGGTAAAACTATCGGTAACAAGCAGCAAAACAAAGCCATCAATTAAAAGTTTTCAAGTCATTAATTTAGTGCTTTGTCCTGGATGTGTTTACTACAGAGAAATATGTTCTGTTCACAACAGTCTGTAGTTTCAGAGACACACGTTACTACAATTCTACTGTACAAAACTATCTACTGTTTTACTATAGCCCTGTTTCCACCTGCTCTGCTCTACTCTACTCTGCTCTGCTCTACTCTACTCTACTCTACTCTGCTCTGCTCCACTCTACTATTCTCTTCTCTTCTCTACTCTACTCTACTCTACTCTACTCATTCTTGAGCACAGAGAGTGAGACCAGAGAGGGACACCAGAAAGAGAGATACCAGAGAGCAAGAGCAGAGAGAGAGATACCAGAAAGAGAGAGACCAGAGAGCAAGAGCAGAGAGAGAGATACCAGAAAGAGAGAGACCAGAGAGCAAGAGCAGAGAGAGAGATACCAGAAAGAGAGAGACCAGAGAGCAAGAGCAGAGAGAGAGAGATACCAGAGAGGGACACCAGAAAGAGAGAGACCAGAGAGTAAGAGCAGAGAGAGAGAGATACCAGAGAGTAAGAGCAGAGAGAGAGATACCAGAGAGGGACACCAGAAAGAGAGATACCAGAGAGTAAGAGCAGAGAGAGAGATACCAGAGAGGGACACCAGAAAGAGAGAGACCAGAGAGCAAGAGCAGAGAGAGAGAGAGACCAGAGAGGGACACCAGAAAGAGAGATACCAGAGAGTAAGAGCAGAGAGAGAGATACCAGAGAGGGAAATACAAAGAGAGATACCAGAGAGTAAGAGCAGAGAAAGAGATACCAGAGAGGGACACCAGAAAGAGAGAGACCAGAGGGTAAGAGCAGAGAGAGAGAGATACCAGAGAGGGACACTTTGTCTTCACACCTTTTCGTCGGCTTCCAGTTTCATTGGTTAATTTCTCCGTAATGTGACGGTCGGCCGCAGCGCGTGGGATAATGAACGGCGGGAGCAGACGTCACACAGAGCTAATCAGACACTTGTTGCTCGGTCATTTGTGAGATGTGGTTATTTTGGGAATTATGCAGCAATGTCAGGAAGTGGCTGCAGCTTTAACATGATCTGAAAGAAATAATGGGATTCAAAATGGACGGAATACATGACAGAGTGGGCGGCATAGATTATGCAGGAAGGTCAGGGGGTGGTCCAGGACTTTATGGACATGTGTTTGAACGGTTTGATTCTCCGATCTGTGTTGGTAAATAAACAACATCTGTGTCTGCTATAGCTGACAGATGTGCTTATGTGGCCCTGGTCCACGTTCTGTAGCTTAGGTCCTGGATCTACAGCCCGTCCGTCCGTGTGGAGCGGATCCCTCTCTCAATATGTGGGTCTCCCCGAGGTTTCTCACTTTTTTACAAGATACAAGAATTTTATTTGCCATTTGCAGTAAAACCACATTGGAAAAACTCTGCTCTGGCTCCAGACCTCTAGTCCTGGTCCTGGCTTCAGTGCATGCTCTCTGCAGACTCACACAGATCGGGAAACACTTGATAAACCTCGCCGTCTGTGTCGTCCGTGAGTCTCCAGTGCTCAGGAGGCTCCGGCAGAACACGCTATCCCGGTCAGCAGCTTTGGCCAGCTCTACTTCATAAAGCCCGGGTCCTGGAGCTGAGGCAGAGCTGGTCCTGGAGCTGAGGCAGAGCAGGTCCCTGGGTCCTGGAGCTGAGGCAGAGCAGGTCCTGGGTCCTGGAGCTGGAGCTGAGGCAGAGCAGGTCCTGGGTCCTGGAGCTGAGGCAGAGCAGGTCCTGGGTCCTGGAGCTGAGGCAGAGCAGGTCCTGGAGCTGGAGCTGAGGCAGAGCAGGTCCTGGGTCCTGGAGCTGAGGCAGAGCAGGTCCTGGGTCCTGGAGCTGAGGCAGAGCAGGTCCTGGGTCCTGGAGCTGAGGCAGAGCAGGTCCTGGGTCCTGGAGCTGAGGCAGAGCAGGTCCTGGAGCTGGAGCTGAGGCAGAGCAGGTCCTGGGTCCTGGAGCTGAGGCAGAGCAGGTCCTGGGTCCTGGAGCTGAGGCAGAGCAGGTCCTGGGTCCTGGAGCTGAGGCAGAGCAGGTCCTGGAGCTGGAGCTGAGGCAGAGCAGGTCCTGGGTCCTGGAGCTGAGGCAGAGCAGGTCCTGGGTCCTGGAGCTGGAGCTGAGGCAGAGCAGGTCCTGGGTCCTGTGTCCTGGAGCTGAGGCAGAGCAGATCCTGGGTCCTGGAGCTGGAACTGAGGCAGAGCAGGTCCTGGAGCTGGAGCTGAGGCAGAGCAGGTCCTGGGTCCTGGAGCTGGAACTGAGGCAGAGCAGGTCCTGGGTCCTGGGTCCTGGAGCTGAGGCAGAGCAGGTCCTGGGTCCTGGAGCTGGAGCTGAGGCAGAGCAGGTCCTGGGTCCTGGAGCTGGACTGAGACGGAGCCAGTTTCGTAATGAGGCAGATTCTGGAGGATTAAGCTCCAAATGGTGACGAGGAACGGCAGCCAAACTCGCCGTCGCCATGGGAACGCCGTCAAGTCCACAACAAACACGCTTCCATTTTTATTTATTCAGGCCTTATACTCTCACTATGAATGATGTATCACACTACAATCACGGCACAGTTCCCACACAAGGCAAGTCAAGTGCTCGACAAAACCAGAGAGAAGCAATCGCATAAACAAGCCACATAAATGATCACAGTACATTCATAAAGAGTAAAAATACTTTTTTTCAGTATTTTAATCTGCATCACTTTGAGTTGCTGTGTGAATGGACTGTTCTGGAGGTTCTTTATAAATTCAGACTTTTAAACCAAGTTCTGAGCATTATCAACGACTCTTCTGGCCTCCCTGGGAAAGCCATGTTCCAGCTTCTTCCCTCTGGCAGAATATATCGTTCGCTGAGATACAGGACATCTCGTTACGCTAACAGCTTTTTTCCACAGGCTGTTATCAGTCTGAACAGAGCACTTTAATGATCTTGCACTTTGTATTGATACTGTTTTAGTCGATTGATTTCACAGTGACAATTGTTTACTGTTTTATCTGTATTATTTCTGTACTTTTAATGTTGTTTTATGTCTGTACTTGTCTTGTGCACACTGGGGACTTTTTGCTATTGTATTCCAATGTGGTTTTACTGCAAATGGCAAATAAATTAATCTGAATCTGCTATACCAGTAAACTTGCCTTAAATCTAGTGTTGAGCTGAGTCTCCTCCAAACGACTGCTGTCTTGTTGAGTACAGTCTGATCCTGTTTCTTCTCTCTCTTCACGTCTTCTTCCTCAAACACTTCCTGTGTGACATCACCTCCCACTGAGGACCAGATGCTCCTCTCTGCAGGATTCAGGAGCTCTTGGAATTTAGGATTTCAGCCCAAAACCCTATTGTTCTCAAGCATCGGACGTTCAAGTGGGGATAGTCTATCGTATCTGATGAAGATTAAGAAATCCCAGTGTTGGGAAATGTCAGTGTTGCATCGCCAGTTACAGAACAGTAGGAACGAGGAGCACAGAGATACATTATAGATACATTATAAATAACTAGCTTTAGCATGATAAAGAAGCAAATTTAAAATCCCTGGTCTCTCTCTCTCTCTGGACTCTCTCTCTGGTGTCTCTCTCTGGACTCTCTCTCTGGTGTCTCTCTCTGGACTCTCTCTCTGGTGTCTCTCTCTGGTCTCTCTCTCTGGTCTTTCTTTCTAATCTCTCTTTCTGGTCAAAACGCTCACACTTTACAAGACCAGGAGAACTAGACCTGCCAAAACACGCCACTTCTGCTAATGTTTGGGACGTCCATGGTGCGAGCATGAACCAATGAGCACAGGCCACTGATATGAATGGACAGACATCTTGGACAGACCTGGGGCAGACATCTTGGAGAGACCCGGGGCAGACATCTTGGAGAGACCAGGGGCAGACTTGGAGAGACCTGGGGCAGACATCTTGGAGAGACCCGGGGCAGACATCTTGGAGAGACCTGGGGAAGACATCTTGGAGAGACCTGGGGCAGATATCTTGGAGAGACCCGGGGCAGACATCTTGGAGAGACCTGGGGCAGACTTCTTGGAGAGACCTGGGGCAGATATCTTGGAGAGACCTGGGGCAGACATCTTGGAGAGACCAGGGGCAGACTTGGAGAGACCTGGGGCAGACATCTTGGAGAGACCCGGGGCAGACATCTTGGAGAGACCAGGGGCAGACTTGGAGAGACCTGGGGCAGACATCTTGGAGAGACCTGGGGCAGACATCTTGGAGAGACCTGGGGCAGACATCTTGGAGAGACTTGGGGCAGATATCTTGGAGAGACCTAGGGCAGACATCTTGGAGAGACCAGGGGCAGATATCCTGGAGACTTGGGGGTATCTTGAGACCTGGACAGTCACAGAACTCTTGTATTGTCTTGTATCTACCTCAGTGGTAGTATAAACACAGTGGCTGTTTTCCTCTTCACACACAGACTCTGGCATTTACCACAGTCTGGAGTCGCTCTCAGTGAGACGCACAAACAACAGCTGCCCAAATGTCTTGCGTGAGTCACGGCCGGTCCTCTCCCTCAGCATGAGGCCGCTGTTTGCCGGTCTGTTTGCTCTAGGTCCAGAAAGACTGAGACTGGTCCATCGAGGCGCTGCTGCTGCTGTTACTATTACTGCTACTACTACTGATATAACTAATATTACTGCTGCTGCTACTACTGCTGCTATAACTATTGCATTTCCTGTGTTTGAACTGTTTTATTGTCTGTTTTGTTGTTGGCGAATCCATGACTTTGTAGAGATTTAGGGAGAGAGAGTGGAGGGGACCGACACCACTCTGTTTCTAGAGCCCAAAGGACATTTCAGTTTGAAACCGTCCAAACTTGTGCCTCTGTGATTTTGTGAAGTGGGAAAAAACGGACTAAAAGCTTGTTGGTAAATTTCCCTAATATGTATTCACTACATGACACTTGTGATAAATAAGAGAACAATCGTTGTGTTGAATGTGGCCTTTCGACGGCATATTAGAATGGATGGCAGAGTGTGTGTTTGTAGCTGGAGGTACTGTATGTATGTGCCCTGCCTCAGACCTGCCTCAGACCTGCCTCAGACCTGCCTCAGACCTGCCTCAGACCTGCCTCAGACCTGCCTCAGACCTGCCTCAGACCTGCCTCAGCATTCATCAAAGGAACAGCAGGTCTCCCATGATCGGGGTCGGCCCATCTGACCTTCAGCAGGGGACGCTTTTGCTCTGCACTGCACAAAATAATATGTTTTTGAGGTATTCTGGACTCTGCTCTGGTCCATTGTTGACTGAGCTCCGAGGTCTGGTCATAGCTCTGCTCCGTTGTCGATGTGAATGTGAGGAGGATAATTCTATCTTTGATTTTATCTCAGATTCAGATTCAGTTTATTTGCCATTTGCAGTAAAAACACCACATAGGAATACATTAGCAAAAGTCACCAGTGTGCACAGACAAATACAGACATAAAACAACATTAAAAGACAAAAATAAAACAAATAAAACAGTAAACAAATGTCACTGTGAAATCGATCGACTAAAACAGTTTCAAAACAAGTGCAAATCATTAAAGTGCTCTGTTCAAACTGATAACAGCCTGTGGATAAAAACTGTTAGCGTAACGAGATGTCCTGCATCTCAGAGAGCGATATCTTCTGCCAGAGGGAAGAAGCTGGAACATGGCTTTCCCAGGGTGGCCAGAAGAGAGAGCATGAGGACTAGCAAGATGGCGCCATGTCAGGGTGCCGCAATGAACGCTCTGGTGCGCACAATCTGTGTTTTGTTGTTTTTCGTCTGGGATTCACTTGCCACAGTGAAATATGATCGGCAAACACTTCTGTACATTCGGGACCACGCGTGTGACGGGTCACTCGTTTTACCTGAACTGAGGTGCACAAACTTCCTCGAGTGTCCCACTCGAGAGGCAGGCGGAGCACGGCAGGCGGAGCACGGCAGGCGGAGCACGGCAGGCGGAGCACGGCAGGCGGAGCACGGCAGGCGGAGCACGGCAGGCGGAGCACGGCAGGCGGAGCACGGCAGGCGGAGCACGGCAGGCGGAGCACGGCAGGCGGGCCGCGGCGGTGGCCGCCAACAGAGCGAGGGGACTGGGCGAAGGAGGCGCAGACACCGGGGAAGGCGAGGCGGTCTGCTCGTTCGTAGCCGCTCCTCCAGGACCCCTTTGCCCTCCATCTACCTGGCCAAACGTCTAGTCTCTGCCCAACAAGACGGACGAGCTCCTGTGTCGGGTCCAGAGCCAGCGCGAGGCCCGGGACTGTGTTCTGCCTCAGCGAGACGTGGCTCCACTCGAACGTCCCGGACTCTGCTGTTCAGCCCCCGGGATTCACTGCTCACCGCTCGGACAGAGTGAAGGAGACCACGGGCAAGGCCAGAGGTGGAGGTGTGTGCTTTTTTATTAATCAGCGCTGGTGCACGGACACTCGTATCGTGAACCATACATGTACTGCCAATCTGGAATGCCTGGTCTTGAGCTGCCGCCCTTTTTATCTTCCCCGTGAGTTTTCAGTGATATTTTTATGTGCTGTTTACATTCACCCACGTGCGGATTACAAAGTAGCCCTACAGGATCTGAGCGAGATCCTTCACAAACATGAGTCTGCTCATCCTAACGCAGTCATCATTGTTGCTGGGGATTTCAATAAATGTAATTTAAAGACTGTACTCCCGAACTTTTACCAACATGTGACTCGAGCTACAAGAGGAGCACATGTTCTGGATCACTGCTACAGTAACGTGAAGGGAGCTTACAGGTCCAGTCTCAGACCTCCTTTTGGAAAGTCTGACCACTCCTCTGTTCTCCTTCTTCCTTCGTATACTCAGAGGAGCAGGGAACATAAACCAACCTCTCGCACTGTGCAGTGTTGGTCTGAGGAGGCTAGCATGAAGCTACAAGGTTGTTTTGATGCTACGGACTGGTCTGTGTTTCAGTCAGAGGACGTCAATTAATTCTGTGACGCGGTGTCGGATACATACGCTTCTGTATTGACTGCTGTGCCCCACAGAAGGTCATTAAAGAACATTTTAGTCAAAACCCTTGGATGAACGCGGAAGTGAAACTGAAACTTCATGAGCGTGCGTTGGCGTTTCAATCAAATGATACAGTTGCTTACAAGTTATCCTGTTACTCATTGAAACGTTCTATTAAATCTGAAAAGCGCAGTTACGGGGACAGGTTAAAGAGTTATTTTGAGGAAGATGACCCTCGGCGCATGTGGAACGGTATTAAAGCCATCACATCGTGGAAACCTAGTGCTGGGAAAATTGCATGTCGGCCAAGCTCTGCCAAACGAGCTGAACACGTTCTACTGTCGCTTTGAATACGCTGATGCTTGTCCTACTGTATTCCCTGAGTGTTTCAATCAAGGTACCTTCACCGTGACTCAGGAGGAAGTCAGGCGTGTCTTGTCCAGGACCACAGTCCGGAAAGCCCCAGGCCCGGACGGCATCCCTCCTCGTGTCCTGAAACTGTGCTCTGAGCAACTTGCCCCTGTGCTAACAGACATTTTTAACCTGTCGCTAAGGAACTGTACTGTGCCGAACTGCTTTAAAGAGTCCACCATCATTCCAGTTCCTAAGAAAGCTCCTGTGACATGCCTGAATGACTATCGTCCTGTGGCCCTCACGTCTGTTCTTATGAAAACTTTTGAGCGGCTTGTGCTGGACTTCATTAAGAGCCAGATCCCTGTGAGTGTTGACCCGCTCCAGTTTGCTTCAGACAGAACAGGAGTGTGGAGGATGCATCTCCTTTGCTCTGAACTCTGTCTACAGTCACTTGGACACTAGTAAATCTGTGGCAAGAATGCTTTTCATCGATTATAGCTCTGCTTTTAACTGCCTTGTCCCAGGTAAACTGATGGAAAAGCTCATGTCTCTCGGTTTAAGTGTTACCATGTGTAAATGGATTTTTAGCTTTTTAACTGACAGATCTCAGAGAGTGTTTTTCTGATGTTGTTTCTGTGAGCACAGGTTCTCCTCAGGGATGTATTTTGAGTCCTTTGCTTTTTACTTTGTACACTCACGATTGTGTGTCCTCCTCTGACTCAAACTTGATCATCAAATATGCTGATGACACCACCATCATCGGTCTCATCAGTGACACTGATGAATCCTCTTACAGAGCAGAGATACAAAATGTGGTTTTGTATCTCTCTCTCTCTGGTCTCTCTCTGGTCTCTCTCTGGTCTCTCTCTGGTCTCTCTCTGGTCTCACAGCCCATGGTCCTCTTAGCAGAACGGAGCACCTTGTTTAAAGCTCTCTTTTCTTTATCTGTGATGTTTCCAAACCACACAGACACAGAACCAACAAGTAAACTCTCAATGGTGCAGCGATAAAAGTTAAGCACAATCTTAGAGTTAGTGGTAAATTCTCTAAGTTTACGCAGAAAGTAGAGACGCTGACGAGCTTTCTTAACGACTCGGTCAGTGTTTTTAACCCATTTCAGGTTAGACAGAGTTAAACCCAGAAACTTGCACTCCTCTACGATCTGCACCTGGGAGTTGTCGATTACGACAGCAGTGTGAGAACTATTGCGACTGAAGTCGTAGACCAGTTCACATGTTTTGGATGCGTTCAACTGGAGGTTGTTAGTTTGACTCCACTGAACCACATTTTGTATCTCTGCTCTGTAAGAGGATTCATCAGTGTCACTGATGAGACCGATGATGGTGGTGTCATCAGCATATTTGATGATCAAGTTTGAGTCAGAGGAGGACACACAATCGTGAGTGTACAAAGTAAAAAGCAAAGGACTCAAAATACATCCCTGAGGAGAACCAGTGCTCACAGAAACAACATCAGAAAAACACTCTCTGAGATCTGTCAGTTAAAAAGCTAAAAATCCATTTACACATGGCAACATTTAAACCGAGAGACATGAGCTTTTCCATCAGTTTACCTGGGACAAGGCAGTTAAAAGCAGAGCTATAATAGATGAAAAGCATTCTGGCCACAGATTTACTAGTGTCCAAGTGACTGTAGACAGAGTTCAGAGCAAAGGAGATGGCATCCTCCACACTCCTGTTCTGTCTGTAGCAAACTGGAGCGGGTCAACACTCACAGGGATCTGGCTCTTAATGAAGTCCAGCACAAGCCGCTCAAAAGTTTTCATAAGAACAGACGTGAGGGCCACAGGACGATAGTCATTAAGGCATGTCACAGGAGCTTTCTTAGGAACTGGAATGATGGTCGACTCTTTAAAGCAGTTCGGCACAGTACAGTTCCTAAGCAACAGGTTAAAAATGTCTGTTAGCACAGGGGCAAGTTGCTCAGAGCACAAGAGTATCTTTACTCTTTTTAATGCATTGTGGCTCTTTATGACTTAAATTCCATGTGTGATTTAAATATTTTAAGATTTTTAATGACTTGTGTGATTTTTTGTTTTTGTTTTCAATATTTCTTGTAACCTGGCATTACCCATGTGTAAACTCCGGTCCATGGTCATTTCCTACATGTACGTCTGGGTCTGGTCCTAGTGGCTGCAGTTTCCTCAGTTGAATCCCCTCCGACCAATCAGAGAGCGGGGGAGGCGGGTGTTGTAGCTCGGTGTCGGTTACGTCAAGAGTTTGTGCCAAATTTGCGGTTGTAGTTTGGCGGAGAATGCGATACTGAAGTAATCTGTTCTGATTCAGATCCAAATATCAAGCAATTGAAGCCGGAGCAAGAGGAATGTTTAGTAAATGTCACTGCTGCAAAGATGTTGTGGAAAATGAGATGGCTAAAGCTAGGCTAAATGCTAAATACCTCACTCACTCGGGCACTTTACATACGTCACAGCAAACTCGGCAAAAGGAGTTAACCCCACCCACATGTTAACAGAGCTCAATTGAGTAAATCCAGACCTCAGTACAAAATGAAAGTAGTACGATGGTATGGTAAGACCAGGCTATATTTCTTTTGATCTTATTGTGTGTTTTTAATGCCCAGTGGGATTTTAATAGTATTTTTTTTAATGTTTATGGTTTATGCTTGATGTGATATGGGTTGTGAGGCGCTTTGTGTTGCCTTGTGTTGGAAAGGCAACACACAAAAGTTGATTGATAAGTATGAGCTGATTGAGATAAAGAACACTTAAAGAAGACGTATCATGCTATATTTTTGGCCTCTACAATTGATAATGTTACTATTAACTCTGTGCTGTTGTGCGTCTGTGTGTAACTCTCTGTGCCGTTGTGCGTCTGTGTGTAACTCTTTGTGCTGTCGTGTCTGTGTGTAACTCTCTGTGTCGTTGTGCCTGTGTGTAACTCTCTGTGCTGTCGTGTCTGTGTGTAACTCTCTGTGTCGTTGTGCGTCTGTGTGTAACTCTCTGTGCTGTCGTGTCTGTGTGTAACTCTCTGTGTCGTTGTGCGTCTGTGTGTAACTCTCTGTACTGTCGTGTCTGTGTGTAACTCTCTGTGCTGTCGTGTCTGTGTGTAACTCTCTGTGTCGTTGTGCCTGTGTGTAACTCTCTGTGCCGTCGTGTCTGTGTGTAACTCTCTGTGCCGTTGTGCGTCTGTGTGTAACTCTCTGTGCCGTCGTGTCTGTGTGTAACTCTCTGTGCCGTTGTGCGTCTGTGTGTAACTCTCTGTGCTGTCGTGTCTGTGTGTAACTCTCTGTGCCGTCGTGTCTGTGTGTAACTCTCTGTGCCGTTGTGTCTGTGTGTAACTCTGTGCCATTGTGCGTCTGTGTGTAACTCTCTGTGCCGTCGTGTCTGTGTGTAACTCTCTGTGCCGTTGTGCGTCTGTGTGTAACTCTCTGTGCCGTCGTGTCTGTGTGTAACTCTCTGTGCCATTGTGCGTCTGTGTGTAACTCTGTGCCGTTGTGTCTGTGTGTAACTCTGTGCCATTGTGCGTCTGTGTGTAACTCTCTGTGCTGTCGTGTCTGTGTGTAACTCTCTGTGTCGTTGTGCGTCTGTGTGTAACTCTCTGTGCCGTCGTGTCTGTGTGTAACTCTCTGTGCTGTCGTGTCTGTGTGTAACTCTCTGTGCCGTTGTGTCTGTGTGTAACTCTCTGTGCTGTTGTGTCTGTGTGTAACTCTCTGTGCCGTCGTGTCTGTGTGTAACTCTCTGTGCCATTGTGCGTCTGTGTGTAACTCTCTGTGCTGTTGTGTCTGTGTGTAACTCTCTGTGCTGTTGTGTCTGTGTGTAACTCTCTGTGCCGTCGTGTCTGTGTGTAACTCTCTGTGCCGTTGTGTCTGTGTGTAACTCTCTGTGCCGTCGTGTCTGTGTGTAACTCTCTGTGCCGTTGTGCGTCTGTGTGTAACTCTCTGTGCTGTTGTGTGTCGCAGGCGAATAAAGAGCTGAAACTCTACGACAACAAGATCATTGAGTGCAAGTTCGAACACAACACCTGGGTTTTTATGCGGCAGAGAGTCGACAAGAGCTTCCCCAACTCCTACGACACGGCCATGGGTGAGTGTCGGACCATGCTAACACGCTAGCTCAATGCTAACACGCTAGCTTAATACTCATGGACAAAGTTTGGGTCCAACTCTGTGGCTCCTATTGACTCACATGTAAACGTAGACTCCTCTAACTCAGAGGCTCAGGCTGAGGCGGACATCTTGGAGACCTGTGGCTTGGTGTCAATCAATCCTCTGATCTCTCCCTGGTGTCTCTCTTGTCTCTCTCTGGTCTTTCTCGCTGTCTCTCTCTGGTCTCTCTCTCTTGTCTCTCTGGTCTCTCTGTCTGGTCTCTCTGGTCTCTATCTCTGATCTCTCTCTGGTCTCTCTCTCTGGTCTCGCTAGTCTCTCTCTCTGGTCTCTCTCTGGTTTCTCTTTGGTCTCTTTTTGGTCTCTCTCTCTGGTCTTTCTGGTCTCTGTATCTAGTCTCTCTCTGATCTCTCTCTCTGGTCTCTCTCTCTGGTCTCTCTCTGGTCTCTCCCTGGTCTCTCTCTGGTTTCTCTTTGGTCTCTTTCTGGTCTTTCTGTTGTCTCTGGTCTCTGTATCTAGTCTCTCTCTCTGGTCTCTCTCTCTGGTGTCTCTCTCTGATCTCTCTCTGGTCTCTCTGGTCTCTCTCTGGTCTCTCTCCCTGGTCTCTCCCTGGTCTCTCTCTCTGGTTTCTCTTTGGTCTCTTTCTGGTCTTTCTGTTGTCTCTGGTCTTTGTATCTAGTCTCCCTCTCTGGTCTCTCTCTCTGGTGTCTTGGTGTCTCTCTCTGGTCTCTCTGGTCTCTCTCTCTGGTCTCTCTCTGGTCTCTCTCTCTGGTCTCTCTCTGGTCTCTCTCTCGCTGGTCTCCTCTCTCTGGTCTCTCACTGGTCTCTCTGGTCTCTCTGGTCTCTCTCTCTGGTCTCTCTCTGGTCTCTCTGGTCTCTCTCTCTGGTCTCTCTCTGGTCTCTCTCTCTGGTCTCTCTCTGGTCTCTCTCTGGTCTCTCTGGTCTCTCTCTCTGGTCTCTCTCTCTGGTCTCTCTCTGGTCTCTCTCTGTCTCTCTCTCTGGTCTCTCTCTGGTCTCTCTCTGGTCTCTCTCTGGTCTCTCTCTCTGGTCTCTCTCTGGTCTCTCTGGTCTCTCTGGTCTCTCTCTCTGGTCTCTCCTGGCCTCTCTCTGGTCTCTCTCTGGCTCTCTCTCTGGTGTCTCTCTCTGGTCTCCTCCTCTCCTTCTCTCTCTCTGGTCTCTCTCTGGTCTCTCTCTAGTCTCTCTCTGGTCTCTCTCTGGTCTCTCTCTGGTCTCTCTCTCTGGTCTCTCTCCGGTCTCTCTCCGGTCATTGGGACAGCTTTTTTTTCTTGTGGAATATTCTTGAGATTACAGAGAAATTCCCCCTAAACTCAGATTAGAATCTGACTTTCGTACAGTTGCCATAGTTACCACCAAAGACGTCTTCAGCTCAATGTGAAACTCCGGACTCTTTGGAGCATTGTGATGTCACACAACAGCAGACTGTAGAGTATCACAGAGACACACGGAGCACGTCTCTCTTTGAGCTAACAATGGATAAAAGCAGCAAAGGAGATGAAAGACTCGCAGCACCTGGCAACAAGGAGTTTGACGGACTCTGCTGTAGTTGTGTCTTTGAGCAACACACTCCGCCCACAGCAGAAGGAAGTGTGTGAATGATCAGAAATGGGAGGGGCTGATTTTACTTTCCTCGCTTCTGTCATTGTGCCCTAGGGCAGCTGCGGCTCTCTCCTCTCCTCTCTCAATGCTCTCTCTATCCTTTCTCTCCTCTCTCCTCTCTTCTCTCCTCTCTCTCTCACTCCTCTCCCCTCTCCTTTATCTACTCCCTCTCCTCTCTCATCTCTCCAATCCTCTCTCCCCTCTCCTCTCCTCTTTTATCTCTCCTCTCCTCTCTCCTCACTCTCCTTTCTCTCTCCTCTCCTCTCTCTCCTCTCTCCTCTCTCATCTCTCCTTTCTCCTCTCTCCCTCCTCTCTCCCCTCTCCTCTCCTCTTTCATCTCTCCTCTCCTCTCTCCTCACTCTCCTTTCTCTCTCCTTTCTCCCATCTCTCCTCTCATCTTTCATCTCTCGCCTCTCTCATCTCTCTCCCCCTCTCCTTTCTCTCTCCTAACTCTCCCCTCTCCTCTCTCCTCTCTCTCCCCTCTCCCCTCTCCTCTCTCCTCTCTCCTCTCTCCTCTCTCCTCTCTCTCCCCTCTCCTCTCTCCTCTCTCCTCTCTCTCCCCTCTCCTCTCCCCTCTCCCCTCTCCTCTCTCCTCTCTCCCCTCTCCCCTCTCTCCCCTCTCCCCTCTCCCCTCTCCTCTCTCCTCTCTCTCTCCTCTCTCCTCTCTCCTCTCTCTCCTCTCTCCTCTCTCCTCTCTCTCCTCTCTCCTCTCTCCTCTCTCCTCTCTCCTCTCTCCCCTCTCTCCTCTCTCCCCCTCCCTCTCCCCTCTCCTCTCTCCTCTCTCCTCTCTCCCCTCTCCCCTCTCCCCTCTCCTCTCTCCTCTCTCCCCTCTCCCCTCTCTCCCCTCTCCCCTCTCCCCTCTCCTCTCTCCTCTCTCCTCTCTCTCCTCTCTCCTCTCTCCTCTCTCCTCTCTCCTCTCTCTCCTCTCTCTCCTCTCTCCTCTCTCCTCTCTCCTCTCTCTCCCCTCTCCTCTCTCGTCTCTCCTCTCTCCTCTCTCTCCTCTCTCCTCTCTCCTCTCCCCTCTCTCCCCTCTCCCCTCTTCTATATGTCACAGAGATATTCTTGGTGACAGTGAAATAATGCACAATACTTGTTTTTCCGTTGCATTAAATAAAAACTATTTCTTAAAGTCATATTTTTAACAGTGAGAAACAAACGGAGCCAGAGAAACATTTGCAAATTTGGGATAGATTGTTCTGGAAATGAAAAATATAACTGTGTGTGTGTGTGTGTGTGTGTGTGTGTGTGTGTGTGT
The DNA here is from genome assembly GCA_964034765.1 of Knipowitschia caucasica. Lineage (NCBI taxonomy): Eukaryota > Metazoa > Chordata > Actinopteri > Gobiiformes > Gobiidae > Knipowitschia > Knipowitschia caucasica. The sequence goes on from OZ035839.1 coordinate 5,188,967, forward strand.
GTGTGTGTGTGTGTCTGTGTGTCTGTCTGTCTGTCTGTCTGTCTGTCTGTCTGTCTGTCTGTCTGTCTGTCTGTCTGTCTGTCTGTCTGTCTGTCTGTGCAGAGGCCAGTCCCTGTGCTCCTCAGAGTCCCAGCAGGAGGCCAGTCCCTGTGCTCCTCTGAGTCCCAGCAGGAGGCCAGTCCCTGTGCTCCTCTGAGTCCCAGCAGGAGGCCAGTCCCTGTGCTCCTCTGAGTCCCAGCAGGAGCCAGTCCCTGTGCTCCTCTGAGTCCCAGCAGGAGCCAGTCCCTGTGCTCCTCTGAGTCCCAGCAGGAGCCAGTCCCTGTGCATCATTCATTTAAAGCAGAAAAGTCTACATTCTCGTCTCTTTGAGCTTCTCTTTGGAGGTTTTCGGAGGTTTTGAGTCTGTTGGAGGCTCGGTCTGTATCTGCGGCTGGATCACAGCTGTCAATATCATTTTCCTCTTTCTTTGTTGGTGAAAGATGAATGCGAGCTGCAGAGGGAGGAGAGCTTTAGAACTCACCGTCTGGAAACCTGCCAAAAGAGAAGAGCAAAAAGAACCCGTGGATTTGTCATTTGTATTCTCAGTCACAAACTGTTCTGTTACAATTCTATCTTTACATTTTCTCTTGAGAAATATTTCATAAATTAACTTTAACAGACAGCGATGGTCCGTACTCACTGAACTTTGATCTACTACTTTCCCTTTTTTCTCTCCTGTCAAGTGTTCTCTGAGACCTGGTTAGACTATGGGCTTGGAAGAAAGACTCTTTATGACATTTTTGAATCTTTGTCCTCTTTCAAACACCTACGGCTGAATCCCAGAGGTTCTGAGCTTTAGAATGAGGTACAGCATGACTTTGTGGAGCTGAAGTTGGCTGGATGACACTGTGCAAATACCTCATGGGCTGTTAACAGACAGACGGCCACACAACATGACTCTGTGGGCCACATTCTGCACGCGGGCCTCAGTTTGGACAACCCTGGTCTACAGTATCTATCCATCCATCTATCCCTCTATCTCTCTATCTACTCATCTATAAATCTGCCTTTCTTTCTTTCTCTCTGTCCACACTTTCTCTCTGGCAGTGTTGGACAGTGGCTCATGAATACTGTGTCTGTGCTCCCCCTCTGCCTTCGGCTGCGACTCACAGCCCTCAGACTATTATCGTTTATCATTTTTAGGGAACATTTTGTCTGTTTGTCTCCAAAATGGCCGCCACGGCTGAGTGAGCCTTATTACACCTGTCGTTATGGCTCCTGCTGCCTGATGCCTGCTGCCTACTGCCTGCTGCCTGCTGCCTGCTGCCTGATGCCTGCTGCCTGCTGCCTGCTGCCTGCTGCCTGCTGCCTGCTGCCTGCTGCCTGCTGCCTGATGCCTGCTGCCTGCTGCCTGCTGCCTGCTGCCTGCTGCCTGATGCCTGCTGCCTGCTGCCTGCTGCCTGATGCCTGATGCCTGCTGCCTGCTGCCTGCTGCCTGCTGCCTGATGCCTGCTGCCTGGTGCCTGGTGTCTGCTGCCTGCTGCCTGATGCCTGATGCCTGCTGCCTGCTGCCTGCTGCCTGGTGCCTGGTGCCTGGTGCCTGCTGCCTGCTGCCTGCTGCCTGCTGCCTGCTGCCTGCTGCCTGCTGCCTGGTGCCTGGTGCCTGCTGCCTGCTGCCTGCTGCCTGCTGCCTGATGCCTGCTGCCTGCTGCCTGATGCCTGCTGCCTGCTGCCTGCTGCCTGCTGCCTGATGCCTGGTGCCTGCTGCCTGATGCCTGCTGCCTGGTGCCTGGTGCCTGCTGCCTGCTGCCTGCTGCCTGCTGCCTGATGCCTGCTGCCTGCTGCCTGCTGCCTGCTGCCTGCTGCCTGGTGCCTGGTGCCTGGTGCCTGCTGCCTGCTGCCTGCTGCCTGATGCCTGCTGCCTGCTGCCTGCTGCCTGATGCCTGCTGCCTGCTGCCTGCTGCCTGCTGCCTGATGCCTGCTGCCTGGTGCCTGGTGCCTGCTGCCTGCTGCCTGCTGCCTGCTGCCTGATGCCTGCTGCCTGCTGCCTGCTGCCTGCTGCCTGCTGCCTGATGCCTGCTGCCTGCTGCCTGCTGCCTGCTGCCTGCTGCCTGCTGCCTGATGCCTGCTGCCTGGTGCCTGCTGCCTGGTGCCTGCTGCCTGGTGCCTGCTGCCTGATGCCTGATGCCTGCTGCCTGGTGCCTGCTGCCTGGTGCCTGCTGCCTGCTGCCTGCTGCCTGATGCCTGCTGCCTGGTGCCTGGTGCCTGCTGCCTGCTGCCTGGTGCCTGCTGCCTGATGCCTGATGCCTGCTGCCTGCTGCCTGATGCCTGCTGCCTGGTGCCTGATGCCTGCTGCCTGCTGAATGCTGCCAGCTGAATGCACTGATGATGATGATGATGTGTCCTTTGTCTCCTGATTCGGCCTCTGAGCGTTTTGCATAAATATTCAAATGTGGAGAAATTACAGTCAGAGAATAGATCTGTAACATAAAACAGTGTGTGTGTGTGTGTGCGCATATGTGTGTGTTGGATTCTCTGTTGTAGGCGAATCAAGAACTTTGTGAAGTCCTCTGAGACAACTGTGTGTGTCTGTGTGTGTGTGTGTGTGTGCGTGCGGGTGTGTGTGTGTGTGTGTATGCGTGCGGGTGTGTGTGTGTGTGTGTGTGTCTGTGTGTGTGTGTGCGTGCGGGTGTGTGTGTGTGTGTGTGTGTGTGTGCGCCTGTGCCTGTGCACTTGTTTTCAACTCCTGGTGGGTTCCATAACCTGAGATTCCACTCACGTCATGGGGACTGGTTTTACGTGGTGGGGCCCGAACACCGGACCCCACTGGTCCAAGCTTAATAATCAATGGGTAATGCTTTTCTAACAGTCCTTATGCAGTCTCTGTAAAAATATGGAAAGGACCCCTGGAGGTTTACTTTCCTGAAAAAAGTGTGTTATGTGTCGGAACCCTGGTGGTGGGTTGCGGGATATCAAGGAGGGGCACACTGGGGCAATTTCAGTCCAGCAGGCTGGAGCCAATCATGGAGCAGCACAACAGAGGCTGGAGCCAATCATGGAGCAGCACAACAGAGGCTGGAGCCAATCATGGAGCAGCACAACAGAGGCTGGAGCCAATCATGGAACAGCACAACAGAGGAAATCAGGTGTCAGGCTAGAAAAGGTGCAAGTGTGTGGTTCATTAGGCTGCAGCCAATCACAGAGCAGCACACTGAAGCGCACGCTTACAAACCACTGGTAAGTGCTGACTACAAGTCATGACTTCAAATTGTTATATAGAATGATTACAAATTATTTGTTGTTTGTGCAGCTTAGTCAAGAGTCCCTAATTGATGAAGTCGACTCAGATTCTGACGATTTAACTGTCAAGAAGAAACCTGTAAAAAAGTATGGAAAAAGAAAAATCAAAAACACTTTTCTTCAAGACTCGGAAAGTGACGAACCAAAGGCAAATAAGATTGTTATCATGCAGCTGCAAAAGAAGAAAAATGGGGGGAGAGTTTACAGCAAGAGGCACTTCTGCCTCTACTGTTCAATGTCCTGCCACAAAATGTCCCGTCATTTGACTAGAAAACATGGAAATGAAAGTGACGTAGCCAGAGCATTGGCTCTACCTGTGAAATCTAAAGCACGTAAACTTCAGTTTGATTTGATCAGGAATAGTGGAAACCGTGAGCACAATTTTGAGGTTTTAAAGGCCGGCATTGGAGGGGCGACAGTAGCTCAGTTGGTAGAGCACTGGCCTTCAGGCCTGAAGGTTGTGGGTTCAATTCCCACCTCGACACCTTCTCCACCGACTCCCACTGATGACTGCTGTCGTTGTGTCCTTGGGCAAGACACTTAACCCCACTTTGCCCAAAGCCCCCACTGAAAGATCAAGGCTATGCTCACACTCAGAGAGCAGCCGTCCTCCTGTGGACTCACCACCTGCAGAGGGTCATTGAGGGGCTGGTGCTATGAGACTTGGGTGGCATCTCTGACTGCCACCCCCCTGACCCAGAAATGGATTAAAGGGTAGAAAATGGATGGATGGATGGATGGCATTGGAACTTTAGTCCCAGCTAAACAGCCAAATTGCCCAGTTAAATCCAGTGAGTTTTTGCACTGTATAGACTTTGGGGCATTGCTTAAGCGAAAGTCGCTGTGGAGGCATGTGGCCAGGTGCCGGCTTTCACAGAAAGATGCCCAGGCTAAACCAGGTAGAAGTAGGGTCCAGTCCCTCTGCTCCCTAGCCCAGCCTGTACCGGAAGGCATCAGCAAAAAGCTGTGGTCTTTAATTTCGGCAATGCATCAGGATGAGGTCACGGGTGTTGTCAAAGCAGAAAAGGGGATTCTGAGACTCGGGCATGATAAGACTAAGCATGATTACATTAGGCAGAAAATGAGAGAAGTCGGTAGGTTAATTAACGAAGCAAAAACCGCAGGGAAACTGAAAACAATGAAGGATTTCTTTATTCCTTCCAACTTTAACCATGTGATTGATGCAGTCAGGTCTGTGGCTGGATATGAGGAAACAAATCAATACAAGACTCCATCCTTGGCCCTCAAACTCGGCCATAGCCTCAGAAAGCAGATATTCTTGAATGTGACTCAAAAATGGAGCATTGTGTTGATGAACTATTTATTAAAAACCTCCAACGAAGCCGGCTGCTTTTTGAGAAGAGGTGGGACGTCTGTGTTTCTTCTGCTGCCCTACAGACCCTCCGGCAAGCCAAGTGGAACACTCCGGACCTGCTCCCTCTGACTGAGGACGTTAGAGCCATGCATGCACATATTGAGGTATGTCAACCTGAATATGTGCAAACCCTAATAAGTGAGCCAACGTCTAAGCATTGGTCTAAACTGGCAGTTTTGACTCTTTGTGAGGTCATTATTTTCAATCGAAGAAGGGAAGGTGAGGTTTCAAAGATGCCACTGACAGCCTTTACCTTAAGAAGTAAGACTGGGATCCATTCTGACATTGCTCTGGGACTGTCCCAACTTGAGAAAAAGCTGTGTCAGCATTTTCAACGCATTGAAATTAAAGGGAAGAGAAGTCGGAAAGTGCCGGTTCTTTTGACTCCTGAAATGATTGCTTGGATGGAGGTGCTGGTGGAGAACAGAAGGGCCTGTTCCATCTCTGACCATAACCCATACTTCTTTTCCCGCCCGGGCGCGGACACCCACATCAGGGGATCAGACTCCCTACGGCAGGTAGCCAAAGAATGTGGTGCGGTGCATCCAGAGATGCTATCCTCAACCAAACTTAGAAAGCACATAGCTACTATGTCTACAGTTCTCAATATGAAAGAGAATGAGATGGACATACTTGCCAACTTCCTCGGCCATGACATTCGCATCCACAGACAATATTACAGACTACCAGAGGGGACACTGGAGCTGGCCAAAATCAGCAAAGTGTTGATGGCCATGGAGCAGGGAAGAGTGACGGAATTCAAAGGAAAGAGCCTCGACCAGATACAAATTGAGCCTGAAGGTAATTCTTGATATTATTGATTGACTGCGGAACCTTCCGCAGTCAACCATTGGTTTTGTATTTCTTTATTCCGTCATTTTTTTTGACACGTTTCACAGCTTTCACATTTTCAACAATTTCCACAAGTTATACATCAAAACGTTCCACATGTTTGGGAGATTATTGCTATTACTTTTGGGACTTCAGCGATTTCCGGTTTTTCCGCAATCGGACAAAAATCTGCATTGAGAATTCTGCAATGCATTTTAATAGGCCCATGCATTTTAATAGGACTTCAGCTCTTTCAGACATTTCTACAGTTTCAATGATTCAACAGTTTCAAGGATTCAACAGTTTCAAGGATTTCAGCAGTTTCAAGATTTCAAGAGTTTCAAGGACTTCAACAGTTTCAAGGACTTCAGCAGTTTCAAGGACTTCAGCAGTTTCAAGGACTTCAGTGTAATCATGCAACCTAATAGGGATTTTTCCATGTAAACCAGTATAATGCAACTTAATAGGGATTTTTCCATGTAAACCAGTATAATGCAACTTAATAGGGTTTTTTCATGTAAACCAGTATAATGCAACTTAATAGGGTTTTTTTTCATGTAAACCAGTATAATGCAACTTAATGGGGATTTTTCCATGTAAACCAGTATAATGCAACTTAATAGGGGTTTTTACATGTAAACCAGTATAATGCAACTTAATAGGGTTTTTTCCATGTAAACCAGTATAATGCAACTTAATAGGGTTTTTTCCATGTAAACCAGTATAATGCAACTTAATAGGGTTTTTTCCATGTAAACCAGTACAATGCAACTTAATAGGGATTTTTCCATGTAAACCAGTATAATGCAACTTAATAGGGTTTTTTACATGTAAACCAGTATAATGCAACTTAATGGGGATTTTTCCATGTAAACCAGTATTATGCAACTTAATAGGGATTTTTCCATGTAAACCAGTATAATGCAACTTAATAGGGTTTTTTCATGTAAACCAGTATAATGCAACTTAATAGGGTTTTTTTTCATGTAAACCAGTATAATGCAACTTAATGGGGATTTTTCCATGTAAACCAGTATAATGCAACTTAATAGGGGTTTTTACATGTAAACCAGTATAATGCAACTTAATAGGGTTTTTTCCATGTAAACCAGTATAATGCAACTTAATAGGGTTTTTTCCATGTAAACCAGTATAATGCAACTTAATAGGGTTTTTTCCATGTAAACCAGTACAATGCAACTTAATAGGGATTTTTCCATGTAAACCAGTATAATGCAACTTAATAGGGTTTTTTACATGTAAACCAGTATAATGCAACTTAATGGGGATTTTTCCATGTAAACCAGTATTATGCAACTTAATAGGGATTTTTCCATGTAAACCAGTATAATGCAACTTAATAGGGATTTTTCCTTGTAAACCAGTATAATGCAACTTAATAGGGTTTTTTTCATGTAAACCAGTATAATGCAACTTAATGGGGATTTTTCCATGTAAACCAGTATTATGCAACTTAATAGGGATTTTTCCATGTAAACCAGTATAATGCAACTTAATAGGGTTTTTACATGTAAACCAGTATAATGCAACTTAATAGGGATTTTTCCATGTAAACCAGTATAATGCAACTTAATAGGGTTTTTTCCATGTAAACCAGTATAATGCAACTTAATAGGGTTTTTTCCATGTAAACCAGTACAATGCAACTTAATAGGGATTTTTCCATGTAAACCAGTATAATGCAACTTAATAGGGTTTTTTACATGTAAACCAGTATAATGCAACTTAATGGGGATTTTTCCATGTAAACCAGTATTATGCAACTTAATAGGGATTTTTCCATGTAAACCAGTATAATGCAACTTAATAGGGTTTTTTCATGTAAACCAGTATAATGCAACTTAATAGGGTTTTTTTTCATGTAAACCAGTATAATGCAACTTAATGGGGATTTTTCCATGTAAACCAGTATAATGCAACTTAATAGGGGTTTTTACATGTAAACCAGTATAATGCAACTTAATAGGGTTTTTTCCATGTAAACCAGTATAATGCAACTTAATAGGGTTTTTTCCATGTAAACCAGTATAATGCAACTTAATAGGGTTTTTTCCATGTAAACCAGTACAATGCAACTTAATAGGGATTTTTCCATGTAAACCAGTATAATGCAACTTAATAGGGTTTTTTACATGTAAACCAGTATAATGCAACTTAATGGGGATTTTTCCATGTAAACCAGTATTATGCAACTTAATAGGGATTTTTCCATGTAAACCAGTATAATGCAACTTAATAGGGATTTTTCCTTGTAAACCAGTATAATGCAACTTAATAGGGTTTTTTTCATGTAAACCAGTATAATGCAACTTAATGGGGATTTTTCCATGTAAACCAGTATTATGCAACTTAATAGGGATTTTTCCATGTAAACCAGTATAATGCAACTTAATAGGGTTTTTACATGTAAACCAGTATAATGGAACTTAATAGGGGTTTTTACATGTAAACCAGTATAATGGAACTTAATAGGGGTTTTTACATGTAAACCAGTATAATGCAACTTAATAAGGATTTTTACATGTAAACCACTATAATGTAACCTAATAGGGGTTTTTACATGTAAACCAGTATAAAGCAACTTAATAGGGATTTGTACATGTAAACCAGTATAATGCAACCTAATAGGGATTTTTCCATGTAAACCAGTATAATGCAACTTAATAGAGATTTTTCCATGTAAACCAGTATAATGCAACTTAATAGGGATTTTTCCATGTAAACCAGTATAATGCAACCTAATAGGGATTTTTCCATGTAAACCAGTATAATGCAACCTAATAGGGATTTTTCCATGTAAACCAGTATAATGCAACCTAATAGGTTGCATTATACCACCAGACCAAGACCCAAACGAAGACTCAGACCACCACCAGATAATGACCACAGACCAGGTTTCCTTAGTTACAGGAACCAAATTGTTTCAGCGGTGAGGGGATTTTTCAGTTTCAAGGACACTTTCAATACATTCAGTAGTTTCAAGGATTTCAACTGTTTAAGAATTTAACCAGTTTCAAGGATATCAGGAGGTTCAAGGATTTCAGGAGTTTCCACACTTTCAACAGTTTCCAGGTTTAAAAAAAGTTTCAAGCATTTCAGGAGTTTCAATGTTTCAACAGTTTCAAGGATTTCAGGAGTTTAAAGGTTTCAACAATTTCAAGGACTTCAGGAGTTTCAAATATCTATCAAGTATTTTAACAGTTTCAAGGCCTTTTAAAGGATTTCAAGGATTTTTTTTAGCAGATTTCCACATTAGATCTGTTCCGCAGTCAATCGCAATGGCTTCAGCCATTGCAAGTTTCTAGTTAATATGTATAATTTTTTTCCCCTAAAGGCCACTTGTATTTTTATTTTCTGTGCGACAGGGAGAGCAGTAGAGATCCTCTCACAAACGGACGGGCTAAAAGAAACTTCAAGCGGAGAACCTTCAACCATTCATCCAGATGCACCCCATGGTAGTGGCAGTGCCCCTTCTGGTAAGTGTACCAGGTGGGGGATTACAGCCAGGCTGCTTGGTCCTAACCCTGGGAGTGTATATTGCTAATATATTTTTATTTCTCTCCCTAGAACGTTAGAGAAAGCCATGGTCTGCATCTGAGGTGAAGGCTGTGGAGAAGACCATGACACCTTTCATACAGACTGGAAAGGTCCCTGGGAAGTCTCACTGCCTGGCCTGCATTAATGCCTCACCAGATGACCTTAGACATCGGACATGGAGTGGCATTAAATTCTATGTCAAAAATAGAATCACTGCAATTCGAAAAAAAAATCTAAAATAAAATTCCTTTAAAAGAGTTGTTTGGTTTCTATTGACTGTTTTGTATTACTTAAAGTAGTCCCAGTAAAAAAAGATTATGTCTATGGGTCCCATTCTGAACGGCCCTGTCAAAGGGACCCACCAGGTAACAAAAACGTGTATGTATGTGTGTATGTATGTGTGTCTTTGTGTATGTGCGTGCGTGTGTCTGTGTGTGCGTGCGTGCGGGTGTGTGTCTAATTCTCTGATCTGTTAAAGGCGAATCATCAACTTTGTGAAGTCCTCTGAGACAACTGTGTGTTTATTAGTTTTAATATTTGACTCAGTTCAAAGGTCACTCACGTTTTATTGTATTTAAACCTGAATTTAAATAACCTGCACCGCGACATCAGCAGGAAACACATCTGCTCACATGGTATTTGTCTAGAAGTGTTGTTCCTTTCTGGTAGAAGACGGCACTATGTGGACAACAGTACATTTAACAGATGGACTCCTTATTTAGAGTTTGTTAAAGATGTGGAACAAAACAGTTAAGTTTAGGTTATAACCAAAAGCTCTGTTAACATCAAGCTAGCATCATAAGCTACATTTAGTTTGTATCTAAATATTTGGGGAAAGTAACTTCAAAGTACTGCAGAAGTAGATCCTGAGACTGTAATATTGTAGTAACACATTCGTTTTGATTTATATTTTACTGTTTAAATTAACAATAAACACATATTGGGTTCAAATTCTTTAATAACATACATACATGGTTGTTGTCTTGAGCTAATTAGCTTTAAAATGAGGTACAACAGGCCATGGAACCTCCTACTAACCTCACAATCACTGCTGCAACCGTAAAACTCAAAAATCATATAGGGGCCGCTGAAACTAGTTTTGAGGACCACGTTTGGTCCGTGGGCCTCGAGTTGGACACTTGTGCCTTTTAGAATTGGAACAAAAACATCTCAGAAAATCGCCTTCACTGCAAAAAATGATAACATATGAGGTAGTATTTGCTTGAATTAATTGTGACTGTGTTAAAACAAGAATCTCCAATGAGACAAATTCCAAAGGACACATTTCTTGCATCTTTTTAAAACAAGATCATTTTTGCTTTGTCCCATTGGAGAATCCTGTTTTAATGCACTCAGAATGTGCTCAAATGAAGACACATTTTGACAAATCTGAGCAATTTTGGACTTATTCTGCATCACTTTTTGCAGTGTGTGGTTTTGTTGCGTGTCACAGAATACATTAGCAGCTGCAGAATCCTCTCCCTGGAACAAAAACCAACGCAAACTCCCTCCTCGAGCCTTTCTGTCTCTAACATCACGCATTGGTAATCAGCCTCATCATACACACACACATACACACACACGCACACACACGCACACGCACACGGGGGCTGGGAGGAGCACACGTGACCAGAGCCTGAAGTAGACGCTCATAAAGTGGAGAAAGCAGAGAGAGAGACGCACAGAGAGAAAAACGCGCTCCATCCACGACCCACGCTTCTCACCGCGGTCTCTCCAACTTCTGCAACTCCCAGAAAAGCCGCTCTGTCTCCTGCTATGTCTCCTGCTGGGATCTCTCTGTAAAACTGTTCGTGATCTTTCCAGGTTTTGTCTAAAATTCGCCGCGTTTTGTGACTTGGATTTGTTTAACCAGGGAATCTTCGTGCGCACACAAGGGCATTATGTAAGGTAAGGTCTGTTCATGGTGTTGCCTACATGGTTCCTCTCTGGTTTGGGGTGAGGTGTAGCTTAGTGCAGTTACAAATGCATGAGTAAAAGTAAGATTTTTGCTTTACATTATCATAATAGTTACTTTATTCAGACACGAAAACCAGACACAAAGACAGGCGCCAAAAGACAAGAATCACAAACATATACATTTATACACAATTATACACATTTATACACATTTATACACATTTATACAGGCAAGCTTCATAATACCAGAGTTCCCATAGAGCAGACTGGGCTGGTTCCGCGGGTTTGTCATTTGGAAGCATTATTAATAAATGCATAAAGTCAATTATATATTAACTACTATTTTGACCTTTACTTTCCAGAGCATTTGGAAAAGTAAAATTTTTGCTATTTTCTATATTTTGCATTTTCTATCATAATCATCATGTATTTTCTGACATTAGAAGAGAACACAGAGACAGACACCAAAAGACAAGTCTGACAAACATACATTTCTACAGATAAGCTTTGAAATACAGCTGTAGCAGAGTTTCTTTAGACGGGACTTGTGCAGGACGTTAATATTATTGATGCAAGAATAAAGAATTATTCACTGCTTTTGTAGTTTTTGTAGAACATCGCAGATAAAAACATTTGCAGATTTCCACTGCTTCAAAACACCTGTGTTTATGCATTTAATTCAAGTGAAGTGTTTGACACATTCAGGAGAATAGGTCTAAATGTTGAGTGAGCCACATCATCCTGAGACCATTAAAACCATTAAAACCATTAAAAGCCATTCCATTCCTTTCCATTCCCATCTGTGTCTCTGTGTAAAGTGAGGCTTATTGATTCATGGCTGACGAGAACAGGGTGCAGTTGTTGCGCAGAAAGACCAACATTTACGTCTGAATCCAGGGTCAAACGTTTTGAAACGAGTCCTGAGCGATGAGAAAGTCCTTCACCGTCACAAACAGACGAGTTTCAGGAGTTGGATTGGTGTAAAAAAGTGTTTTTTTGTGTGAGAGAATGTGTCGGATTATATAATGTTCGTTGGTGCTTTGTCACCTTCAAGGCGTGGACCAAGACCAACGCTCAAGATGTGTTTGTTCTTCTTCGTAGGAAAGATAGATGGAAAGATAGACACTTTGTTGATCCCCGTTTGAGAAATACAGGTCCAGCAGCAGAAATATATCAATCTTAGAGGAAGAATAACGGACCATTTCTGGTCCACATCTGGACCACATCTCTGCTCTGGTTCAGAGTGAAATTCTGAATGCTTTATTAACATTTTTCACACAAAAAATGTGCCTTCCTCCAGTGGATTTACTCTTGATCTGGTTGGTTTGGGCCATCCTCTCTGCTCTGGTCTGGATCAGTGTAAAACCATGAGCACTGTTCTGCAGTAACATTTAAGAAAAATAAAAGCGAGCGAGTTAGGACCCACTGCTGTTTCCAGAGCATTTGTTACATTCAGATGTTTTTCTCGTTACCTTCAGTCGTTTCTCTCGTTACCTTCAGTCGTTTCTCTCGTTGCAGGAGGGCGTTGGTGCTCGCACACAGCTGCAGTCATGAAGTCAGTGCTGGAGGGAGTGGCAGACACCACCTTCAGGACGATCACCTCCGGACTTCAGTATCTCGGCTCCAACGACGCTAACTATGAAGACCCACTCAACAATGTGGACTTCAAGAGCTCCTTCTCGCTGCAGAAGCCGCTCTCCGCGTTCCGCAGTAACTCTTTTCCCGACAAAGTCCCTGCGGACGAGGAGCTGATCCTGAAGAACTTCCCCTTCTTCCCGACCAATGCCACCGACCTGTTCAGTAACCGGACCCTGCGGGAGGACGGCAGCCCTCAGTGTGGGGAGAACTTTATGGACATGGAGTGTTTCATGATCCTGACGCCGAGTCAGCAGCTGGCGGTGGCCATGCTGTCACTGACGCTGGGCACCTTCACGGTGCTGGAGAACCTGGTGGTGCTGTGTGTGATCCTGCAGTCGCGCACGCTGCGCTGCCGACCGTCCTATCACTTCATCGGGAGCCTGGCCATCGCCGACCTCCTCGGCAGCATCATCTTTGTCTACAGCTTCTTGGACTTTCACATTTTCCACCGAAAGGACACCCCCACTGTGTTCCTGTTCAAACTGGGCGGAGTCACCGCGTCCTTCACGGCGTCGGTGGGAAGTCTGTTCCTCACAGCCATCGACCGTTACATCTCCATCCACCGCCCGCTGGCGTACAGACGCATCGTGACGCGCACCAAGGCGGTCATCGCCTTCTGCATGATGTGGACCATCTCCATCCTCATCGCCGTGCTGCCACTGTTCGGCTGGAACTGTAAGCGCCTCAACAGCGTGTGCTCCAACATCTTCCCGCTCATCGATAAGAACTACCTGATGTTCTGGATCGGCGTCACCAGCGTGTTGGTCCTCTTCATCATCTACGCCTACATCTTCATCCTGTGGAAGGCGCACCACCACGCCGTGCGCATGCTGAGCCGCGCCTCGCAGAAGAGCCTGGTGGTCTACTCTGCCGACGGGACTAAGGTGCAGACCACGCGACCAGAGCAGGCGCGCATGGACATCCGTCTGGCCAAGACCCTGGTGCTGATCCTGGTGGTGCTGGTGATCTGCTGGGGCCCGGTGCTCGCCATCATGGTCTACGACCTGTTCTGGAAGATGGACGATGACATCAAGACGGTGTTCGCCTTCTGCACCATGCTCTGTCTGCTCAACTCCACCGTGAACCCCATCATCTACGCGCTGCGGAGCAAGGACCTGCGTCACGCCTTCCTGAGCTCGTGCCACGCCTGCCGCAGCGGCGGGCAGCAGCTGGACAACAGCCTGGAGTCAGACTGTCAGAACAGACACATCTCTGCTCACCGCGCCGCCGAGAGCGCCGTCAAGACCACTGTGAAAATCGCCAAAGTCACAATCTCTGTGTCCACAGACACCTCTGCTGAGGCCGTGTAGGCCGCCTCTGCGCTCTGTAAATGTCACCGCAAACATCAACAAAGAAGAATAAGCACCGTTTGTTTGAGCCGCGGTGGAAGGCGGCTGTGGCGGCTGTGGATCTGTGCCCAAGTGCCAAATGAAGATGATCATAGAACACTTTCATGAAGGAATAATGTAGGTGTGTCAGACGCCCTGTTTCCACCAGCTCCACTCGACTCAACTCCATTTATTTTTGTAATGTTCTGTTGTGTAATCACAACATCAGTCGTCTCAGAGGACTTTGCAGAACTGTGGATTCAGCAACAACAGATCAGAGAATCAGACAGTTCAAACACAGGGAATGTAATGATAAAAACACATGTTGATAGAGGTATCACTCTACTCTACTCTACTCTACTCTACTCTACTCTACTCTACTCTACTCTATTTGGCTAGTACCAGGTCCTTCTTTAGTCCCTCTTGGTCCTGGTTCTATCCAGGCCAAGCTGGTACTAAAGTGTTCTAACTGACAGTGATTGGTCAGAGTGGATACCAAGAAAGTTTTCTGGGTTGGAGACTGGGATCTGGCACTAGATACTAAAGAATAATAGAAGCACAACTCAGTAGAGTAGAGTAGGGCTGGTGGAAACAGGGCTACAGACTCACTTACAGAAGGTAGATTCTATTTTTATACTGTGAATTCAGGTTTTGGAGACAAAATAAACCTTCATCTATGGGATAAGGGGCTACTGATGTTCTTCACTTGTGATGTCACATGTCTCCTTCATGATGATGTGGACTCGCTGCACACGGACAGTTTTAAAGACTCTCCTTTCGTTGTTTTGGTACCTCATTCACTAAAACATAGCGACAAATGCTACAATACTGAACACATGCAAAAACAAGAGAAGATTTGTCCACATGTCACAAAGCAGCGGTCGACTGCTGCTGATGCTACTCCTGCTGAGGCTACTCCTGCTGAAGCTACTCATGCTGAGGCTAACCATTCATGCTAACTGTGGAACCTTCCAAGTGTCTTTGTTCTGATGTAAATTTAACCAACTGTACAGTGTTACGATTGAAGTGTTTCTCTCATTTCGCAGCAGCTATAATTATCCAGGCAGGGTGCTGGTCACTGCTGTCACTGACGTGTGTAACTGGTCTCTCTTTTGTCTCTCTCTGCTCTCTCCATTTCTGTCCTATCACTTCTTCTTTCTACTCTCTCTGCTCTTGCGCTTGGTCTCTCTCTGACCTCTCTGGTCTCTCTCTTGTCTCTCCCTGGCCTCATTCGGGTCGCTCTCTGGTCTCTCTTGTCTCTCTCTGGTCTCTCTTGTCTCTCTCTGGTCTCTCTCTCTCTCCACCCTGAGCCTTCATCATTGCAGTAGTCTGTTTTAGTGCTTTACTGTCGAAGCAGACCTCGTTTCAGTCCAGGAAATAACGGCTAAAGGTCTGTAGTAAAAAAGAAGACGTTGACAATAAACATGTTTCTTTTTCCTCAGAGAAAAAGGCCCTTCTATTAGCTGGTTACTTGAACTAAAGCTTGTGTGTATGCATAATGTAGAAAAGCAACAACTGGTCCTTCAGAACAATGGGGGAGAGTGGACCACAGCACAATCGTAGACATTTATCTTGGTGTCGTCAGACAGCTGTATCAGTATGCTTCGCTGCCTCTGTATTAGTAAGTATTGGAGATCAATTGTCAAGTGGCTTCTGTACATTGGTGGCATTACAAGAACAAAAAACACAAGTGTTTTTAGTATTGCTGTTTTCAATTTTTTGAATAAAGTTGCAAATGGTTGTCCAAATTGTCTATAGTATTCTTTGACTTTGACTTTGACAGACTCTTGTTCAGCTCAATATCACAACAGCAGTCGTCTCGGAGGACTCATCAACAACAGATCAGAGAATCAGAACATAATAACAAACACATTGAAGACATTGGTCCATATGGAGTGGGATAACAGGACCAGAAATGTTAATACATGTCTTAGACAGACTGTAGACCCAGGACTGAGGCTGTAGATCCAGGACTGAGGCTGTAGACCCAGGACTGAGACTGTAGATCCAGGACTGAGGCTGTAGACCCAGGACTGAGGCTGTAGACCCAGGACTGATGCTGTGCGGTGCAGGGATAGATAGAGCAACAGCGCCCCCTGTGGTCATAACTATAATGTCTCCAGATGTCCACTTGTAAAGACATCACAACTGCCTCTGACAGCAGCATCTGCTCAGGTCCAGTGTGTGCTGCAGATGATGGTGAGTCCTGACGCCTGTGACCCAGATGCACGGAGCCTCTCACACACAGGTTTATCAACCAACACAAAATATTAGAATAACAAAACTATGATAAAAAGTCACAAGGACACCACCACATCCACAGAGACCATGTGAGCGAGACCCTGGTGGAGGAACCAGGACAATGGGCTGAAAATAATACAATCATACATTAACCTGTAAATTACTCCTGTAATGTCTTGTATTGTATTACTGCATGTGCTGCATGTGTGTTATAATGTGTGTGTGTGCGTGTGCACGTGTGTGTGTGCGTGTGCACGTGTGTGTGCGCGTGTGGGTTAACAAAATGTTATGTTTTCTCACGTTTGTAAAGGTTTGAGGGTAATTATTCATATCCCTGTGTAGATAAGACATGAATGCAGGTGCGTGGCGCCACCTGCAGGTGAAAGCCAGATCCTGTCAGACCTCTGAAGCCCTGGTCAGTGCTGTGATGGGAGACCTCTGGGAACACCAGGTGCCATGGTGGGGCAGCAGCGGGTGTACAGTGCCAAACTTTGGTTGTGTCCTTAGGCAAGACACTTCACCCACAGTAGAATGAGTCTGGGGTGTGTGTGTGTGTGTGTGTGTGCGAATGGTGGTGGTGGTGGTGGTCGTGGGAGGGGCCAATGGCACAGACTGGTTACGTCGGTTCTGTCAGTGTGCCCCAGGGCAGCTATGGCTACAGAAGTAGTCTATCACTATCGTGTTTGGAGTGGCAAGTTTATTTATATAGCACAATTCATACACAAGGCAATTGTGTATGAATGCTGTGAAGCTTCCAGAAAGCACTACACCAGGGCATGACTATACAAACAAATGGAAGTGAATAATTAACTGTAAATGACATGTCATTGACCCTCAAATTAAAGTTGACATCTTGTTGGTTTCATTTTAAATACTTAGAGACGTGTAGAGACTCCAACCTGTGATAACTGTCGATGTCCCAGTTTTTATGAACCGAGCCATATTCGACTTTAGCACAAATAAATGCTCTGTTTGGGGAGTTACAGCCTGCCGGAAGTAATTTAAATAAAAAACTACAACTCCCATCTTTGGGTGTTCCCTCGCACATGCGCAGAACACTATACCGTAATCGTACGGATGAAGCAGCGTTTAGCCGTTGTATGAATCTGCCGTTAGTCCTGGCATTAAATCTATAATCATCTGAGTTACGGCGGGTTCCATCGCTGGGTCCTGGAGCTCTGTGTCCGCTCCACTCTCCCTTCTGCTCGGAGCTCAAAGAATCCACCACCGAACCCACTCCGATTGGGTTAAAAAGGCTTTTTCTCGCTCCCCGGAAAGCTGCTACCGTTAGCTGCTAAGGCTAGTTAGCTTCAGCGGCTCAGACCGGGGCCCGCTGACTCCATCCTGCTCTAAAGCTTTGTCCGAACCCGCGGAGAGATGGCGTGTGGGGCCACCCTGAAGAGGAGCCTGGACTTCGACCCTCTGATGAACCAGGCCTCCCCCAAGAGACGGCGCTGTGCCCCCATAGTGTCTCCGGTGTCTTCGCCACAGAAATACCTGCGTCTGGAGCCCTCGCCGTTCGGAGAGGTGTCGGCCCGGCTCACCACAGGTACATGGCAGTGGGTTAATGACAATGATGTGTTTTGGACCAGAACCATTCCCTTCTGTGTGCGGTGATGGTTACACAATGATGCCCAGAAAACACACATGACGCAGGAGCGGATCCAGAAGCTAATACCTGCTAATATTAACGTAGGCCTAATGACATGCTTTACGTCACTTTTACGTCTCTGACTGCAAACTTGGAACGCACCTTTGTTATGTGCTGCAGTATCTGTTTGCACACATCAGCATTGCGTCTAATGTCCATTTAATTAGACATCATCCAATTAAGTGTGTGTGTCGCCCTTAATCACAGCAGCAGTCGTCTCTGTGGACTTTACAAAGTTTTCGATTCCTCAACAACAGATCAGAGACTCAGGCAGTTAAAACACAGGAAAGAAGAGGATATAAAGCTTATTCGTCCCTCAGTGGGGATGTTTCATTGTCATAGTTGCGCACAATACAGAAGATTAAAAGGAGATGCAGGTTATGTACACATCAAACATCTACTGTTTAGGATGATGGTAATGAAAGTCTGGAGCTATGATTGAACTTGGGTCAAGGTTAAGGTTAACCTCTGGAGATACTCTGTAGTTAGCAACAGTCAGAGATGTAACAATAACAAACACACAGGTCCATACATGTTAATAAATGTCCAGAATCATTACTGTCCTGAGACCCTGCTGCACCAGGAACCACTCAGAAGGACAGACTGCAGATCCAGGACTGAGAGGCTCCCGTGTGGGTAGGGGGGGGTGCTCTGTATTCAGGAAAAGTATGAAGAGAGGAGAGGAATGATAGTGCTCAAGTTACTACACTCTTCAGTGAGGGGTCTCCATGTTCAGGGGACGAAGGACCACTGTTCATGTCCTGGACAGTGAACAGTGGTCCAACCCCTGTTCAAATGGTTTGTTGTTTTTGAATCCTTTTGTCAGAACATTGACCAAAAGGCAGAGATGCAAGCTCCATATGAGTTTCCTCTGCAGAGTGATGCTCCCTTTGAGATGGACAGGCTCAGAGTAGAGCCGCTGCTCCTCCACGTGGGGAGGAGTCAGCTGAGGTGGCTTGGGCCCGCGACACAGGACACGGAGGGACTGTCTCTCAGCTGGGAACGCCTCAGGATTCTGTGTGTGTGTGTGTGTGTGTGTGTGTGTGTGTGTGTGTGTGTGTGTGTGTGTGTAGGCTCAGACTGCTGGATGGCTGGAATAGCACTTTCAGAGTCTAATTATCTTTGTGGGAAACGTGTGCCTGCCGTTGGCCTGTGTCCACTCTGTGTTTAAAGGAAATCCTGTGTTTGATTTCTTTTTCCAGAGCAAATCCTCCAGAACATCAAGCAGGAATACAAGCGGCTGCAGAAGAGACGGCACCTGGACACTGGCCTCCAGCAGCAGAGCGAGGCCTGCTGCTCCGTGGACATGCACAACATCCACAGTGGAGCCGCTCTGCCAGGTAATGGACCCAGGACCGAGGCTGTAGACCCAGGACCTGAGTCCGGGGTCTACAGCCTGTCTCTCTCTCTCTCAGGGATGTCGTCTGGAGCGTCGTCTCCCACCAGGAGGGAGCAGCCTCTGTTCTCGCTCAGACAGGTCGGCATGATCTGTGAAAGACTACTGAAGGAGCGCGAGGAGAAGATCCGCGAGGAGTACGACGAGATCCTCACGTCCAAACTCGCAGGTTCGGTCTCGTCTGCTGCGTCAGAACTGTCCCTTTTTTTTCAAACCTGAGCGAGTAACACCGTCTCCTGTTTCCTCAGAACAATACGATGCCTTTGTGAAGTTCACACACGATCAGCTGATGCGGCGGTTCGGAGAGCAGCCGGCCAGCTGTAAGTCCCTCACTGTCAGAGACCTGCCCGTCCTCTCCCATTGCTCCTGTCTCTTTGAATGTTTTATCTTCTGACCGGAAACTGGCGACGCTAGCTTTTTGGTATCACTTTAATTATGTTTTGCAGAAAGGATGTTGTCAGTTAAGTTTATTTCAAGCACACAATGAAACAAATGTACCACAAAAAACACTTGTCATAAGAACAATGATTTAACGCTATTGACGTTTTAATGTTATGAGTTTGCGCAAAAAACACTTAAATTTCCCTTTAAATCCCTCTCTCTCTCTCCCTGTGGGATTTTGTTGTCGTTATAACACATTCAGTACTCTATGGAGAGCGTCTGTGTATAAACCGCAGCAGCCAAAGTTGAGAAGATACTTGTCGCATACAGGCCTCACTGGAATATAAGCTGCAGGTTTCCATGTTGTAATTTAACACTGAGCCAACAGCAGATGAAAACAATCCACTCTTTTGACTCTAGTACAGTCCATCCTTGTCTCTCTCTGCTGTTCACATAAACACACAGAAGCAGGAATGTGTGTCATCAGCTCTGAACTCCAGGGGGCGCTCTAACGATTAAATACATACATCGGCCGCAGAGTTCAAAGAGCCTTAGTTTCCGGCGCGTTCCGTAGTTGTGTTAAACTAATAATGAACAGTTTAAATCAGGGCTTTACTTCTTCCCCGCTCCAGAGTCAGATCCTCAGAGATTTCACACTAACCATCATAGTACTAAAGGTCTTGCAGCTCGGCTTAGATCCACTGCTCCTCTCTCCTCACACTCTCCACTGTTCTCTCCTATATTCATGTCTCTCTCCCAGACATATATCTCACCCCCTCTCCTCTGTCTCTCCCCCACAGACATATATCTCACCCCCTCTCCTCTGTCTCTCCCCCACAGTCATATGTCTCACCCCCTCTCCTCTGTCTCTCCCCCACAGTCATATGTCTCACCCCCTCTCCCCTCTCTCTCCCCCACAGACATATATCTCACCCCCTCTCCTCTGTCTCACCCCCTCTCCCCTCTCTCTCCCCCACAGACATATATCTCACCCCCTCTCTCTCTCTCCCACAGACATATATCTCCCCCCCTCTCTCTCTCTCTCCCCCACAGACTTATATCTCACCCCCTCTCTCTCTTTCCCACAGACATATATCTCCCCCCCTCTCTCTCTCTCTCTCCCACAGACACATATCTCACCCCCTCTCTCTCTCTCTCTCTCCCCCACAGACTTATATCTCACCCCCTCTCTCTCTCTCCCCCACAGACATATATCTCACCCCCTCTCCTCTGTCTCTCCCCCACAGACATATATCTCACCCCCTCTCTCTCTCCCACAGACATATATCTCACCCCCTCTCTCTCTCTCCCACAGACATATATCTCCCCCCCTCTCTCTCTCTCTCTCTCCCACAGACACATATCTCACCCCCTCTCTCTCTCTCCCACAGACATATATCTCACCCCCTCTCTCTCTCTCCCCCACAGACATATATCTCACCCCCCTCTCTCTCTCCCCCACAGACATATATCTCACCCCCTCTCTCTCTCTCCCACAGACATATATCTCACCCCCTCTCTCTCTCTCTCCCACAGACATATATCTCACCCCCTCTCTCTCTCTCCCACAGACACATATCTCACCCCCTCTCCTCTCTCTCTCCCCCACAGACATATATCTCACCCCTCTCCTCTCTCTCTCCCCCACAGACATATATCTCACCCCCTCTCTCTCTCTCTCCCACAGACACATATCTCACCCCCTCTCCTCTCTCTCTCCCCACAGACTCATATCTCACCCCCTCTCTCTCTCTCCCACAGACACATATCTCACCCCCTCTCTCTCTCTCTCCCCACAGACATATATCTCACCCCCTCTCCTCTGTCTCTCCCCCACAGACATATATCTCACCCCCTCTCTCTCTCTCCCACAGACATATATCTCCCCTCTCTCTCTCTCTCTCTCCCACAGACACATATCTCACCCCCCTCTCTCTCTCTCTCCCCCACAGACACATATCTCACCCCCCCTCTCTCTCTCTCCCACAGACACATATCTCACCCCCTCTCTCTCTCTCTCTCTCTCCCCCACAGACTTATATCTCACCCCCTCTCTCTCTTTCCCACAGACATATATCTCCCCCCCTCTCTCTCTCTCTCTCTCCCCCACAGACACATATCTCCCCCTCTCTCTCTCTCTCTCTCTCCCCCACAGACATATATCTCACCCCCTCTCTCTCTCTCTCCCCCACAGACATATATCTCACCCCCTCTCTCTCTCTCTCCCCCACAGACATATATCTCACCCCCTCTCCTCTCTCTCCCCACAGACATATATCTCACCCCCTCTCTCTCTCTCCCCCACAGACAGACATATATCTCACCCCCTCTCCTCTCTCTCTCCCCCACAGACACATATCTCACCCCCCCCTCTCTCTCTCTCCCACAGACACATATCTCACCCCCTCTCCTCTCTCTCCCCCACAGACATATATCTCACCCCCTCTCTCTCTCTCCCACAGACATATATCTCACCCCCTCTCTCTCTCTCCCCCACAGACATATATCTCACCCCCTCTCTCTCTCTCTCTCTCCCCCACAGACTTATATCTCACCCCCTCTCTCTCTCTCCCCCACAGACATATATCTCACCCCCTCTCTTCTGTCTCTCCCCCACAGTCATATGTCTCACCCCCTCTCCCCTCTCTCCCACAGACATATATCTCACCCCCTCTCTCTCTCTCCCCCACAGACATATATCTCACCCCCTCTCTCTCTCCCCCAGACATATATCTCACCCCCCTCTCCTCTCTCTCTCCCCCACAGACACATATCTCACCCCCGCTCTCTCTCTCTCCCACAGACACATATCTCACCCCCTCTCCTCTCTCTCTCCCCCACAGACATATATCTCACCCCCTCTCTCTCTCTCCCACAGACATATATCTCACCCCCTCTCTCTCTCTCCCCCACAGACATATATCTCACCCCCTCTCTCTCTCTCCCACAGACATATATCTCACCCCCTCTCTCTCTCTCCCCCACAGACATATATCTCATCCCCTCTCTCTCTCTCCCCCACAGACATATATCTCACCCCCTCTCTCTCTCTCTCCCACAGACATATATCTCAACCCCTCTCTCTCTCTCTCCCACAGACATATATCTCACCCCTCTCTCTCTCTCCCACAGACATATATCTCACCCCCTCTCTCTCTCTCCCACAGACACATATCTCACCCTCTCTCTCTCCTCCTCTCTCTCCCCCACAGACATATATCTCACTCTCAGACATATATCTCCTCCCTCTCTCTCTCCCACCAAGAGGCTGATTTTGTCGTTTAAAATGTCACTCTCTCCCATATATTGACAATCTTTCCTTTTGATTTTATCCACACTATCTCTTTGATCTCACCCCCTGTCTGTGTTCTCTTTTTTCCATCTACAGATATAATTTTCTTTTTAAGTTATCTAACTCTCTTAAGTCCCACAGACACTTCAATTCCCCCTCTCCTCTCTCTCCCCCACAGACTCATATCTCACCCCCTCTCTCTCTCTCTCTCCCACAGACATATATCTCACCCCTCTCTCTCTCTCCCCCACAGACATATATCTCACCCCCTCTCTCTGTCTCTCCCCCACAGACATATATCTCACCCCCTCTCTCTCTCTCTCCCACAGACATATATCTCACCCCCTCTCTCTCTCTCCCCCACAGACATATATCTCACCCCCTCTCTCTCTCTCTCCCACAGACATATATCTCACCCCCTCTCCTCTCCCACAGACATATATCTCACCCCCCCTCTCTCTCTCTCCCACAGACATATATCTCACCCCCTCTCTCTCTCCCACAGACATATATCTCACCCCCTCTCTCTCTCTCTCCCAGTCATATATCTCACCCCCTCTCTCTCTCCCACAGAAGTGTATATCTCACCCCCTCTCTCTCTCTCTCTCTCTCTCTCCCACAGACTCATATCTCACCCCCTCTCCTCTCTCTCTCCCCCACAGACTCATATCTCACCCCCTCTCTCTCTCCCCACAGACATATATCTCACCCCCTCTCTCTCTCTCCCCCACAGACATATATCTCACCCCCTCTCTCTCTCCCACAGTCATATATCTCACCCCCTCTCCCCTCTCTCTCCCCAGACGTGTCCTGAGCTGTGGATCAGGGAGAGCCTTGCTGTGTCTGCCGGACTCAGAGGCAGTGGATCGTCCTGTGCCATTGGCCTGCGTCTGGACCTGTTCAGTGAAGCCTGCTCCTGAGGCTCCTCTGACGCCCCCTAGTGGCCTCTTTCACTGCCCTGTCTCTGTTTGGTTTGTCCCGATGCCTTCACTCGGGGCTCACTGCCACACGCACCTCGGCCTTTCAATGTTTTTCTTTTTTGTGAATGATTTTCTTTTTTGAGAAGGTTAATGTACATTTGAAAAGGGATTGGACTTATGCAAACGGACGATTGAACGCCTCGTCGGGTTCTCGAGAAACGTTTTAACTGGTTCTGGCAGTTCTTCATTTTGTTTGTAAACACTGAACTTTATTTTTTTTGCTTTAGTTTTGTTCCATGTAACGATATTTTAATTGCTGTAGTTAAATCGGGCGTTGGTTCAAGAACAAATAAAGCGTTTACATAAATGTGTGTCCAGTTTCTTTAGTCATTATAATAAGACTGTGCAAGAAATATTACAGACAAGGTTCTTCTGCAGAGAGGGCTTCCTTAGAGAGAGTGAGGAGCTCGAAGTAGAGCTGCTGCTTCTCCACGTGGAGAGGAGACAGTTGAGGCGGCTCAGGCATCTGTTTTCAGGAAGACCCAGGACTGTTTCTCTCAGTATCCTGGGAACGCGTCAAGATTCCCCCAGATGAGCTGGAGGAAAGTCTGCTTAAACTTTTCAGTTAAAAAAACGTTTTTGTTTGAATATATTTTTGTGAATAAAAGACTGGAACACTTTTTGAACTTAAAGCAAAGGAAAGTTTCATTCTTATGTGTGTATAAGAATAGAATGTTTTGATACAGTTAGCAAAGATTTGTAAAGCATTGATTAACAAATGCCTCCAAACAAAAGATCATTGTTTGAAAAAAATAAAGTAATTGTAACAGCTGTTGCTATGGTAACGCACATTTGATTTTTTGTTAAAAGTCAAACTTTTCACAATTCAAATATAAAATATTTCACAGAAAATATGACAAACTACAAATAACCTAAAAGGTCATAGAGTTATAAGTAAATAGCTCACGAGAATTACACTTCACTGTCTAAGAACTTTCAGATACAAATATTTTTTTTACCGATGGCTTTGTGAAGAACGAACGCACCCCTGAAGAGTGTGACGTATGGAGACACCTCGGCTGTGATTGGCTGATAATCAGGAAGTGTGCCGTGTTTACCCTCTCCGTGCCCAATACATCCATGGGAAGATCTGGTTCGGTGCTATGCGGGTGCTATGGCTAATGCGGCTAATACTCCGCATGCAGCTGTATTCACGCTAACATTATTATAGCAGTCGTTTAATAATGAACAGAGAATGGCCTGTTTGTTTAGAAGAGCCATTGCTGCCAAGGTAAATAATGACACAATAAACGCATGTCCTGGGCGTTATGTGTTTAACCCTGAGATTACTGTGATCACGTGTGTCCTCAGCTGAGCAGGACTCTGCAGCACCCGGAGGAGCTCCTGCTGCCAGCCCTGTCTGCTGCTCCAGTCTTCAGAAAACAGTGATTATTGTTGTTCTAAATCAAGCCCCTTTTCCATCTACTTTACTGGGTTACAGTTTAGTATCTGGTACTGTAGTAATCTATCCACAACAAACCAGTATCCAGGGAAATTCCATGGTAACCATGGCTTCCAGCTGCAGTGTGAGTTAGGACACTTTAGTACCAGCTCGGCCTGGTAGGAATCAGGACCAAGAGGGACTAAAGAAGGACCTGGTACTGGTTAAACAGATTATTGAACAAGTATTAATTCATCTGTCTAATATTTAAAACATTTCCTAAAGAGAATTACTAATGTAACTAAATCCTTGTCACTTCAGCGATGTATAAGAAATATTTATCTGGAGTTTGTCTTCCTCCACAGACAAACCCCCGACTTCAAACTCTCAGTGAGTCTGTTACGATCGAAGGGAATCTTACCCACAACTGCAGACATCCAGCTCCAGACCGAGGACCTGACCAGACAGGTACTGCTTTGTAACTGCCGGACTATAAGCCTCTACTTTCTTTGAATCTTGCGACTCATACAGCAGTGCGGCTAATCTATGTGTTTTTAGTACTATAGAGTTGGGCTTTTAGAGCTAGATCGCTCGATAGGCTGAAAAAAGTAGTACCTTTTATAGTTTTTAACAAGAAGTTTATGTACATGTAGCATTTTATTATTTTAAAATTTTAGTTAAAACCAGACAATGTGGTTGAAGACATTTCTGCTGGAAGTGGAACCATCAACTTCACGGTGCACCGCCCGCTGCTGGTTCAGGTGAGTCATGAAGAGTCAGGGATTGGGTGAATATTGTAGATTTTTAATTTACTTTTTGTTGTTTGTAGAAACTGCTGGAGCCGTTTGAAGCAGACGCTGGTGTGGAGTTTGGTTTGAACAGCGAACTTTTGAAGACGAGTGAACGGGGCACGATTTTAGTAGAATACAGGTTTGTGCTGCTACTGCTGCTTCTACTGCTACTGCTGCTACTGCTGCTTCTACTGCTGCTGCTACTGCTGCTACTGCTACTGCTGCTTCTACTGCTACTGCTGCTTCTACTGCTACTGCTGCTACTGC
The DNA here is from genome assembly GCA_964034765.1 of Knipowitschia caucasica. NCBI lineage: Eukaryota > Metazoa > Chordata > Actinopteri > Gobiiformes > Gobiidae > Knipowitschia > Knipowitschia caucasica. Next base: position 5,215,273 of record OZ035839.1, read on the forward strand.
TGCTGCTACTGCTGCTGCTACTGCTGCTACTGCTACTGCTGCTGCTGCTACTGCTGCTGCTACTGCTGCTACTGCTGCTACTGCTACTGCTGCTGCTGCTGCTTCTACTGCTGCTTCTGCTGCTGCTGCTGCTACTGCTGCTTCTACTGCTGCTGCTGCTGCTGCTGCTGCTACTGCTGCTGCTTCTACTGCTGCTTCTACTGCTGCTGCTACTGCTGCTTCTACTGCTGCTGCTACTGCTGCTTCTACTGCTACTGCTGCTGCTGCTGCTACTGCTGCTGCTGCTGCTGCTTCTGCTGCTACTGCTGCTGCTTCTACTGCTGCTGCTACTGCTGCTGCTACTGCTGCTACTGCTGCTACTGCTACTGCTGCTGCTGCTGCTTCTACTGCTGCTTCTGCTGCTGCTGCTGCTACTGCTGCTTCTACTGCTGCTGCTACTGCTGCTGCTGCTGCTGCTTCTACTGCTACTGCTACTGCTGCTGCTTCTACTGCTGCTTCTACTGCTGCTGCTACTGCTGCTTCTACTACTACTTCTGCTGCTGCTACTGCTGCTGCTACTGCTGCTGCTACTGCTACTGCTGCTGCTGCTGCTGCTGCTACTGCTGCTGCTGCTGCTGCTGCTTCTACTGCTACTGCTACTGCTGCTGCTTCTACTGCTGCTTCTACTGCTACTGCTGCTACTGCTGCTTCTGCTGCTGCTACTGCTGCTACTGCTGCTGCTACTGCTACTGCTACTGCTGCTGCTACTACTGCTGCTACTGCTGCTGCTGCTGCTGCTACTGCTGCTGCTGCTGCTGCTGCTGCTGCTTCTACTGCTGCTTCCGCTGCTGCTGCTGCTGCTAAAACAGTTTGACAGGACCACGGCATGAACTCTGACCTTTGTGTTTGCAGCTCTCCAAACATCGCCAAGAAGTTCCACGCTGGACACCTCCGCTCTACCATCATTGGTGAGTTTAGAAGTTTTGTTTTTAAACGTGTGAAACCGGGGTCTCGAACCAAAACAGGGTTAGAGTTTAGAAAAAGAACCTACTCAAATGGTTAAATCGCAGGTTTATAATAATATTAATATGATAAAAAGGTATTGGTTTTATACAGCACTTTTCTGGATGCTTAAAGACTCTTCACATTATTATTCATTCACACAAACACAGAGGTGAAAAACTACTACTGAAGCCACAGCTGCCCTGGGGCACACTGACAGAAGCGAGGCAACCAGTCTGTGCCATCAGCCCCTCCCACCACCACCAACCATTCACACACACACCAGACTCATTCTAATGGGGGTGAAGTGTCTTGCCTAAGGACACAACCACAGTTTGGCACTTTACAGCCGCAGCCGCCCCACTGTGTCACCTGCCGTTTCCAGAGGTCTCCCATCACAGTATTAACCAGACCCTCCCCTGCTTAGCTTCAGAGGTCTGTGAAATATGGCTTTCACCTACAGCTACAGGCAATATTATGGCCACCAAGTATGAGGCCTGTGTCTGTTTATGTTTTAAATGCCTTGTGTGTTTTTAAGTCTTTCTTGTTTTGCTCAGCACTTTTGAGTTGCCTTTTGTATGAACTGTGTTATATAAATAAACTTGCCTCGCCCTATTCTTTCAAGTAGCTCTCCAACGATTTGCAATACGTCTGTTTTAACTGCAAATGTTTTCTGTATATTCACTCATACAGGGATGTACAATATACTGCTGTGTTTCTCTCATGTTAGCGTGTTAGCATGTTAGCATATGTTTTTATAGTTAAAGGGGAGGAGCTGTGTGACATTTTTATTGAGTAAACGTCTCTCTCAGATTGACAGAGGTTGTATCCTGGTGTGAAACTTCTAAAAACATATTTCTCACGGCATTTTCTCGTTCAGGAAACTTCATCGCTAACCTGAAACAGGTGCTCGGGCACGCCGTGATTCGCATGAACTACCTCGGAGACTGGGGAATGCAGTTTGGTGAGCGATAACGCCGTGACATGGACCGGGGCAAGTCGCCAAAGACAGTTTATGAAAGCACCTGGATACATATTTTAAAGCTGTGGTACCTAAATTTCTACTTTTTAAAAAGTAGGTACCCCAGATGTGACGAAAACGTTTTGAATGGTAAAATAACGGAACCATGGAGCAGTACTGTCATAGCCTGTATATAGATGGACAATGTTTGCTCTGTGAAGCCAAATAGGGAAGTGCTCATGGACAAAGTTTTGAGCCAACTCGCTCTGGTTCCTATTGACTTACATGTGAAGGTAAACTAGCTCAGTAACTGTTCGGATTTGAAATATCTGGGGTTTTTCGCTCTCTGTGATCCTTGTGTTTGTATTGTGATGTTGTAAATCCAGAAATGAGCCATATAAGGATTGACCAATCAGAGGCCTTCATTCTTTGAGGAGACTCCATCTTGCCTCAGCAACTGTCAGACATTGTCCATCTGTGTACTGTCGATGACTACTGTGGAATAATGTTATTTATTTAATGATGTACTATTAATCAGTACTAATGGCATTTTGAATTGCTTTTACAAATGGCCTGAGTCAAAGTGGTAAAAAACATTGTGTTGTGTAGTGTTATTGTTGTTACTGTTGTGTGAAGGCTTGTTGGGGGCTGGCTTCTCTCAGTTCGGCTCTGATTCTAAACTGAAGGACAATCCTCTGCAGCATCTGTTTGAGGTGAGAAACTCTCTGTTCTGTGGAAATCTATTGTTTTGATTCGAGACAAAAGTCCAGGCTCCAGAGTGTGTTGTTGTTGTGTTGTTGTGTGAGCTTCCATTGTCTCTGAAACACAATCGTTTGGAGGTTTCACCTGTTAGAGCTTTGTCCTGGAACCACAACAAACATACGTGAGACCTGGAGCTGATTCTAGCTCCATCCAGGATCATGACACACACAGGTTTCAGTTTCTGAATGTACGTCTTTGGAACTCTTGACAATGTGGCACACACACACAACAAAACACACACATGCTCAAAATACCTTCATATTTCAAAAATAGCCGCAAATCTGCAGACCCAGGACTGAGGCTGCAGACCCAGGACCGAGGCTGTAGACCCAGGACAGAGGCTGTAGACCCAGGACTGAGGCTGCAGACCCAGGACCGAGGCTGCAGACCCAGGACCGAGGCTGCAGACCCAGGACCGAGGCTGCAGACCCAGGACCGAGGCTGCAGACCCAGGACCGAGGCTGCAGACCCAGGACCGAGGCTGCAGACCCAGGACCGAGGCTGCAGACCCAGGTCTTAAAGGTGATGTTTCTGTGACGGTCTCAGGTTTACGTTCGAGCGAACAGAGACGTGGAACATGACGACTGTTTGAAGCTCGAGGCTCGAGATTTCTTCAGGAAACTGGAGCAACACGACGAGAAGGCGCTGGGTCTGTGGCAACGCTTCAGGGACATCACTGTGGAGGAGTACCAGCGAGTGTATGAGGTGTGTGACATCACAGGACCAGCGAGTGTATGAGGTGTGTGACATCACAGGACCAGCGAGTGTATGAGGTGTGTGACATCACAGGACCAGCGAGTGTATGAGGTGTGTGACATCACAGGACCAGCGAGTGTATGAGGTGTGTGACATCACAGGACCAGCGAGTGTATGAGGTGTGTGACATCACAGGACCAGCGAGTGTATGAGGTGTGTGACATCACAGGACCAGCGAGTGTATGAGGTGTGTGACATCACAGGACCAGCGAGTGTATGAGGTGTGTGACATCACAGGAGTACCAGCGAGTGTATGAGGTGTGTGACATCACAGGACCAGCGAGTGTATGAGGTGTGTGACATCACAGGAGTACCAGCGAGTGTATGAGGTGTGTGACATCACAGGAGTACCAGCGAGTGTATGAGGTGTGTGACATCACAGGAGTACCAGCGAGTGTATGAGGTATGACTTTATACTGGAGGCGGAGGAGAGTGTGTCGGGAGGACTCAGGGACTGGCCTCCTGCTGGTCCCAGAGTCAGGACTAAACATGAGGAATAGCGTTTCAGATTCATGCAGCTAAAATCCGGAACAGTCTTCCTGAAAATGTGAGACAGACTTCATCTGACAATGTTCAAATCCAGAATAAAACAGTTCTGCAACAACAGAAGGATTTTATCTTCACTCTTGTTAATGTTCTGTGATTATCTCTGATTATTCACACTTTGAGTTTCCTTGTGTATGAACTGTGCCATACAAATAACCCTGCCTTGGTGAACCCTGCTGATAACCTTGTGCTGTAGCGTTTAGGCGTGCACTTTGACGTTTACTCGGGAGAGTCCCTTCACCAGAGTCAGTCTCAGGACGTGGTGCAGCAGCTGCAGCAGAGAGGCCTCCTGAGGACCACAGAGTGAGTAACGGGAATTAAAGCTCAGAGACCTAACTTTAGTAGTTACGTAAATTACACACGTTTATCACAGGAGAGAGAGTCATTTAAAAGTAAAAAGTTCAGAACAAGAAGTCCAGCAGGTGGCTCTACTCTACTTCTGCTTTAGTATCTGGTATCGTATCCTAGCAACCAGCATCCAGGGGAAGGTTAGTGTGGGATAAAGTAGGATAGAGTAGAGTAGAAAAGGGTAGGGTAGAGTAAGATGAGTTTGCTAGAGTAGAGTAATGTAATAATGGGTTAGGGTTCAAAACATGAACAAGGTCATTAATGATTATAACAATAAAGGATTTTCATTTGAAGTCAGACTCTGTGTTTTCCACTCTCACCAACAACAACATGACTATGATCTAAGTCTCTGAGGACACTGCTGTTGGGATTTAGGACTGAACAAGAATAAATGGAATGAAATCCCCTCCGTGCCTGTGTGTGTCTCGTGTTTGCAGGACGGGTGCAGAGGTCGTGGATCTGTCTGAGTCTGGGGTCTGTGCCGTGCGCCGCAGCGATGGTACCACTCTGTACATCACACGGTAAACTTCACCTGGTAACATTCACCTGGTGCCGCTGTGTTTGAAGGGTTTGGAAAAGTCATGATCTGTTTCTGTCTCTGTCCCTCTCTCACTCTTTTCTCTCTCTCTTTCACTTTTCTTTATCCTTTTGCCTGGTTTCACCCTGGTCTCTTTCTTTGGTCTCTTTGGTCTCCCTCTCTCTGGTCTTTTTGGTTTCTCTGGTCTCTCTCTCTCTGTCTCTCTCTCTGGTCTCTCTCTCTGTGTGTGTTACAGAGATCTTGCTGCTGCTATTGACAGAAAGGCGAAGTACTCGTTCACAGAGATGATCTATGTGGTAAGAATTCAGAATATCACTGTCGACGCTGATCACAAATAACACATATTTGTTTTTGTCTCGAATCCAGACGGATAAAAGTCAAACCACTCACTTCCAGCAGTTGTTCCAGATCCTGTCGGCTTTGGGACACTCCTGGGCTCAAAGGTCAGACATGGCTGAGGCTCTAGGCCCAGGGACCGAGGCTCTAGGCCCAGGACCCGAGGCTCTAGGCCCAGGACCCGAGGCTCTAGGCCCAGGACCCGAGGCTCTAGGCCCAGGACCCGAGGCTCTAGGCCCAGGACCCGAGGCTCTAGGCCCAGGACCCGAGGCTCTAGGCCCAGGACCCGAGGCTCTAGGCCCAGGACCCGAGGCTCTAGGCCCAGGACCCGAGGCTCTAGGCCCAGGACCCGAGGCTCTAGGCCCAGGACCCGAGGCTCTAGGCCCAGGACCCGAGGCTCTAGGCCCAGGACCCGAGGCTCTAGGCCCAGGACCCGAGGCTCTAGGCCCAGGAATGAGGCTCTAGGCCCAGGAATGAGGCTCTAGGCCCAGGACCGAGGCTCTAGGCCCAGGAATGAGGTCTCCATAAGCAGCTTTGCTGACAATCTGTGTGTTTTGGCTTTTAAACCTTGAGAATATTTCCTCTAAATATCTGAGATGTTGTATGTGTGTGTTGCTGCAGCTGTCGCCACGTTCCCTTCGGTCTGGTCAGAGGTATGAAGACCCGCTCGGGGGACGTGGTCTTCCTGGAGGACGTCCTGAACGAGGCTCGCTCCAGGATGCTCCACAACATGAGCCAGTCCAAAAGTAAAATCTCCATAAACAGAGGCTAAATATAGCAGCAGTAGTAGCAGGAGTAGTAGTAGTAGTAGTAGTAGTGTCATCAGTAGTAGCAGTAGTAATGGTAGTAGCAGGAGTAGTAGTAGTAGTTGTAGCATCAATAATGTGTTTTCTGGTCTTAGCCACTAAGGACCTGGAGGACCCAGAGGACACGGCTGAGAAGGTCGGCCTCAGTGCCCTGATCGTCCAGGTACAGTCCCCACAGTGGTCACAGTGGTCTCAGCCTTTTTAAACTCCAGGGAAATCTCATTTGGTCAGAACATTCCAAACGGTTCTATCCCCAAATGAGCACAGTGTAGTGGTGCGATGGTTAGCACTTCGATTACTCACCTATAATAAACTTGTATGTTGTTTTTGCAGGATTTCCGAGGGCCTCTGGTGTCGGACTATAGTTTCCACTGGGACAGAGTGCTACAGGCTCAGGGAGACACCGGGGTCTTTCTCCAGTACAGCCACGCCCGCCTCTGCAGGTGAGAGACCAGAGAGAGACCAGAGCTTTTTTTGACTAAACAGATCTTTTGAAAATGTCATATTGAATGTATTCTTTGTTCTTTCAGTTTACTACAGAAGACTACAGAGCTGGAGGCGTGTCGTTTAGACCCGTCCGTCCTGAGCGAGGCGTCTGCCCTCTCAGTCCTGCAGCACCTCCTTCGGTAAACACCTGAGTCACTTTAATCAATGTATTTAATCTTCAGCCTTTGTTCAAATGTTGCTTTAGCTTCGACGAGGTGCTGCTCCAGTCGTCTCAGGATCTGCAGCCGAAGCACGTGGTCAACTTCCTGTTAAAGCTGAGGTCAGAAAACAGACTTCAGACACGGAGGTCTCTACCATTGACCACCCACACTGCTTTTTTAATTCAATTTAGTTTTCTTATGCCCTTAATCACAACAGTAGTTCTATTTCATTCCTCCTGACCACTAGAGGGCGGTGCATAGCACGGAATGTTCCCTTTGAGCATGCGCAGTTTGAGTAGTAATTGTCACTCCCGTATTCGTCCCGGAAACCGGATTCGTCCGGAAGTTCAGTTTGATCCAAAGAGCATACGCAGCAGTAGATTACGTCACGGAATCTGGACGGAAGTGGAAGTAAATATAAAAAACTACCTATTCATGCCTAAACTTAACCAGCCATTCCCATAAAATAACCCCAACCCTTAACCAGCCATTCCCATAAAATAACCCCAACCCTTAACCCTAAACTTAACCATCTTAATCAGACGCCTAAACTTAACCAGTCACCACTTAAGGACATATTAAACTTTTTGACATGCGCAAACTGAACTTCCGGACGAATCCGGTTTCCGGGACGAATACGGGAGTGACAGTAATATCAAATGAGTCACAACTGTGACCCCCTGGATGACCCCTCCGGAGGTAAAAGTCCAGCGTCATCCAGCACTCTGTTCCTGCAGAATCTTCTTGCAGAAACGCAAGGACCCTGAGTGACAGAGCGCGTCTGGCGGTCATCCGGGATTCATAGAACCGAGGTTACAGACGTAACCTTCCTTTTTTACCTCTGGTCTTTCTTTATTCGCGCTCTTTCTCTGGTCTCTCTCTCCTCTCTCCCTCTTTCTCGTCTTTCTCTGGTCTCTCTCTGCTCTCTGTCGTTTCTCTGGTCTCTCTCTCCTCTCTCCCTCTTTCTCGTCTTTCTCTGGTCTCTTTCTCATCGCTCTCTTTGCTCTGGTCACTCACTTCAATGGGGAGTTCAGGATGTTAGAAAAGTGTACATTAAAGTGTGAGGTGTTCACAACCTTAAAACATACAGCTTCTTGTTATTACTGATTTTTAGAACACATCACCCCTGTCCTAAAACCAGGGACCTCTGTACAGACCAAACTGCAGTGTTTGTGTTTCTTCCACAGCCACTTGGCGGCGTATGCACTCAGAGAGCTGCCGGTGAAGGGGAGTCCAACACACGTGGCACAGGTGACAGGACATGAGCAGAAATGTTATATTTATTTATATATACTTGACTTACTTGACTAAAACTGTCGTTCTTTAGGCTCGAAGGTGTCTGTTCAGAGCGGTGTGTTCTGTTCTGGCCACTGGGATGAGGCTCCTGGGCATCACACCAGTCCAGAAAATGTGAAAAATAATATAAATTAAATTTATTTTTTGCCTTCTTATGTTCAGGGCATGTTATTAATGACTTAATATGGAAAGAAGAAGAACCATAATTGCCAGACTTTAAGCCTATACGTTTTCTGGTTATTGAACCCTGCAGTCTATATGTATTTGTAGTATATTAAGAGCACCCCCTGGTGTCAAGAGCTGATTGTGTGGCATTCCTGCTCCAGAGTGTTGGAGATGAGGAAGAACCATGGATTACACAGGTTTTTATGTGAATCGGACTATGGTTAAAGTTTGAACCTTCAGGAATGTTCATCTTGTCTTCTTAGTAGGATGTGTCTTTCACCTGCAGGGGGCGCTACATCTAAACAAGTCAAAAGTCCAACAGTAGATTTTAATAAGCATTTTTAACAATCATTGATTCCTTAAAACAAATAAAAAATACATGTGATACGTTTAAGGTTCCGTGATCAGAGGCCTACAGCAGAGGAGGAGACCCAGAGGAGATCGGACTCCTCTGGGCCAGGTCCAGGGGAGAGACCCAGGAGACCCAGAGGAGACCAGTAACCAGGCTCCAATGAATTCCACCTATAGCCCTGTTTCCACCAGCCCTACTTGGCCCTACTCTAATCTCCTTCAAGTGCAAGTGTTTCCAGTGGTCCTCTTGGTCCTGGTTCTGTTCCGAGCTGGTACTAAAGTGTTCTCTGGCCAATCACTGACAGTGATTGGCTAGAGAGCTGTTGACCTGCCATGAATGTATGTAATTTACACAATATAAGTATAGATGTATTGATTTCCTTCATTTACAGCTACTGCACTTATCTGTTTATTTTGTATATTTTTGTACTACCGTCCTGTGAGTGCGCTGCAGTATTGAAATTCCTCCACTGTGGGACTAATAAAGGTTCTGTTTTCTTACAAATAAATCTCCCCAGATACTGGTTTGTTGTGGGGGATGTTGCTAGGACAGTGAACCTGACACTGAAGTGGACCAGACCAGGTGGAGCAGAGTGCAGCTGGTGGGAACAAGGCGTGAAAGTACAATCTCGATGTCAAAACAACAAAAAACACTGATTAATGCCGTGGCTCCAGCTGCTTTTAAAATGGCTACTTTCGTTCAAAAGTAACTGAACAATAAAATCACAGATTGATAATACCAGATGACAGACTCTGATCCAGTCTCATGAACCAGAAGCGCGTCTCTGGTCCTGTCTGTCGTCATCACACTGAGATGAGTTTCTCTTTGAGCTCCTTGTCGGCATCTTTTTGCGGGAGTTTGCTGGTGTCCAGTTTGGGAAGGCCGTACAGGTAGATGGAGACACACACCAGCAACGCACCAGAAGCAAACGCCAGAGCTGTCAAAGAGAGAAGCTTTGTTACAACTGTACCACAGGGAAATACAGGTGCTGTCGCATTCCTCGTGTAAAGCCACTCATGAAGAGACCGAAGCGTCTGGCCTGGGCCCAAGACAAACAGGACTGGACTCCTGCTGAGTGGTCCAAAGTTATGTTTTCAGATGAAAGTAAATGTATCTCCTTTGGAAATCAAGGTCCCCGAGTCTGGAGGTAGACAGAGGCACAGAATCCACGTTGCCTGAAGTGTAAAAAGTCCAGTCAGTAATGGTCTGGGGTGCCATGTCCTCTGCTGGTGTTGGTCCACTGCGTTTCCTGAGGTCCAGGGTCAATGCAGCAGTCTACCAGGCAGCTTTAGAGCACTTTATGCTTCCTGCCACTGACAAACTTTATGGGAGGTGAAGATTACATTTTCCAACATGACTTGACCCCTGCACACAGTACCAAATCTACCAGTACCTGGTTTATGGACCATCGTAGCCCTGTTCTTGATTGGCCTGCTAACTCACCTGACCATGAGCCCATAGAAAACCTATGGAGTATTGTGAAGCGGAAGATGCGAGCTGCCAGACCCAACAACGCTGAAGAGCTGAAGGCCACTATTAAAGACACCTGGGCTCTCTATACACCTCAGTGCAACAGACTGGTCCACTCCATGCCACGCCGTATTGCTGCAGCAATTCAGGCAAAAGCAGCTGCTACTATGTATTGATTGCCATACATGCTGAAACTTTCCATGTTTATACTTTTCACTTGGCTCACATTTGTAAAAAAAATTTTTTGTATTAGTCGTAACTAATATTCTAATTTTCTGAGATACTGAAAATCCCAAATTCAGTAATTGTCAGTCCTAAATCATCCAAATTAAAATAAATACACATTTGAAATATGTCACTCCGTGTGTATTTAATTTTAATTTTCACATTCTGAATATGAATACTGAAATAAATCAACTTTTTCATGATATAGATATGAAAAAGTAGATACATTTGTTATGTTTGGGCTGCCCCGGTCTCTCCAAGACGTCTGCCCCCCGGCCACTCCAAGATGTCTGCCCCCGATCTCTCCAAGATCGAGGTCTTGTGTGCTTTGTGTGATTTTATTGTCTTGTGTATGAACTTGTGCGATACAAATAAACTTACTGATCTGCAGTCCAAAGAGGAAGACGGAGGCCACAGTGGACAGGACGATGGCAGCCGCAGCAGAGAAACCCTTCATGATGTTGTCTGTGTATTTCACCACCACAGAAGTGTAGAGACCTCCCACACTGGCCAGGACTGAGGAGAGAGAAGAGGTGTTGAGACCAGTGAGAGACCAGCGAGAGACCAGCGAGAGAGACCAGGGGGAGACCAGAGAAAGAGTCTAGAGAGACTAGAGAGAAACAAGAGAAAGACCAGCAAGAGACCAGGGAGAGACCAGAGAAAGAGTATAGAGAGAGACTAGAGAGAGACTAGAGAGAGACCAGAGGACGACCAGAGAGAGAGAGAGAGCGGGGTGTGTAGAGTGTGCAGGACAGGAGACTCACACACGACAAAGCAGACCCAGGGCGTGTATCCGAAGAAGAAACCCTTCTCCTGGACGTTGTGTCCGTCGGTGATGTAGACCCCGACCAGAGTGACCACGATCCCAGAGATGTACATCTGTATGTTCCTCACCCACAGGGACGTGTCCGAGCTCTTCAGCACCTTCTCAAAGTACACTCCTGAGACAGAGAGAGAGAGGGAGAGAGCATAAGAGACCAGGGAGAGACCAGCGAGAGAGACCAGGAAGAGACCAGCGAGAGAGACCAGCAAGAGACCAGGAAGAGACCAGAGAGAGAACAGAGAGAGACCAGCGAGAGAGACCAGCAAGAGACCAGGGGAGACCAGAGAAAGAGTCTAGAGAGAGACTAGAGAGAAACGAGAGAGAGACCAGCAAGAGACCAGAGAGAGAGCGTAAGAGACCAGAGAGAGACCAGAGAGAGACCAGAGAGAGCATAAGGGACCAGGCAGAGAGACCAGAGAGAAAGACCAGAGAGAGACCAGAGAGAGGCATAAAACCTCACAAATCAAATAATTGAGTGGAACATTCCTGCAAACCCGGAGCACAGGACGGCGACCGCGACCGCCATGAACCCGAGGAGCGGGTTCTGCTCAATCTGAAAAGGAAATGCAGAAATTTAGAGGAGACATATCCAGAGGACATAAAAGTCTACACACCCCGTTTGTGAAAAAATAACAATAGACAAATAATTTCACAACTTTTCCACCTTTAATGTGACCTAAAACCTGCAACAAACTAAAACTTTACAGAGAAAAATATGAAACTAAAAAACTAAAAAAACTAAAAAACCTGGTTTCATAAAACACACACAGAAACTGATACTTTGTTTCAGAAGCTTTTTATTTGATTACAGCTCTCTGCTCTGCCTCACCTGGTTTCCACTGGACCATGTGACTCACCTGGACCCTACTGCCCTCCACTGGACCATGTGAGACTCACCTGGACCCTACTGCCCTCCACTGGACCATGTGACTCACCTGGACCTTACTGCCCTCCACTGGTTTCTACTGCACCATGTGACTCACCAGGACCTTACTGCCCTCCACTGGACCATGTGACCCACCAGGACCTTACTGGCCTCCACCTGTTTCTACTGCACCATGTGACTCACCAGGACCTTACTGGCCTCCGCTGGTTTCCACTGGACCATGTGACTCACCTGGACCTTACTGGCCTCCACTGGACCATGTGACCCACCAGGACCTTACTGGCCTCCACTGGACCATGTGACCCACCAGGACCTTACTGGCCTCTGCTGGACCATGTGACACACCTGGACCTTACTGGCCTCCACTGGACCATGTGACCCACCTGGACCTTACTGGCCTCCGCTGGTTTCCACTGGACCATGGTGACTCCCACACAGAGCATGAACACAGAGCCCCACTGCAGGCGACTCAGAGACCTGTTCAGCATCAGCACCGTGCAAAGAGCAGTGCACGGGATCTTCAGCTGGTACGTCACCTGCAGAGACACACCAGGTGAGACCAGGAGGGGACAGACCAGGAGGGGACAGACCAGGAGGGGACAGACCAGGAGGGGACCAGACCAGGAGGGGACCAGACCAGGAGGGGACCAGACCAGGAGGGGACCAGACCAGGAGGGGACCAGACCAGGAGGGGACCAGACCAGGAGGGGACCAGACCAGGAGGGGACCAGACCAGGAGGGGACCAGACCAGGAGGGGACCAGACCAGGAGGGGACCAGACCAGGAGGGGACCAGACCAGGAGGGGACCAGACCAGGAGGGGACCAGACCAGGAGGGGACCAGACCAGGAGGGGACCAGACCAGGAGGGGACCAGACCAGGAGGGGACCAGACCAGGAGGGGACCAGACCAGGAGGGGACAGACCAGGAGGGGACAGACCAGGAGGGGACCAGACCAGGAGGGGACCAGACCAGGAGGGGACCAGACCAGGAGGGGACAGACCAGGAGGGGACAGACCAGGAGGGGACCAGACCAGGAGGGGACCAGACCAGGAGGGGACCAGACCAGGAGGGGACCAGACCAGGAGGGGACCAGACCAGGAGGGGACCAGACCAGGAGGGGACCAGACCAGGAGGGGACCAGACCAGGAGGGGACCAGACCAGGAGGGGACCAGACCAGGAGGGGACCAGACCAGGAGGGGACCAGACCAGGAGGGGACCAGACCAGGAGGGGACCAGACCAGGAGGGGACAGACCAGGAGGGGACAGACCAGGAGGGGACAGACCAGGAGGGGACAGACCAGGAGGGGACAGACCAGGAGGGACCAGACCAGGAGGGGACCAGACCAGGAGGGGACAGACCAGGAGGGGACAGACCAGGAGGGGACAGACCAGGAGGGGACAGACCAGGAGGGGACCAGACCAGGAGGGGACAGACCAGGAGGGGACAGACCAGGAGGGGACCAGACCAGGAGGGGACCAGACCAGGAGACTGGAAATAGAAACCAGAGAGAAACCATAGACATACTGTAGAGAGACCACCAGAGAGATAAAGAGAGAGACCAGAGATACACCAGGGAGAGACCAGAGAGGAAACAGAATCCCACCTGGTACACTGCTGCGTCCAGGTTACTCAGAGCTAAGAAGGCCATGTTGTTCTGGATGGCGTAGACCACAGAGGGGACACTGAGCTTCAGCAGCTCTTTGGGACTGGATAAGATGTGCTCCACGAGGGCATTCTTTAACCTGCCCAGACTCCCCGTCTCCCTGAAAGAACAGAGACAACCATGAGAGATAAGATTAGATAAGAGCTCCTTTATTCGTCCCACAGTGAGGACATTTCAATGTTGCAGCGCACAGACAGGACAGTAGTAAGAGCACACAAATATACAGTATATAAAGAAGAGAGGAGCAGAGGGAGAGACCAGAGAGAGAGAGCAAAGAGAGAGAAAGAGCTGAGAGAGAGACCAGAGAGAGACCAGGAAGAGAGAGCTGAGAGAGAAAAGAAAGAAACCAGAAAGACCAGATAGAGATGTAAGAGAGAGAGAGCGAGAGATCAAAGAGCGACCAAGAGAAAACTGATTGAGAGACCAGAGAAAGACCAGAGAAAGACCAAAGACCAGAGAGAGACAAAAGACAAACAAGAGACCAGAGTCCAAAGACCATAGAGGGAGAGGATAGACTAGAAAGAAACATGGGAACCAGAGAGAGTAGAGAGAGCCACAAAACTTTTCTTCTGAGGTTAAATGAAGGTAACCGTCACGTTATACTATTGTTGTTTTTGGAGTGAACACACGAAGCTAAGGACCAGAGAGGGTCCTAAAAGCAGGTGTGGGTCTTACTTGGAGAGCATGGCAAGGCTGAGGAGGAGCTTGATGACCTCGGTGAGGCACACGGCGGTGGTGGAGAAGTACATGTCTCCTGATGAGATGGTGCGGGTGTATCTCAGAGCCACCGTGTACGTGGCGGCCACCATCGTCATCACCGTCAGACAGTACACTTTGAAACCCACACTCACACTCTCCACTGAAAACAAGGAAATCACCATTAAAGAGACCAGAGGGAGGCAAGAGGGAGAGACCAGAGAGAGAGACCAGAGAGAGGCAAGAGGGAGAGACCAGAGAGAGAGAGACCAGAGAGAGAGAGAGACCAGAGAGAGAGAGAGACCAGAGAAAAGGTAAGAGAGAGGGATCAGAGAGAGAGAGAGAGAGACCAGAGAGAGGCAAGAGGGAGAGACCAGAGAGAGAGACCAGAGAGAGAGAGAGACCAGAGAGAGAGAGAGACCAGAGAGAGAGAGACCAGAGAGAGAGAGAGAGAGACCAGAGAAAAGGTAAGAGAGAGGGATCAGAGAGAGAGACCAGAGAGAGGCAAGAGGGAGAGACCAGAGAGAGAGACCAGAGAGAGAGAGAGAGAGACCAGAGAGAGAGAGAGACCAGAGAAAAGGTAAGAGAGAGGGATCAGAGAGAGAGAGAGAGAGACCAGAGAGAGGCAAGAGGGAGAGACCAGAGAGAGACCAGAGAGAGAGAGAGAGACCAGAGAAAAGGTAAGAGAGAGACCAGAGAGAGACCAGAGAGAGGCAAGAGGGAGAGACCAGAGAGAGAGAGAGACCAGAGAGAAAGAGAGAGACAAGAGAGAGGCAAGAGAGAGAGACCAGAGAGAGACCAGAGAGAGGCAAGAGGGAGAGACCAGAGAGAGAGACCAGAGAGAAAGAGAGAGACCAGAGAGAAAGAGAGAGACAAGAGAGAGGCAAGAGAGAGAGACCAGAGAGAGACCAGAGAGAGACCAGAGAGAGGCAAGAGAGAGACCAGAGAGAGACCAGAGAGAGACCAGAGAGAGACCAGAGAGAGAGACCGGAGAGAGGCCAGAGAGAGATCAGAGAGAGATCAGAGAGAGATCAGAGAGAGATCAGAGAGTGATCAGAGAGAGATCAGAGAGAGATCAGAGAGAGATCAGAGAGAGATCAGAGAGAGATCAGAGAGAGATCAGAGAGAGGCAAGAGGGAGAGACCAGAGAGAGAGAGAGAGACAAGAGAGAGGCAAGAGAGAGAGACCAGAGAGAGACCAGAGAGAGAGGCAAGAGAGAGAGACCAGTGAGTCCAGCTGTACACAATTTTAATTTTATGACTTGTTTGCACCACATACCAAAGCAAATTCCTAGTTTGAGACTTCCTGTTACTTACAAAGACAAACATTAGAATCTGACCCAGGTCTCAGTGCTTTATTTAACTATAACACTGGAACAGAAACAGCTACAGGAGAAAGTCAGACTGACACCTACGCAGGGTACTGACTGAGCACAGGTAGACCAATGTAAATGAGCCTCTGTCAAATGGCTAAAGCTAATCAAACCACCGGGGCTAGCAACACAGCCCCTCGCCCTCCTTCACTCACCCGCCATAGCTGCAGATGTTGGGCGTCAGTGCGACCGTACGGGGGGTCAGGATGTGTGGGAAGAAGACATGACCAGGAAATCCCGTGTTTAAGATGCTGCGGGACAGAATGTCACGGTCCGCTAGTGGGTTGCTCCTCATCCGCAAGACTACATTACCCACAATGCCCCGCGTCGAGGTGTGTTTGATGTGCGCGTGGAGAGGGGCCGTTAAACAAGTTTGTTTAGTTAATCTATCAATCTTTATAAGGCATTAGATACACATTAAAATAACAATAATAATGATATAGTAAGTAAGTAAGTAATTATTTATATACCGCCTTTTCACTGCAGAGCTGAGTCTCAAAGCGGTTTACAATTGTTATTTTTTTTGGGCACTTGTCTCTCACTCCACACAGAGATGGGAGCGGGGTCGCCAGTACAGGAGGCGCATGCCAGAACTATTTTACATATTTTTAGCGGTAGGGGAAACCTACGCAGACACGGGGAGAACATGCAAACTCCACTCAGAAAGGCCCTGGTCCGACCGGGATTCGAACCCAGGAACCTCTTGCTGAGAGGCGAGAGTGCTATCCACTCAGCCACCGTGCCGCCGATGATTCACTCCATACACGGTGGTGATAAACTACTACTGTAGCCACAGCTGCCCTGTGGCACACTGACAGAAGCGAGGCAACCAGTCTGTGCCATCGGCCCCTCCCACCACCACAAACCATTCACACACACACCAGACTCATTCTTGGCAATGTGGGTGAAGTGTCTTGCCCAAGGACTCAACGACAGCAGACATCAGTGGGAGTTGGTGTAGAAAGTCTTGTGGTGGGCTCTAACCCACGACCTTCAGGCTCAGAGGTCACTAACAGCCACTGTCGCCCCAATAACAATAACACATAATTAATTACAGTAGGTTAAAAAGAGTAAAGATAAAATCCTTCAGTTGTTTCAGAAACAGAACTTAACCTGGATTTGAATATTGTGAGAGAAGACAGGCTGCCTCACATTTTTAGGAAGACTGCCTCCACATGTTTAGTCCTGACTCTGGGACCAGCAGGAGGCCAGTCCCTGTGCTCCTCAGAATCCCAGCAGGAGACCAGTCCCTGTGCTCCTCAGAGTCCCAGCAGGAGGCTGGTCCCTGTGCTCCTCAGAGTCCCATGAGATTTTAAACAAACAGAGCTGCTTTAAAGTATAATCTCTGAGCCACAGGTGCAGAGACCTGAGACCAGGACTGATGGTACTTCCTGGTTCTAGTCTGGACTCTGCAGTGTTATGAATTTATTGCAGTGGTTTCACAGCTTGTTTGGAGAGACCTGTGAGCAGTTTCACAGGTTTTATTATTCTCCCTGAATGTATAAACACATCCTCTGTGAAGGTGAGGCTCTTTAGTTCTGGCCTCTGACTCATTCACTCTTTTTAATGCACTGTGATGTTTTTTTTTATGTTTAATTTTTTTGTTCAACATTTTGAGTTCCTTTGTGTAAGAACTGTGCTATATAAATAAACGTGTTAAGAATGCTTCGTTAGTGCAGCCAGCAGAGGGCGCTGCAACACCTCCTCGTAAATATTCATGAGAGGATTTCCAGTCGTTAGGAAGAGAAGGAAACAGAATGAATGAGATCGTTACAGACTCACGCCGGAACTGCATACATTATCAAGATCACACTGAGGCTGTAGACCCAGGACTGAGGCTGTAGACCCAGGACTGAGGCTGTAGACCCAGGACTGAGGCTGTGGACCCAGGACTGAGGCTGTAGACCCAGGACTGAGGCTGTGGACGCAGGACTGAGGCTGTGGACCCAGGACTGAGGCTGTGGACCCAGGACTGAGGTTGTGGACCCAGGACTGAGGCTGTGGACCCAGGACTGAGGCTGTGGACCCAGGACTGAGGCTGTGGACCCGGGACTGAGGCTGTGGACCCAGGACTGAGGCTGTGGACCCAGGACTGAGACTGTAGACCCGGGACTGAGGCTGTAGATCCAGGACTGAGACTGTAGACCCAGGACTGAGGCTGTAGATCCAGGACTGAGGCTGTAGATTCTAGGACTGTTTCTAATAGCACTTTACATTTCTCTCTGAATCCAGAGAGAAATGGAGACATACAAAATCTTGATGTTATTTTTACCCAGAAGACAGTGGGGCATCTTGACACTCTGAGCTGAAAGAAATGTCAAGTTGTGAAAAACGGGGACATACAGAGATGTGCGACAGCAGAGACTGATCTCAGACCAGCACAAAAAGTCTTTCTTCTTCTTGCATTATTTTCAACAATAAGGTGATATTTGAGTGAGTTTACATAAGTCAATAGGAGCCAAACTACATCCATGAGCACTTCCCCATCAGGCTACATTCAGCTAGCCCATTAGCTTTGTCCATCTGAATACAGGCTATGGTTAAATCTTGTGTTTTTAGTGAGTGTGTGTGAGGAGCCAGACATGGAACAATACATGTGTTGTCATGGAGACGCTACCTGCAATTCATAAGCTGAGGGTTTGGTCGATCTATATCTGTACCAACAGAAAAGACCCACAGATTTGACCCGGCAACCTGGTCCTGGATCTACAGCCTCAGTCCTGGGTCTACAGCCTAAGTCCTGGATCTACAGCCTCGGTCCAGGATCTACAGCCTCGGTCCAGGATCTACAGCCTCGGTCCAGGATCTAGAGTCTCAGTCCTGGATCTACAGTCTCAGTCCTGGATCTACAGCCTCGGTCCAGGATCTACAGGCCTCAGTCCTGGATCTACAGCCTCAGTCCTGGATCTACAGCCTCAGTCCTGGATCTACAGCCTCAGTCCTGGATCTACAGCCTCAGTCCTGGATCTACAGCCTCAGTCCTGGATCTACAGCCTCAGTCCTGGGTCTACAGCCTCAGTCCTGGATCTACAGCCTCAGTCCTGGATCTACAGCCTCAGTCCTGGATCTACAGCCTCAGTCCTGGGTCTACAGCCTCAGTCCTGGATCTACAGCCTCAGTCCTGGATCTACAGCCTCAGTCCTGGGTCTACAGCCTCAGTCCTAGATCTACAGCCTCGGTCCTGGGTCTACAGCCTCAGTCCTGGATCTACAGCCTCAGTCCTGGATCTACAGCCTCAGTCCTGGATCTACAGCCTCAGTCCTGGATCTACAGCCTCAGTCCTGGATCTACAGCCTCAGTCCTGGGTCTACAGCCTCAGTCCTGGATCTACAGCCTCAGTCCTGGATCTACAGCCTCAGTCCTGGGTCTACAGCCTCAGTCCTGGATCTATAGCCTCAGTCCTGTAAATTTGTGAAAAGTCCACAACTTTTCACATATTTTCCAAACTGAAATATCTGTTTTTGTAATCAAATTCTTCCCATATTAATCAAATCCACAAATCTCAGCTCAGACCTGTGACCTTCTAACAAGTCTTTCTTTTGTTTGACAGCGACATGTGACCAGAGGAGATTATTCTGGAGCGTATTTGGCCAAACATGCGGCTAATACCAAATTTGGACGCGAGTGATGTTGTTGCTAACACTAACGGAGCTGAAGGGAAGAAGACTGGGCTGTGCCACAAAGAGGCTGAGAGTGAGACTCCAGAGAGAGAGACCAGAGAGAGACCAGAGAGAGACCAGAGAGAGGGAGACTAGAGAGAGACCGGAGAGAGAGACCGGAGAGAGAGACCAGTGAGGGAGACCGGAGAGAGCAACCAGAGAGAGGGAGACCAGAGTGAGGGAGACCAGAGAGAGCCCGGAGAGAGAGACCGGTGAGGGAGACCGGAGAGACCAGAGAGAGAGACTAGAGAGAGAGAGATCAGAGAGAGGGACACCAGAGAGAAACCAGAGAGACTGAGACCAGAGAGAGAGAGGTAGATCAGAGAGAGACCAGAGAGAGGGAGACCAGAGAGAGACTATAGAGAGCGATCAGAGAGAGCAAGGGACCAGAGAGAGACCAGAGAGACCAGGGAGAAAGATGTATGTAAATCATGTTTTCTGTATGGGAAAGTAAAGTTAGGGAGACCGGCTTAAAAATAATATTATTACAAACTTTTGGTTCAATTTTTTTTTAAATTTATTTATTTATAATTATAACCAACCGTAAACAATTCAAAAGCAAAAAAAGGTAGTTTTTGAAAGACAGAGACGGCAGATAACAGTGGATTGACTGAGAATTTCAGAAACAGATTAAAGATGACAAACAAAACTGGCGCCAAGTTCTTCCATAGCAACCAAACAGCCAATCAGAAGCAAGGATGGGTCGTTCCTTTGAGATGCTATGTCTGACGGAGAGTTACAAAAATCGTGCTTTTGTCATTTGTCGATAAAATCACAGTGAGAAGTGTAACCGATACTTTTACTCAAGTAACAATTGTGTTAAAGTATCACAAGTAAAAAAGCAGTAAAAATTTATAATAATTGCTTTAAATGTCAGTTTAAAGGTGTGTTCCACTGCTGTCCTGATACCTCACCTCTCCATAGCCAAGTGATGTCACAGGACCGGAAAGAGACCGGAGAGAGAGACCAGAGAAAGAAACCCGGGGAGAGATCAGAGGGAGAGACCAGAGAGACCAGAGAGAGACCAGAGAGAGACCAGAGAGAGGCCAGAGAGAGGCCAGAGTGTCATGTGATGTGCCTCGGCTCAAAAAGATTGTTGATCGCTGTGTTGAGAATGCACCTTTAAACTATCCCCACATCTGCCCCTGACCACCTGCAGTTCAGGGGTCCACCGCTGGTACAAAGGGGTCCACCGCTGGTACAAAGGGGTCCACCGCTGGTACAAAGGGGTCCACCGCTGGTACTAAGGGGTCCACTGCTGGTACTGAGGAGTCCACCGCTGGTACTAAGGGGTCCACTGCTGGTACTCAGGGGTCCACAGCTGGTACTAAGGGGTCCACTGCTGGTACTAAGGGGTCCACCGCTGGTACTCAGGGGTCCATCACTGGTACTAAGGGGTCCACCGCTGGTACTCAGGGGTCCATCACTGGTACTAAGGGGTCCACTGCTGGTACTCAGGGGTCCATCACTGGTACTAAGGGGTCCACTGCTGGTACTCAGGGATCCACCGCTGGTATGGTGCTGACTTTGTTGTTGCGGCTGATCCTTCGCTCTGTTTTGGGTCTGGGCAGTTTGGTCTGGATCAGCTCCTCTGGTGTGTTTCCCAGAGGAGGCAGCAGTCTCTTCTTACTGTTCCTGGTTTCTGGTAACCACTGTGGGGGCAGCTCAAAGGGACCAAACCCACACTGAGTCTCGTCCTCTGGTTCTGTGGGCGTGGCTGGTGTTGCAGGAGCCACCTGAGAGGAAGAAGTATACGCACAGATGTGTCCAGGAGAGGAACAAACCGGCAGAGCGGAGAGAGGCCCGGGATGATTCTTGGTTTTCACAAGTGCTTGGTCCTTTGTGGGTAAATCCTCTGAGCTCCTCTCGCTCCTGGTTTTGTCTTTAGCCACAGACGAAGCTTCCAATCCGTGCTCTACATCCTCCTCTTCATCGTCTGGTCTGAAGATCTGCTGTTGTCCTATATTGAACATTTCCAAGAGCTGGCTCCCGGATCTCCCAGCTGCTTCTAGTCCAGCCGGTTCTCCTATGATCCCGCCTTCTCCGCCTAACGATCCCAGCATTCCGGTCGTCACCACGTTCCGGCGGCTGTATCTGCGGTGGATCCTGGTGAGTAAGTCCCACCAGCTGTGTCGCGCCGACCTGTTCACCGTCAGAAACAAAATGGGGTTCGTCACGAGAGAAACCTTTGGAAGCCACAAGGCCGTAAGGTAGAGGAGCATCGGTGTGTCTTTGGAGTCTGCTAAAATGGTCCGATAAATCACAAGGACTCCGTAGGGGGCGCTACAGGCTGAGAACGCTAACACAACAGCTAGCAAAGTGGCGTGTAGCTCGGCCTCTCGCTGCGAAACGTACGGGATAGAGATGCTGCTCTGTGGAGTCCTGAGCGCCGCGATGATGACTTTCTTCTTCTGGCTCGCGCTCAGAGCTCGGCGGATGAGGAGCATGAAGAGAAGGACCAGGGCGAGAGGCAGGACCAGCGTGGTGAGGGAGTAGAGCAGGACGTAGACCAGGTGAGCCGTGGAGTGGGAGGGGTCGTCCGAGCAGGAGGAGCTGGCGTAGACATCGGTGACGTTGGTGAGGGCTAAGGCGGGAAGGCTAACGACCGTGGCGTGGACCCAGATGTAGATGACCAGGTCCCGAGAGCGAGAGTCCGAGATCTTTCTCTCCAGAGGGAACAGCACTGAGTAGTATCTGCGACAGAGAATGTTAGAGATGTTAACGTGTACATGTGTATTCTCACTTTTACCCACTGGGTTTTTGAGTTGCCGAGGCTTAAGCGAGGCAAGATCAAGATTTTAGCCGCATAATTATAGCGTCTGATTTAAGATACGGTAAGTAACTAAGTATTTGTACTTAAGTCCTTTACTTCAGTCTTTTCCAGAGAGATAGACCAGAGAGAGCTCAGAGAGAGACCAGAGAGAGACCAGAGAGAGACCAGAGAGACCAGAGAGAGACCAGAGAGAGACCAGAGACCAGAGAGAGACCAAAGAGAGACCAGAGAGAGACCAGAGAGAGACCAGAGAGACAAGAGAGAGACCAGAGAGAGACCAGAGAGAGACCAGAGAGACGAGAGAGAGACCAGAGAGATCAGAAAGAGACCAGAGAGAGAGAGACCAGAGGGAGGGACCAGTGAGAGATCAGCGATAGACCAGAGAGGGACCAGAGAGAGACCAGAGAGAGACCAGAGAGATAGACCAGAGAGAGATCGGAGAGGGATCAGAGAGAGACCAGAGATACAGTATACCAGAGACCAGAAATATACCAAAGAGACATATACCAGATATACCAGAGAGAGACCAGAGAGGGACCAGAGAGAGACCAGAAAGGGACCAGACTGTGACAAAAGCCCACCTCCATGTCCAGAGCTCTTTCATTCAAACCAGAATAACTCCTCTTGTGTCGTTTTGTTGTGTTTTAAAAATGTCCACTGACTCATTTCTCTCATTGTGATTTGTTGAAGAGCATTCAGGCTCCGCACGGCGCAGCTTGGGAACGCTTCAGACTAAATCATTGATCACAGCCTGGTATTACTGTCGTTGCTATGGAGTCCATGTAATAAAAACATTCTGCATTCGGCTTCTTTATCATACCAGAGACTTCTGGATGATACATGTTGGTAATGTTAGTTGGCAAGCAAATGAGAGAGAGAGAGCAGAGAGAGACTAAAGAGAGAGAGTAGATATAGAGTAAAGGGAGAGTAGAGAGGGAGAGCAGAGAGAGAGTAGAGAGGAACTAGAGTGAGAGAGTAGAGAGAGACCAGAGAGAAAGCAGAGAGAGAGTAGAGTAAGAGTTGAGAAAGACCAGCGAGAGAGACCAAAGAGAGTCAGTGAGAGAGAGACTAGAGAGAGAAAACAGAGAGAGACCGGAGAGAGAAGAAAGAGAAAAAGAGACCAGAGAGAGAGTAGAGAGGGACTAGAGAGAAAGAGTAGAGAGAGAATAGAAAGAGACCGGAGGGTAGTGAGAGCAGATAGAGAATAGAAAGAGAACAGAGAGAGAGAGAGACCAGAGAGAGAGTAGAATGAGAGCAGAGAGAAAGCAGAGAGAGAGTAGAGTAAGAGTTGAGAAAGACCAGAGAGAGAAACCAGAGAAAGACCGGAGATAGTAGAAAGAAAACAGAGACCAGAGAGAGGGACAAAAGAGAAAAAAATAGATCAGAGAGAGAGTAGAAGTGGACCAGAGAGAGAGAGTAGAGAGAGACCGGAGAGTAGTGAGAGAGCAGAGAGAGACCGGAGAGTAGTGAGAGAGCAGAGAGAGACCGGAGATAGTAGAGAGAAAAGAGAGAGAGACCAGAGATCAAAGTGAGACCAGAGAGAGAGACTAGAAAGAGAGACTAGAGAGAGAGACCAGAGTGAGAGCAGAGTCACCTGTCCAGGGCGATGGCGCTGAAGCAGAGCACAGTGACGGAGCAGAAGAGCCTGTGGAGGAACTTGAAAGACTTGCAGACCACGATGGTGTGGATCCACCAGCAGCAGAGGGGACTCGAACCCAGGGCCAGGTCAAAGGGCACGCAGACCAGGGAGGCCCCCACCCCCGCACTGGCCAGACTCTGCACAAAGCGCTTTGTCACCGACCGGAACACGTTGGTGGAGCAGGTGCACCACAGGACGGCGGCGTTTCCTGGACACGCAACAAAATCAGTTAGAGAGAGGGTCTACAGCCTCAGTCCTGGGTCTACAGCCTCAGTCCTGGGTCTACAGCCTCAGTCCTGGATCTACAGCCTCAGTCCTGGATCTACAGCCTCAGTCCTGGATCTACAGCCTCAGTCCTGGATCTACAGCCTCGGTCCTGGATCTACAGCCTCGGTCCTGGATCTACAGCCTCAGTCCTGGATCTACAGCCTCAGTCCTGGATCTACAGCCTCGGTCCTGGATCTACAGCCTCGGTCCTGGATCTACAGCCTCGGTCCTGGATCTACAGCCTCGGTCCTGGTTCTACAGCCTCGGTCCTGGTTCTACAGCCTCAGTCCTGGATCTACAGCCTCGGTCCTGGATCTACAGCCTCAGTCCTGGATCTACAGCCTTGGTCCTGGGTCTACAGCCTCAGTCCTGGATCTACAGCCTCGGTCCTGGATCTACAGCCTCGGTCCTGGGTCTACAGCCTCAGTCCTGGATCTACAGCCTCAGTCCTGGATCTACAGCCTCGGTCCTGGTTCTACAGCCTCAGTCCTGGATCTACAGCTTCGGTCCTGGGTCTACAGCCTCAGTCCTGGATCTACAGCCTCGGTCCTGGGTCTACAGCCTCAGTCCTGGATCTACAGCCTCGGTCCTGGATCTACAGCCTCGGTCCTGGGTCTACAGCCTCAGTCCTGGATCTACAGCCTCAGTCCTGGATCTACAGCCTCGGTCCTGGTTCTACAGCCTCAGTCCTGGATCTACAGCTTCGGTCCTGGGTCTACAGCCTCAGTCCTGGATCTACAGCCTCAGTCCTGGATCTACAGCCTCAGTCCTGGATCTACAGCCTCAGTCCTGGATCTACAGCCTCAGTCCTGGATCTACAGCCTCAGTCCTGGGTCTACAGTCTCAGTCCTGGGCCTACAGCCTCAGTCCTGGGTCTACAGTCTCAGTCCTGGGCCTACAGCCTCAGTCCTGGGTCTCTAGTTTATATACAGAGCTTAAGCAAGTACTGTAGTACTCTCTCTCTCTCTGGTCTCTCTCTGGTTTCTCTCTGGTCTCTCTCTGATCTCTCTCTCTGGTCTCTCTCTGGTCTCTCTCTGGTCTCTCTCTCTCTGGTCTCTCTATGGTCTCTCTCTCTTTCTCTCTCTCTCTAGTTAAAAATCTAAACATTAGTGTGGCTTTATTAAAAATAAGAAAAGAGAGAATCTGGCGACATGAGATTAACAAACTGTACATTCAAAAAATCAATTTTTTCTCTCTCCTCTAATCGAAGTCTCGAGCCTCTTCTCACAATTATCACTGCTCTGAGTGTCGCTGGTGTTACTGTAAAACCAACACCAAACTAAAAACAGATGGTATTTTTATTGCACACAATTAGCACTGATTTTATGAACTCTTACAAAGATGAATGAACACATTAAAAATGATTAAAGTCAGAGTTCCTCATTTTACATTTCATCAAAATGTTTTGTTTGTGCAACAGAAAGAGTCTTGTTTAAGCAACATTTCAAGATCAAAGAGAAAGACCAGAGAGAGACCAGACATAGACCAGAGAGAGACCAGAGAGAGACCAGAGAGAGACCAAAGAGAGACCAGAGAGAGACCAGAGAGAGACCAGACATAGACCAGAAAGAGACCAGTGAGAGATTAGAGAGAAACCAGAAAGAGACCAGAGAGACCAGAGAGAGACCAGAGTGATCAGAGAGAGAGAGAGACCAGAGAGAAACAGAGACACCAAAGAGCGACCAGAGAAAGAGCAAATAGAGACCAAAGACCAGAGAGACAAGAGAGACCAGAGAGAACCCAGATGGAGAGACCAGAGAGACACCAGAGAGACAGAAGAGAGAGACCAG
Source organism: Knipowitschia caucasica (assembly GCA_964034765.1). Taxonomy (NCBI): domain Eukaryota; kingdom Metazoa; phylum Chordata; class Actinopteri; order Gobiiformes; family Gobiidae; genus Knipowitschia; species Knipowitschia caucasica. The sequence goes on from OZ035839.1 coordinate 5,241,034, forward strand.
AGAGACACCAGAGAGAGAGAGCTATACAGTAGGTCACTGTGCCTTGAGTATGAGCTGAAGGGGCAGTAATTGGTGATAATGGAGTTGACATGGTTGAACTTTCACAGGAAACACACATGGTTTCATAACACTGGCTTCGTGAGGAACCATCTCTTCAAAACCTATTACCTTCAAAACACTGAGCACCAGAAGCAGCGACAGACCCGAGAGTGACACAGAGTGGTGCTTAAAGGGAACATAAAGATCCACTTTCCTCTGCTTCTGGTTATCTTCCCGCTGTTTTCGCTTGTTGTTTGCACTAAGCTGGTTTTGTCCAAGCAGGTAATGTGTTTCTTCATATATACGCACCGCCATTGCTCTCCTCTCAGTCCGGGGTCTACAACCTCAGTCCTGGATCCAAGCCTCAGTCCTGGGTCTACAGCCTCAGTCCTGGGTCTACAGCCTCAGTCCCGGGTCTACAGCCTCAGTCCCGGGTCTACAGCCTCAGTTCTACAGCCTCAGCCTTGGGTCCAGTCATCCCACTCCCAATGGCTCCTATATGCGTTTGTTATTATTGCATTCGGACGCGCTCTGACACACACACGCACGCACTCACTCACACACACACGCACGCACACACACACACACACACGTACGCACACACACACACACACTCATGCTGTTGAGAGCAGGTCTGTGGAGGTGAAGTGTTTATTGGCTTTTGTCTCGTATCTGATGGCGATAACACTTTTAACCATTCAATCTGTGTGTTCTGCAGCAAAGGCACAGGGTTCGATCCAATGTTTTTGTGGACAGCACTGAATTACAACAGAAGTCGTCTCAGAAGATTTTACAAAGTTGTGGATTCCTCAACAACCGATCAGAGAATCAAAATTTCAAAAATAGCTGCCAATCTGTAGACCCAGGACTGAGGCTGTAGACCCAGGACTGAGGCTGTAGACCAAGGACTGAGGCTGTAGACCCAGGACTGAGGCTGTAGACCAAGGACTGAGGCTATAGACCCAGGACTGAGGCTCTAGATCCAGGACTGAAGCTGTAGACCCAGGACTGAGGCTGTAGACCCAGGACTGAGGCTCTAGCTCCAGGACTGAAGCTGTAGACCCAGGACTGAGGCTGTAGACCTAGGACTGAGGCCAGGCCCGGACTGGCCATCGGGAGCATCGGGAGATCTCCCGGTGGCCTGCGTGTCAAAGTGGCCTGGGCCTGCCCTATCATCACGATCTTTTTTTCTTTTCTTTTTTTCTTATTTCTTTTAATTTAATTTCATCCTCACGGTCTTTGCAAACTCCTACCCTGCCTGGTGGCCTGGTCCAATGAGCAAGGCCCAGGCCAAAGGCAGTGTTGTGCGTGAACGAGTTCAAAAGAACGCGTTCATTGAACACGCTCATTTTTTCGTGTAACGTTGAACACATTTTTTAATAAATAACTTGAACGTGAATTAATTCATATTATGTGTCATGAACGGCAGACAATTTGTTTTCCATTTAAAACTGAGTGAAATCTGTTTTCTCTTTTGAAACGCAACGAGAGAAAGTTCCTCCCTCCTGTATTCTCCGCACTGTTTCCGTCGAAAACTAAAAATTCCTACGGTTTCCACCGTCTGTGAACGCACCCCGACTCAGTGTACTTGCGGTGCGGCGCTATATGCTAGTGCTATTCATTGGTTGTTGGACTCACATGTGCCGTGATGAAAACACAGGGGTAAGTCAGTGACACAGGGCCGTTTACATTTGACATAAAGTATAGACACACGTTCTGCAGCGCATTACAGTTTGTACTTATGAGCAGAGATGGGACAACTCAGTTCCCATTGAAACCCATGTAAATCTTGTCTGCATTGGAGTCAAAACATCCTGTGCAGTGTACAGGATATAATATATATATATATATATATATATATATATATATATATATATATATATATATATATATATATATAACCACGTATTGTGATTTCTAGCTCGTAGTGAAAAAAAATATTTATTTGAATATCTCGCAAAAAGTAAAATGAACTGAACTTTGAACTAGTTCAGAATTAAAATTGAGAACTTCGAACGTGAACTGTTCACTTTGAGCATGTATGAACTGAACTTGAACTTGTTCAGAAAAGCTGTGAACTGGCACAACACTGGCCAAAGCTTTACTGTCATTGGGCCAGAGCAAAATGAAACAAATGTGACGTCACACGTCGGCTACACAGCCAGGCCAGCCTAGCAGTGCACCCAGTGTAGCTTCCCCGGTTGAAATCAGTGGTCTCTCCAACTGATGGTTCATACACGTTGTTATTTTTCCTTTTATATGAGCTGTAACGATGTGATTTTACCTTACTACTTTTTTAACAATAATTGATTAGCTTGTTATAGTTATACACTAATGAACACTTAGTTCATTGTGTGTGTGTGTGTGTGTGTGTGTGTGTCTTTATTCTCACTAAACTCCATAAACGTTACGTTGCTAAGCAACGTACAACAATCTTTAAACGTCCGAGATTATATAAACAGTCAATATAAAAAGAAATAAAGAAAACAAAAGTTTTGACAGTCAATCTTAAAACTATTAAAAGAACATCAAAATACAATGACAAAAACCCAAATTTAGAACCTTGTTTGGCCTGAATGGATGAAAAGCTCCCGGCCTGAAATGTTGTCCCACTCCGGCCCTGACTGAGGCTCTAGATCCAGGACTGAAGCTGTAGACCAAGGACTGAGGCTGTAGACCCAGGACTGAGGCTCTAGATCCAGGACTGAAGCTGTAGACCCAGGACTGAAGCTGTAGACCCAGGACTGAGGCTGTAGACCCAGGACTGAGGCTGTAGATCCAGGACTGAGGTTGTAGACCCAGGACTGAGGCTGTAGACCCAGGACTGAGGCTGTAGACCCAGGACTGAGGCTGTAGACCCAGGACTGAGGCTGTAGACCCAGTTCATAGCATAAACATGTTATAGTATAGTTCATATAATATTTTCCCATGATGAATGCACTTCTTATATTCTGTTACAACAATAATAGTTGTTACAGTGCATCTGTGGCAAAGAGACAGACGTGAGATCGATGTGAGGTCTGTCACTGAGCACTTTCAGAGAGTTATTGATGTGTGTGCGTAGGTCTGTAGAATCACAGCCTGTGGACACTGGAGGTCACAGGATCAATACTGCGTTCACACCACTTTATACAGTCTATGGACCTTTCTCACCTGGGTCTACAGCCTCAGTCCTGGGTCTACAGCCTCAGTCCTGGATCTACAGCCTCAGTCCTAGATCTACAGCCTCAGTCCTGGGTCTACAGCCTCAGTCCTGGTTCTACAGCCTCAGTCCTAGATCTACTGTACAGCCTCAGTCCTGGATCTACAGCCTCAGTCCTAGATCTACAGCCTCAGTCCTGGTTCTACAGCCTCAGTCCTAGATCTACTGTGCAGCCTCAGTCCTGGATCTACAGCCTCACTCCTAGATCTACTGTACAGCCTCAGTCCTAGATCTACAGCCTCACTCCTAGATCTACTGTACAGCCTCAGTCCTAGATCTACAGCCTCAGTCCTGGATCTACAGCCTCAGTCCTGGGTCTACAGCCTCAGTCCTGCTCTCTATGTGTTTGTTATTTTTGCATTTCCTGTGTTTTAACGGTCTGATTCTCTGATCTGTCGTTGGTGAATCGACACCAGTGTAAAGTCCTCGGAGACGACTGATGCTGTGAATTGAAGTTTGTCCTACGGCAGCAGCGGTAGTGGGTTATTCTCTTTGTGAGCAGAGACTGATGTGACACAGTATTTAGAGGTTGGACTCAGCGCTTGTGTTTCATGTGTGTTCTGTGATCTGTGAGTTTGGCATTCACCCTGATGCCCCGCCATCACCCATAAGCAGCTTGGAAACACTGCGGCGGCTGTAGGACGTTAGCCCCGATCTGTGACACGCACCGCCGCAGAAGGCTGTCGGCGGCAGATTTATTCGTATAGCACCTTTTCCAATAACACCAGCTGCCCACAGTGCATCAGGTGCACTCAGGGACAAGACGTTAAAGATGTCACATGTAACGCTTCAGAGAGAAAGAGAGCAGAGAGAGAGAGTAGAGAGAGAGAGTACAGAGAGAGCAGAGAGAGACAGTAGAGAGAGAGAGTACAGAGAGAGCAGAGAGAGACAGTAGAGAGAGAGAGTACAGAGAGCAGAGAGAGAGAGTACAGAGAGAGCAGAGAGAGACAGTAGAGAGAGTGGAGAGAGCAGAGAGAGTAGAGGGAGCATAGATAGACCAGAGAGAGAGCAGAGAGAGACAAAAGAGAGAGACCAGGGAGAAACAGAGAGACACCAAAGAGAGAGACTAGAAAAAGACCAGAGACCAGAGAGACCTTTCTCCTCCTCTCCTATATGTAACACTTCAGAGAGAGAGAGAGAGCAGAGAGAGAGTAGAGAGAGTAGAGAGAGCAGAGAGAGAGTAGAGAGAGTAGAGAGAGCAGAGAGAGAGTAGAGAGAGAGTAGAGAAGAGAGAGCAGAGAGAGAGTAGAGAGAGTAGAGAGAGCAGAGAAGAGAGAGCAGAGAGAGAGTAGAGAGAGTAGAGAGAGCAGAGAGAGAGTAGAGAGAGCAGAGAAGAGAGAGCAGAGAGAGAGTAGAGAGAGAGCAGAGAAGAGAGAGCAGAGAGAGAGTAGAGAGAGTAGAGAGAGCAGAGAGAGAGTAGAGAGAGTAGAGAGAGCAGAGAAGAGAGAGCAGAGAGAGAGTAGAGAGAGTAGAGAGAGCAGAGAAGAGAGAGCAGAGAGAGAGTAGAGAGAGAGCAGAGAAGAGAGAGCAGAGAGTAGAGAGAGCAGAGAGAGAGAGCACAAAGAGAGAGACTAGAACAAGACCAGAGAGAGACCGGAGAGAGACAGACCAACCAGAGAGAAAGAGAGACCAGAGAGACCTTTCTATGCAGTGAGAAACTGAAGATCTAAAGTCTCCTTCAGGTTTGTAGATTAATGTTTGAAAAGTGTGTTACTATAAACAGCACAACTTTTGGCCCCAAACACATTTTTGACTCAAAGTCTATTCTGGCTCCGACACAGACTCCAGTTATTACCAGAGATTATATTAGAGAGGATTGTGTGTGACATCACCACAGCCTGAATGCACAAGAGGCTGATTTCAACATAAGCTAGCTGGAGCCAATTTCCTTATATGGGCATTTGTGCTGCTGAGTTAGCTTTAACCTGGTTCAGGCCTGGTTTGGACCTGGTTCAGAGACCAGAGGGAGACCAGAGAGAGATCAGAGAGAGCCAGGAGAGACCAGAGAGAGACCAGAGAGAGACCAGAGAGAGAAACCAGAGAGAGAGATACCAGAGAGACCAGGGAGATAGACCAGAGGGAGACCAGAGGGAGACCAGAGAGACCGACCGGAGAGAGACTAGCGGGACTAACCAGAGAGAGACCAGAAAGAGTAAGGAGAGAGACCAGAGAGTGCAAGGAGAGAGAGACCAGAGAGAGAGACCGGAGAGTGCAAGGAGAGAGAGAGAAAGGAAAGAGACCAGAGAGTACAAGGAGAGACCAGAGAGAGCAAGGAGAGAGACCAGAGGGTGCAAGGAGAGACCAGAAAGAGAAAGGAGAGAGACCAGAGAGAGACAGCAAGGAGAGAGCAGAGAGAGAGACCAGAGGGTAAAAGGAGAGAGACTAGAGAGAGAAATTATTCAAATTGAGGTTTTACAAGGTTTTCTTATCGAACACAAGCTGGAGTTTCCTCCACGAATACAACAAGTTGGAGCAAAACTTCACCATGAGCACTTCCCTATCGCGCTTCATTGAGCTAGCGTGTTAGCATGGTCCGTTCACAGTGCACACAGTCCGTTATCACGACCACTGGAAGCAAAAGTGCCAGATTGAAAGCAGTATGTTTAGCATGATTTGAAAACATGTTAAAGGGCTTTGTTGTATGTAACAATGGGACGATTGAAGTAACCATGACGATATGCATGGTACGGTGGAAATGTGAGGGAGGCTAATTTTCTATCCTTATATGGGCATTTGTTCTGATGGCGTTAGCTTAGCACCGCAACAGGGGCAGATGTAATGCTCAGAGGGTTGCTAAGCTAAGCCGGAGTTTCCCCTGTGAATGAAGGCCTCTGATTGGTTGATCCTTTTATGACTCTCTCCCACGACGTTATTCCTCTCTCCTACAGCGTCCGTTACAGTTATTTTCAAATTGCCAATTATGCAAATTAGGCGATGACGTCATTTAGCGACTTCTAGCGACTTTTGGGACAGCCAATAGCTACTTTCCTTACTGAGGAGTTGGCAACACTATCTAGATCTACAGAGACAGTATCACATAAACAGGAGGATCTCAGAGAGCGAGACAACACTTAAGCCCAAAATGTTGATGTCACACAAGGGTTACTGAGATAGAGGAGCTTATTTTTTTTACATGTAAGTCAACAGGAGCCAGAGAGAGAAACCAAACTTCACCATGAGCACTTCCCTATTGGGCTTCATTGAGCTAGCCGGTTAGCATTGTCCATCTGTAAACAGTCTGTGGTTTTGTCTCACACAGATTGATGTGAAATATTCAAATGACAGCATGATGTTCTGGGACAGTTTTATACATGTGCTTTTGTTTCCAGAGTTAGACTGTAACGCAGCTCACTGGTTTCTCAAAAATAACTTTAAAACAGCTTCAGTTTATTCAAAACACTGCAGAGTCCAGACTAGAACCAGAAAGTACCATCACATTAGTCCTGGTCTCAGGTCTCTCCTTCTGTGGCTCAGAGAAAAGACTTTAAAGCTGCTCTGTTTGTTACAAGTCTCTCCATGGGACTTTGAGGAGCACAGGGACTGGCCTCCTGCTGGGACTTTGAGGAGCACAGGGACTGGCCTCCTGCTGGGACTCTGAGGAGCACAGGGACTGGCCTCCTGTAGGGACTCTGAGTAGCACAGGGACTGGACTCCTGCTGGGACTCTGAGGAGCACAGGGACTGGACTCCTGCTGGGACTCTGAGGAGCACAGGGACTGGACTCCTGCTGGGACTCTGAGCACAGGGACTGGCCTAGTGCTGGGACTCTGAGGAGCACAGGGACTGGACTCCTGCTGGGACTCTGAGCACAGGGACTGGCCTAGTGCTGGGACTCTGAGGAGCACAGGGACTGGACTCCTGCTGGGACTCTGAGGAGCACAGGGACTGGCCTAGTGCTGGGACTCTGAGGAGCACAGGGACTGGACTCCTGCTGGGACTCTGAGGAGCACATGGACTGGCCTCCTGCTGGGACTCTGAGCACAGGGACTGGCCTAGTGCTGGGACTCTGAGTAGCACAGGGACTGGACTCCTGCTGGGACTCTGAGGAGCACAGGGACTGGCCTCCTGCTGGGACTCTGAGGAGCACAGGGACTGGCCTCCTGCTGGGACTGAGGAGCACAGGGACTGGCCTCCTGCTGGGACTCTGAGGAGCACAGGGACTGGCCTCCTGCTGGGACTCTGAGGAGCACAGGGACTGGCCTAGTGCTGGGACTCTGAGTAGCACAGGGGACTCCTGCTGGGACTCTGAGGAGCACAGGGACTGGCCTCCTGCTGGGACTCTGAGGAGCACAGGGACAGCCTCCTGCTGGGACTCTGAGGAGCACAGGGACTGGCCCTGCTGGGACTGAGGAGCACAGGGACTGGCCTCCTGCTGGGACTCTGAGGAGCACAGGGACTGGCCTCCTGCTGGGACTCTGAGGAGCACAGGAGACCTCCTGCTGGGACTCTGAGGAGCACAGGGACTGGCCTCCTGCTGGGACTCTGAGGAGCACAGGGACTGGCCTCCTGCTGGGACTCTGAGGAGCACAGGGACTGGCCTCCTGCTGGGACTCTGAGGAGCACAGGGACTGGCCTCCTGCTGGGACTCTGAGGAGCACAGGGACTGGCCTCCTGCTGGGACAGAGGAGCACAGGGACTGGCCTAGTGCTGGGACTCTGAGGAGCACAGGGACTGGAGGAGCACTGGCCTCCTCTGGCCTAGTGCTGGGACTCTGAGGAGCACAGGGACTGGCCTCCTGCTGGGACTCTGAGGAGCACAGGGACTGGCCTCCTGCGGGACTCTGAGGAGCACAGGGACTGGCCTCCTGCTGGGACTGAGGAGCACAGGGAGTGCTGGGACTCTGAGGAGCACAGGGACTGGCCTCCTGCTGGGACTCTGAGGAGCACAGGGACTGGCCTCCTGCTGGGACTCTGAGGAGCACAGGGACTGGCCTCCTGCTGGGACTCTGAAGAGCACAGGGACTGGCCTCCTGCTGGGACTCTGAGGAGCACAGGGACTGGCCTCCTGCTGGGACTCTGAAGAGCACAGGGACTGGCCTCCTGCTGGGACTTGAGGAGCACAGGGACTGGCCTAGTGCTGGGACTCTGAGGAGCACAGGGACTGGCCTCCTGCTGGGACTCTGAGGAGCACAGGGACTGGCCTCCTGCTGGGACTCTGAGGAGCACAGGGACTGGCCTCCTGCTGGGACTCTGAGGAGCACAGGGACTGGCCTCCTGCTGGGACTCTGAGGAGCACAGGGACTGGCCTCCTGCTGGGACTCTGAGGAGCACAGGGACTGGCCTCCTGCTGGGACTCTGAGGAGCACAGGGACTGGCCTCCTGCTGGGACTCTGAGGAGCACAGGGACTGGCCTGTGTGATTGTTTCTGTCTTGTTTACTTCAGCACTTTTCACTGGGGGCGGTTCAGCTCAGAGGCAGCGTCGAGTCGAGACGATCGAATTCAATTATAGATTAGTCACTTGCCAAATTGTGTGACCTATTTACACCAACACTCCACCAAAACAAAACCAGAGAGAGACCAGAGAGACATACCAGAGAGAGACCAGAGAGAGATCAAAGACAGACCAGAGAGCGAGAAACCAGGGAGAGACACAAAAGAGAGACCAGAAAGAGACAAGAGAGAGACATACCAGAGAGAGGCCAGAAAAAGAGAGAGACCAGAAAAAGACATACCAGAGACATACCAGAGAGAGACCAGAGAGAGACCGGAGAGAGATCAAAGAGAGCCCAGAGAGCGAGAAACCAGGGAGAGACACAAAAGAGAGACCAGAAAGAGAGATCAAAGAGAGACCAGAGAGAGACCAGAAAAAGAGGGAGACCAGAGAGAGACCAGAAAAAGACATACCAGAGAGAGACCAGAGAGAGATCAAAGAGAGACCAGAGCAAGAGACCAGGGAGAGACACAAAAGAGAGATCAGAGAAAGACAAGAGAGAGACATACCAGAGAGAGACCAGAAAAAGAGAGAGACCAGAGAGAGACCAGAGAGAGACAAGAGAGAGACCAGAGAGCGAGAAACCAGGGAGAGACACAAAAGAGAGACCAGAAAGAGAGATCAAAGAGAGATCAGAGAGAGAGACCCGAGAGAGACCAGAGAGAGACCAGAGAGAGACCAGAGACAGACCATAGAGCACTAGTCTTTCCACTCACCGAGTAGAGACCCCAGCAGAATCAGGACCTGTACGGCGGTGGTGAAGTCCCGGTAGGCTCTCACGGACGCGGCGAACTCCGGTGCTCCCATCGCCGCGTCTCCCGTCACCGTAACCGGACTCACGCTCGCCAGGCTGTCCGCTCGGGTAGTCGAATAACCGCCCGACGCATTAGTCGCCAGTCCCAGCCACAGATGCTGCTGAGCGGATGTCCAGTTGGCTTCTCGGCTCCCGCGGTCCATGACGTTCACCTTTTGAAATCACGCGTAACGAGCGATCAGCGGCATTTTTGTTGTTGTTTTAGGATCACGGCGCGAGGTTGGGTGTTACGCGGGGAGACTGGCGTGGCGCTGGGGGTGTGCAGGAGGGTGAACCGGGGTGACACGGAGATGGAGGAGACAGAGGAGGCAGAAAATGGTGAAGGATTGGAAAGAACGCAAGCGGGTCCATTGCGTTTGGAGAATCAGCAGAAAGAGGAGATAGGACCGGGGCTGCTACTGCTGCTGCTGAGGAGGATGAGGATGATGAGGCTGAAGGTGGAAGGCTTCAAACGGGTGGATTCAGTCCATCATCCACAGCGTGAGGTGCAGGGGAGAGGGAGGGGGAGTGGAGAGAGAGCCCCTCCTCCGGTTTCGGATTCAGTAACACGAATGTCTCGCTCTGGTCTCTCACTGGTCTCTTTCTCTCTTGTCTCTGGACTCTTTCTCTAGTCTTACTCTGGTCTCTCTCGCTCTCTCTGGTCTCACATTGGTCTCACTCTTTGGTCTCTCTCTGGCCTCTCACTGGTCTCTAAAGTCTTTCTCTCTCTGAGCTCTCTTTCTCTCACTGACTCACTCTCTGGTCTCTCTTTTTCGTCCCTCACTGGTCTCTCTAGGACTCTGTCGTTATTTAGTCTCTCTCTGGTCTCGCTCCTGTCTCTCTGTGGTCTAACTCTCGTCTATTGCTTTTCTCTGGCCTCTCTCTCTCTCTTTGGTCTCTCTCTCTCTCTCTGGTCTCTCTCTCTGGCCTCTCTCTCTCTCTGGCCTCTCTCTCTCTCTCTGGTCTGACTCTGGCCTCTCACTGGTCTCTCTCTGGTCTCTCTCTGGTCTCTCTCTGGTCTCTCTCTGGTCTCTCTCTGGTCTCTCTCTGGCCTCTCTCTGGCCTCTCTCTGGTCTCTCTCTGGTCTCTCTCTGGTCTCTCTCTGGTCTGACCCCTGGCCTCTCTCTGGTCTCTCTCTGGTCTCTCTCTGGTCTGACTCTGGCCTCTCTCTGGTCTCTCTCTGGTCTCTCTCTGGTCTGACTCTGGCCTCTCACTGGTCTCTCTCCTTGGAGGGAGTGGTGAGGAGGTAGAATGGAGAGAGAGCCCCTCCTCCAGGGTTGGATTCAGTACCATGGGTTCCCGGTGGAGCCAGGCTCTGGACTGACCTCTCCCTGATAAGACTCGCACCATCAGAACCTTATTTTAAAATCACTTCTTAAAACACACTTTATTGATCGGTTTTGGACTGGCTGTTGATAACTTCACATGTAATAATGTCTTATCATTATTAATGTTCCACATGGTCTTTGATTTGTCTCTCACTGGTCTCTCGCTCATTGGTCTCTCACTTTGGACTCTCTATTTCTGGTGTTCTGCTGTTCTCTCTGGTCCTTCTCTCTGGTTTCTCTCTCTGGTCTCTCTCTGGTCTCTCTCTGGTCTCTCTCTGGTCTCTCTCTGGTCTCTCTCTGGTCCCTCTCTCTGGTCTCTCTCTCTGGTCTCTCTCTGGTCTCTTTCTCTGGTCTCTCTCTGGTCTTTCTCTGGTCTCTCTCTGGTCCCTCTGGTCTGAGTTTGGACAGTCTTCTCGTGGTAAGTAATCAGAGTACTGCAGACCATTTTAAATATACCGTATTTGTAAAATGGTGTCTAACGTGCCGTGGTGGCCTTACTAAGCTCTTTGCACCAGGACCAGACCAAGACGAGACCAGGATCAGACCAGGACCAGACTCTGAATCAGTTTGCGGATCCTGAGGTGCTTGATAAATCTAAGGCTTTATTCCAACAATGAGACGAAAACCAGGGTAAACCAGGATTATTTCCGTCCACTGCCTCCATTCAAACATTCAGAGGATAAGAACTCACCTCTTCCTAATGAGCTCAAAGTTGTTGAAAAGGATTTGGGGCGTCCAGAGACTGAAAGTTCACCTCAGCAGACGTCTCAAAGGACTGTACAAAGTTGTGGATTCACCAACAACAGATCAGAGAATCAAACAGTTCAAACACAGAAAATACAATAAAAACAAACACATGGGAGACATTGGTCCAAAGGGAGAGGGACTGAGGCTGTAGACCCAGGACTGAGGCTGTAGACCCAGGACTGAGGCTGTCGATCCAGGACTGAGGCTGTAGACCCAGGACTGAGGCTGTAGACCCAGGACTGAAGCTGTCAATCCAGGACTGAGGCTGTTGATCCAGGACTGAGGCTGTAGATCCAGGACTGAGGCTGTAGACCCAGACCTGAGGCTGTAGACCCAGGACTGAGGCTGTAGACCCAGACCTGAGGCTGTAGACCCAGGACTGAGGCTGTAGACCCAGGACTCAGGCTGTGGACCCAGGACTGAGGCTGCAGACCCAGGACTGAGGCTGCAGACCCAGGACTGAGGCTGTAGATCCAGACCTGCGGCTGTAAATCCAGGACTGAGGCTGTAGACCCAGGATGCACAGCTGAAATAGAAATGTGATATTTGTGTCTTTTCTGTGGTCTTCGGCCCCTGGTTGGGTCTTGGGTCTTGGATCACGGGTCTTGGGTCTCTGGTCAGGCCTGGATCCCGGTCCTCCTGTTGTTCCTTCACACTCTCCTGTGAAATTCCCCTTGAGGCAGACAGAGGATCCGAGCACATGCCACGCTCACACAACACATTTGACATCACTGTTGCCAAAACACGACACGGAAAGAACCTGAAATAACACAGCAACGATTCTCAAACTGTGGTGTGCACACGGCCGACGGCACATGGTAACACAGGAGAGAAATGATCCATGTTCGAGAGGGTCTCAAACTCTATCTGTGGGCGACATTAATGGAGAGATTGTGTGTGAAATGTAGAATTGAGCCACTAAATTAAACTAATCTTTTCACACACAAATAACTTTCACACGGTGCCATATTTTTTTTCTTTCACAATAAAAGCAGAGAAAGTAAAGGTTGGTGCTTGTAGAACAGAGAGAAAATCATGTCCACTCCACTTGTCTTGAACTGTATTAAAAACCGACAACTGATGGTTTGGACTATAGACACTTCAGTCCTGGGTCTACAGCCTCAGTCCTGGGTCTACAGCCTCGGTCCTGGGTCTACAGCTTCGGTCCTGGGTCTACAGCCTCGGTCTGTTCCATTGGCCCCTCCCACCACCACCAACCATTCACACACACACACACACCAGACTCATTCTAATGTGGGTGAAGTGACTTTATTGATCTCTGATGGATAAATGTCCACGTCACATCTGACATGAACAGAATCAAATTTGTGCAAAAGACAGAAATGTGCAACATGTTAAATACAGAATATATTATGTACAATAAAAATAAACAGTGTCAATAGTAGTGCAGGATTTTAGTCCTAGTGCAAGTGACTTATTGTACAGTCTGACAGCGGTGGGGATAAAGGCCCTGTGGTAGCGCTCCTTCTTCCACTGAAGGAGCTCCTCAGCTCCTCCTCAGTCCTGTGCAGTGGGAGGTGTTGTTCATGATGGAGGTGACTTTGACTAGCACCTCCTGTCCCTCACCTCCTCCACAGAGTCCAGGGGCCTCCTGTCCCTCACCTCCTCCACAGAGTCCAGGGGCCTCCTGTCCCTCACCTCCTCCACAGAGTTCAGGGGCCTCCTGTCCCGCTCTGTGCTGCCCAGGGCCCAGCACACGGTGTATGGCAGAGGCTACCACAGACACTTTTGTTTTAGACCCCTTTGAACGATCAGTGACATATTTTAAGCACCGTTTTGCCACTATATAAATCTGGGGCAAGTGACTTTAGAAACACTACAAATGTGTGTAAGGCAGGTTTATTTGTGTGAGAGAGAGACCAGAGAAACAATCATACCAGCCATTCAAATCATAAATAATCACAGTACATTAAAAAGAATGAAGATTACTTTCCTGTACACAGTACAGAAAGGACAGTGCATTTTCTAATATAAGCCGATACAACTCTATAAGGTCAAAGTGTTAAAGTATAAAACACACAAACACATCACATTATCAAGGTTAGTGATCCTGACCAGTCCTGTTTAGATTTTTCTCTCTCTCTCCATCTCTCTCTGGTCCCTCTCTCTTCATCAGTCGTGAGGGTTTTACAGCCCTAAAACAGCTGCCACTCAATAGAATTTACCTTATTGCAGGTTATCTTTAGAACACATCACCTCTGTCATAAACGAGGGACCACTGTCCTCAAACATACAAGAATATATCAGAAGGACAATGCTAACCTGCTAACCCAATCCTATTGACTTACATGTAAAAGTAAGAATGGGCCAAATACTGTAATACTATCAAATAATCACCATTTTTGCCGCCTCCCGCCTCTGATCAAGGCCCGGTGTATCTGTGGCCTCTTAACTGGCCTCGTCCTTTGTTAGTCTATGATAGTAAATCACACTCAGGGCCGAGGAGCAGAAAGGCTTCATTCATCCACTGCTTCTCGATGAGTGCTCTCGTCTCCAAGTGCCTTCTGAAGAATCTCTGGACACGCTCCCACTGATCCAGCTGGTTCTCTGCGTGTGCTTTTGGCTCTCCTCCCAACGCCACAGAGAGACAAGAGAGAGAGAGAGTAGGGAGAGAGCAGAGAGAGACCTGGGAGAGACGAGAGAGACGAGAGAGGGAGCAGAGAGACATCAGAGAGAGAGAACAGAGTGAGAGACCAGAGAGAGAACAGAGTGAGAGACCAGAGAGAGAGCAGAGAGAGACCAGAGAGCAGAGAGAGCAGGGAGACATCAGAGAGAGAGCAGAGTGAGAGCAGAGTGAGAGCAGAGTGAGAGCAGAGAGAGAGCAGAGAGACATCAGAGAGAGAGCAGAGTGAGAGCAGAGTGAGAGCAGAGAGAGAGCAGGGAAAGAGCAGGGAGAGAGCAGAGAGAGACCAGAGAGAGCAGGGAGAGAGCAGGGAGAGAGCAGGGAGAGAAAGAGATCATAGAGAGAGATCTCCCAAGTGCCTTTTGAAGAATCTCTGGACTCGCTCCCACAGATGCAGCTGGTCCTGTGCGTGTGCTCTCGCTTCTCCTCCGAACGCCACCGCTCTCCCCACCACGGCGTGCACTGCGGACGGACAGAAGGGCATGTGCGGCGCCTCCAGGAAGTGTCCCGATTTGGAATAAACCGCCAGAGAACACGTGTCTTTGCCGTGGCTTTTCAAAATGGCCGCCGCTTGTCTGGCGTAGAGGGCACTTTCCCAGTTATGGTCGTCCTCTGAGGCCGCTAACAGGAAGTGGGAGGTGGCTCGTTGGATGGGGATGAGGGAGGAGGGGTGGAGCAAGGGATCGGGCATAGCGTGGCGGCCGTTCAAGAGGCCGGAATCGGGGAGGACGCTGACGTTCTCCAGGACAGGTTGAAGCGGAGGAAGGACCAGGTCTCTGTAGCGCAGGGGGATCACCGTGTTGGCGTTGCAGCCGTTGACGCAGACGGTGGCGGCGATGTGGTCGAGGAAGGACGCCATGGAGAGGGCCAGGCCGCCGCTGTGAGAGATGGAGATGACCCCGACACCAGAGCCAGCGACCTGAGGGAACAACAGCAGAAAGTTTCACTGTCGGGGTGAACAATTCAGTTTTTTTGCCGTTTGCAGTAAAACCACAGTGGAATACACGTGCGAGAGCCCCCAGTGTTTAGAATAGAAGCACCAAAATAGAACAAGCTAAAAATGTACAAGAAACTATTGTCGCTGTGAAACCAATCAATAATAACAGTTTCAATACAAAATCATTAAAGTGCTTTGTTCAGACAAATGTTAGCATTCCCAGATGTCCTGCAGCCAACGATATCTTCTGCCAGAGGGAAGAAGCTGGAACATGGCTTTTCCAGGGGCCAGAAGAGTTATTGATTAGTCTAAGGTCTGGATTAAAGAATCTGGATTCAAAACGAACCACCAGAACAGACAAATCACAGTCGTCTGTCAGAGCGAAGCACCTCTCCGGCCCCTCTCTGTTTGCTCTCTGTTTGCTCTCTGTTTGCTCTCTGTTTGCTCTCTGTTTGCTCTCTGTTTGCTCTCTGGGTGCAGAGACCAGAGAGAGACCAGAGAGAGACCACAGAGAGACCAGAGAGAGAGAGACCAGAGAGAGACCAGAGAGAGAGCAGAGAGAGACCAGAAAGAGACCAGAGAAATAAAGTAACACACATAAGTGTTTGTAATCTAAATATTAGATACTCCAGCTTTCATGCAATTCGCAGTATTATTCTAAAAACTTTGAAAGGTTAGTGGAATGGACGAACCTGAGGCTGACTGCGCAGATACGTCACGCCCTCTTCAAAGTACTCCAAGTCCAAGTACTCAGGATTCTTGGGTAAATCCTCGTAGCCTTTATAGGCCAGAGCCAGAACAACAAATCCTTTACAGGCCAACAGACTGGCCCTGGGTTCACTCAGTCCTCCCCCGAAAGTGTACAAGTCCACGATCCCCGGGAAAGGGCCTGGTCCTGCAGCGATCAGAGAGATTTATGAGAATATTGTTTATTACGACTCAAACCGACATAGCTACAGATCAGAGAACACAAGTGCAATGTCCACAATGTGACAACAGGCAAAGAATTCTGTCTCCAGCCACTTCAATTATGGTAAAAAACAAAACAAAAACAAAACATAACCGATTGTGTGTACTATAGACACTTCAGTCTTGGATCTACAGCCTGAGTCCTGGATCTATAGCCTCAGTCCTGGGTCTACAGCCTCAGTCCTGGGTCTACAGCCTCAGTCCTGGGTCTACAGCCTCAGTCCTGGGTCCACAGCCTCAGTCCTGGATCCACAGCCTCAGTCCTGGATCCACAGCCTCAGTCCTGGATCCACAGTCTCAGTCCTGGATCCACAGTCTCAGTCCTGGATCCACAGTCTCAGTCCTGGATCCACAGTCTCAGTCCTGGATCTACAGCCTGTCTATACGTAATTTCAGCTCTAAACAAAATGAACCATAAGTGGATATAGACAGATCTTGTGCGTACCAGGTGGGACAAACAGCACTCCCCTCAGTCGCCCCTCCCTCACTGGGATCCTCCTCATTCCCTCGGGCATGAACTCTCGCTGGTTGACCTCGGTGGCCAGCACGGTCTCCCCGCTCAGCGCTGAGATCTGCACCTGCATTGGGGTCAGGGCACTCTTCTTCAGCAGCTTGTTGTGAGGCGTCTCTGGTAACATGGACCAGAACAGTCCCATTGGCTCCACTCCTGTGTAGCTACCTCCCAGAGAGGGATCCCGAGACGCGTCCACATGTCCCCCATGGTCTGCTTGGTACTGGGCCTCGGCTCTGAACACTACACCTCTGTCGTCCAGTACTTTGGAGCGGAGGACGACGGGTGCGTGAGGAGAGAGACCCTCCACCTTCACCTGCACTGGTTTGTCGAATAAGCAGCGGACACTGGGGAGGATCCTCAGCCGAACCTGGGACGAAGCCATCGGCGTCTGGTGTTTCCAAGGTCCTGGTTTGGAAAAAAGATACAAGAATTATGAACCAAATGTAATTCCAATGGAGGAACACACCCATTAAAACTGAGAGCAGATAGATTCCTCAGGAAGTTTGAAATATTAATGTTAAATGTTGTCAAATGTTAAATTTGTACATCTATTATATTTTCAAGATAGAGATTTTATACTTATTATTGATGCTAGAGTTAGATTGTTTTTATTTTGATTAGTATAGCTATTGTTCACTCAGGGGACAAAGAGGAGCAGAGGATTCAGTTCGAGCTCCAGTGGAGGATCAGGAGGGCCAAGAAGGAATACGGGGAAAAGCTGGAGCAGAAGCTGGCCCAGGGAAACGCCCGCGACGTGTGGAGAGGCCTAAAGAACATCTCTGGCTTTGGACAGAGTGCCAGAGGAACAGCGGGTGGAGACCAGCACCGGGCGGATGAATTTAACCAATATTTCAACCGGTTTGATTCTCCCCCCTCTCCATCTGCCCCCACCTCTCTGAGGTCCTCAGCTACATGTACAACCTGAGCCTCAGCCTGGAGAAGGTCCTGTGGACAGTAGTGATGGGTCCAGTAACACTGATACACCGGCGCATGTGCCGAGTTCGTTTGGCGAAACCTCGTATCGGCGCGCGTGTCGCTTTATGAAAAAGCCACGTGACCGATACAGCCGCAGTGTCGCTTGTCACCGACACGGCAAACTGTGTTTAAAAGGTTCCGCATCTGCAAGTGTCACCGGTATGAACCGCTCTCAGAAAAAGAAATTAACCCTTTCAAAAAGGAAAAACATCCCATTTTACAGCATCAAAATGGAACCTGCCACTAAAAGAAAGTATTCTGCAGTGTGATACTGCAAATAACAGCAAATAAGGCAATTTTTTTGCTCTAGAAAAAAGAAATCGCAGCAAAAACAATATCACATCACTCAATTCAAATGGTAAAATAACCACTGACCCTAAAGAAATTTCTAACACTATCTTTTCCTTTTACAACCAGATTTACCAATCAACAAACCAAAACAAAATAAGTGAAGAGTTCCTGGACTCCATTCAAAACATTATTCCCTCAATTTCTGAGCAATTCAAGCAAAACTGTGACGAAAACATTACAACTAAAGAAATGAAGGAAGCCTTGAAAAACATGCATACTGGTCGCTCACCTGGAAACGATGGTATTACAACCGAATTTTATATTCATTTTTGGGACCTTATTGAAAGTCATTTGTTTAAGCTTTATCAACAATGCATACTGCAAGAGGAGATGTCCGCCAGTATGACACAAGGCTCGATAAGTCTCATCCCCAAACCTGGAAAAGACACACTCTTAATAGAAAACTGGCGCCCTGTCACTTTATTAAACACAGATTACAAAATACTTGCTCAAATCTTTGACAAACGGTTAAAGAAAGGATTACCCGAGATCATTAATGAAACTCAAACCGGATTTATGGCAAATAGACATATAAGTTCCAATATAAGACTAGTTTTAGATATGATTGATTACTCTGATCTCATAGAGACAGAAGCACTTATTATGTTTCTTGACTTTTATAAAGCCTTCGATACTGTTGAACATTTCTTCTTATTTAAAACGCTTGAACTTTTTGGTTTCGGTCCCAAATTTATTAAAAATGTCAAAATGCTCTACAAAAATATTAACAGCAGCATAATTCTTTATCCGAACACTACGCCGAGATTTGCAATACACAGATCGGTCCGACAGGGCTGTCCCATTGCACCCTTTCTTTTTTTAACAGTGGTTGAAGTACTCTCATTGTATATTCGAAACAGTTCAGTCATCAACGGGATCACTATAGCCAGTAAAGAAATAAGAATTACTCAATTAGCTGATGACACTGCTCTTTTTTTAAGAGACAAACACCAAGTCGCCCCTGCAATTTCTTTAATCGACAACTTTTCTGCTGCATCTGGTCTTGAACTAAACAAGCATAAATGTGAGATATTACCTCTGTATAGTTTACAGGATCACCATATTTGCAACATCTCTGTGAAAAACAATACAAAATATCTTGGAATCCACATATGCAAAAATAACCACGAACGCCAACAACAAAATTTTGCACACCGGATCAAGAAAACTACCACCATTTTTAACATGTGGCTACAAAGAGACATTTCCATCTTTGGCCGAGCCTTGCTGTCCAAAACGGAAGGCATCGCAAGACTTGTCTACCCTGCCCTCTCTCTCTACGTAAACAACAGTACTGCAAAGGACATCAATAAATCAATCACCAACTTTATTTGGAAAAACAAGAAACATTATCTTAAAACCAATATTCTCACAGGTTCAAAAGGAGAAGGGGGGATCGAAATGCTGGATTTCATCGATATGAATTACACATTTAAAATCAAATGGATTTAAGAGGCATTAAAAAACCTGAACTCAATATGGTACCTCATCTCCAACCTAGTATTTAATAAAATAGGCGGTCTTCATTTTATCTTAAAATGCAATTACAATATCAACAAACTTCCAATAAAACTCTCTAATTTTCATCAACAAGCCCTTACAGCGTGGAAGCTCTGTCACATCCACAACTTCTCCCCACACACCTGCATTATCTGGAATAATGAATACATATTAAAGCGCAAGAAATCAATCTTTGAATCATCATGGATCGACAAAGGTATAATTACAGTTTCCAATTTAATCGATATTCATGGCAATATTTTAAGTTATGATAACTTTCTTTCTAAGTTCCAGTTTCCCATCAGGTACAAACAGTACAAAGCTGTTACAAAATGCATTCCCGATGGACTATTACACTTAATGAGAGCTTCACAACTCACTCCAACCATAATGACCACAAAGCTTTTTCTCAATGGACTGGACATCACTAATCACAAATGCAACAATAAACATATTCGACAAATATTTCAAAATATGAAAAGCATTCAACCCAGAGGGAAATTTTTTTGGAACTCCACCTTTGATAATATAAACTGGCATAAAACATGGCTGTTACCCTACCAATTCCCCATTAATAATAAAATATGTGAAACTCATCTCAAAATCCTACACAATATCTACCCCACAAACTCCGAAGTCTCAAAATTCATGAACATAGATCCAAATTGCTCCTTTTGCAATACAGTTCCAGAACTTATTCAACACTTATTCTACTCATGCCCACTCATCACGCTTTTCTGGAAAGAGATCAGTCAATACCTCTCCCAAAGACTAAATATCTCCATAACTATCTGTGACAGAAACATTATCACCCACTTTTCTCACCAAAACAATAAAATCGAAAGAATCACCAACATATTCATTTTATTTGGCAAACAGCACATACATAGATGCAAATACAGTAAAACCAATCCATCCTCCCAAGCAGTCACTCTCGAAATCAAGAGCTACATTAAGTCTATAACCCTAATAAACAGCAAAAAAACCAACTCCACAGTCAAATTATTAGAACCCATAACACATAAACTCTAGATGATCCCTTTAGCGCCCTTTCTTTCAATCTAACCTCTCTATAAAGTCCTTTAATTTTATATAATACCTCACTTCCTTTCACTTTATCATGAATGTCATCCATTTCTGTATATATTGTAAATATCTTTGTTTCTGTTTTTGTCATGTAATGTATATACGAATAAAAAAAAAAAAGTTGCAATGATTTATCAGATCCACCAGGCGTCAGTATAGAGCAGCACAAGCAACACTGTTGCGGCACAGTTCGTTGGATGTGCCGAAACGATACGTGAGGTTTCATTTACCCATCACTAGTGGACAGTGATGGGCAGTAGCGTCGCTACTAGCTTAACTACATTTTTCAGTAGCTTGACAGTAGCGTCACTATTTACAAAACCTAGTAACTTTTCTGTAGCTAAGCTATATTATTGCTCAAGTAGCGCGGTAGCGTCCGCCAAAGCTATTTTCTCACGGACATCTCTGATGTTCATATATTACAGCATTTTCCCGCAGCATAAAACAAACAAAAGACAGAATGCTGATGCGCATGCGCAGGGCTTGGTAACGACACACACACACGAACGTACGCGCACACACATGCGCGCGCGCTACTGGGGGAAGCAAAAGCATGGCAGAGAGCCCAGGAGCCGCCGCGATGGAGGAGGACCATGATAAGGACTCTGATAAGTGTTGTACCGTGGCCATACCTCCAAAAGTACGTCACTCTAGTCGAGATGAGCGAAAAGAAATATGTTTTCAGATGCCTACTCTTTGTTGTTTTTGGTGTTTTGGGCTATTGTTCAATAAATATCTACAACATTGTAACCTTTATCTGACTGACAGTTTATCTCAAATAAGAAGATAAGCTTTATTAATCTCACACAGGAGAAATTTACATGTCACATTTGGCATGGATAAAACACTCAAGAATTGTGCAAAAAATAAGGAATGAGCAAACATGTTAATGCAGGAAAATATAAAATTGCATGAACTGCAGTTTGTTTAATTGAAAATAGCTTCTATATAGCAAGCTACTTTTGACAGAATTTTGTAACTTAGCTTGCTACATTTGTATGGGTGGTAGCTTCTGTGTAGTGAAGCTGAGGGACAGGAGGTGCTAGTCAAAGTCACCTCCATCATGGAAAACACCTCCCACTGCACAGGACGGAGGAGGAGCTGAGGAGCTCCTTCAGTGGAAGACTGAGACACCCTCAGTTTAAGAAGGAGTCTTAAACTGAGTCTACCACAGGGCCTTTATCCCCACCGCTGTCAGACTGTACAATAAGTCACTTTAAGTCACTTGCACTAGGACTAAAAACCTGCACTACTATTGACACTATTTCTGATTGCCACTTTTTTATTGCACATAATGTATCCGGCATTTAACATTTAATGTTGCACATTTCCTCCTTTTTGCACAATCTTGAGTGTTTCTATCCATGCCAAATGTGACATGTACATTTCTCCTTTGTGAGATAAATAAAGCATAATCTTATCTTATCTTACTTAACGTGTGTCATGTGCCCCTCTTTCCTACTGTTCTATAACCTGTGATGCAACACCGAAATTTCCCCACTGTGGGACAAATAAAGGATCTCTTAATCTTAATCACATAACATAACAGATATTATGTTGGATCCTCAGTCCTGGGTCTACAGCCTCAGTCTTGGATCTACAGCCTCAGTCTTGGATCTACAGCCTCAGTCTTGGATCTACAGCCTCAGTCTTGGATCTACAGCCTCAGTCTTGGATCTACAGCCTCAGTCTTGGATCTACAGCCTCAGTCCTGGATCTACAGCCTCAGTCTTGGATCTACAGCCTCAGTCTTGGATCTACAGCCTCAGTCCTGGGTCTACAGCCTCAGTCTTGGAGCTACAGCCTCAGTCTTGGATCTACAGCCTCAGTCCTGGATCTACAGCCTCAGTCTTGGATCTACAGCCTCAGTCTTGGATCTACAGCCTCAGTCTTGGAGCTACAGCCTCAGTCTTGGATCTACAGCCTCAGTCTTGGATCTACAGCCTCAGTCTTGGATCTACAGCCTCAGTCTTGGATCTACAGCCTCAGTCTTGGATCTACAGCCTCAGTCCTGGATCTACAGCCTCAGTCTTGGATCTACAGCCTCAGTCTTGGATCTACAGCCTCAGTCTTGGAGCTACAGCCTCAGTCTTGGATCTACAGCCTCAGTCTTGGATCTACAGCCTCAGTCTTGGATCTACAGCCTCAGTCTTGGATCTACAGCCTCAGTCTTGGATCTACAGCCTCAGTCTTGGATCTACAGCCTCAGTCTTGGATCTACAGCCTCAGTCCTGGATCTACAGCCTCAGTCTTGGATCTACAGCCTCAGTCCTGGATCTACAGCCTCAGTCTTGGATCTACAGCCTCAGTCCTGGATCTACAGCCTCAGTCCTGGATCTACAGCCTCAGTCCTGGATCTACAGCCTCAGTCTTGGATCTACAGCCTCAGTCTTGGATCTACAGTCGCACTGTCAGCCACATTAAAATTACACTTTTACTTACTTACACTAACGGTACTTTTGGTGAAGACTGTGAGCAGAGTTTGTGAACTCTCACTGTAAGTTATCACCTTCAAAGATTAAATGAATGGAAACTTTCGGGACAATGCCAAACTATTAGTGTTTACAAACCTGCGCTGAGAGAATGGTCCAGTCCTGACCTGGTCCTGACTCACACCAGGTCCCAGCTCAGATCCGGGACAAAAGGGCGCATGTCACGTGGGTTTGTTTGGCTCCTTCCTGGACTCAGACCCCTTCCTTTACATAAGACATGTGTGTGAGCGCCGCCTAGTGGTTAGCAGGCTCTTGTAGCTCGTGCTTTTCGAAGACCTTAAGTGTTTGAAAAGAATAAAAGACACATTGATGAATATCACGCTCCAGATGAATAAGAAGATTCAAACTTAAAGGAACGTGTAACTATAAACACTGTAGAGGCAGCAGTTTGCCACCAGGTGTCACTGTTGTTGAAGTATTCAGAACAAAACAATGAATTCAATTATTTCGAAGTAAATCATATCAGAGAGTTGCTTCAGGCAGAGGACACACAGGATTAGTACCTCATTATCATCAGAGTGCCAGATAATAGTGTTTAGGCTGATTAAATCAGTGTATGAGCTTGAGCTTTAGTTAGATCTCATTCACTTCTGTGGTTTGAGAATCCAGCTTTATTAAGAACAATTTAAAGTGAAATGAATAAAGAAGACAAGACAATTATTGGTATAGCACAGTTCATACACAAGGCAACTCAAAGTGCTTAAAGACGACGTACAAGGAAACTTGTAAAATCACAATAGAGTGCGGATACAATCTTTCAGTCCAGCAAAACAGGTTCCTCCAAAAGTTTGAAATTTTAATTTTAATCACATCTCAAAGATTTTATTTTGGATCTTCAGTCCTGGATCCACAGCCTCAGTCCTGGATCTACAGCCTCAGTCCTGGGTCCACAGCCTCAGTCCTGGATCCACAGCCTCAGTCCTGGATCTACAGCCTCAGTCCTGGGTCCACAGCCTCAGTCCTGGATCTACAGCCTCAGTCCTGGGTCCACAGCCTCAGTCCTGGGTCCACAGCCTCAGTCCTGCATCTACAGCCTCAGTCCTGGGTTTACAGCCTCCGTCCTGGGTCCACAGCCTCAGTCCTGGGTCCACAGCCTCAGTCCTGGATCTACAGCCTCAGTCCTGGGTCTACAGCCTCAGTCCTGGGTCCACAGCCTCAGTCCTGCATCTACAGCCTCAGTCCTGGGTTTACAGCCTCCGTCCTGGGTCCACAGCCTCAGTCCTGGGTCCACAGCCTCAGTCTTGAGTCTACAGCCTCAGTCCTGGATCTACAGTCTCAGTTAAAACCCCCTAGTACGTCAACAATAGACCTATCCATAAAAAACAAACCGGTTTATTGTCACTTCCTCCTCTGCGGCTTTACGTCGTCGCCATGGAGACGACGTAAGCAGGAGCTGGTTCCCTTTTGGCCGTGTCCCTATTGCGCATGCGTATTGCGTACTGGGCTGTATCGGCTCATAAAGAAGCTTCACGTCAGACAGAGAGGACTGACGAGCGGGCTCCTCCTCGGGACAAAACACACACACTCACCGCTTTTCCCCACCGACATTTCGCTTCTCTGGGACTTTACAAACTACGACATTAATGCCTCCGAAGTGACGTTGGGCAGAGGAGGGCTTTTCACTGCTAACCTCCCCGTGGGTGAGTGGTTTCGTCCCCGTTAGCAAAGCGCCTCGGCAGCGGAGCAATGGCTACTACTGCACTGCTAACATTTAAACTCTTCTGTCAAACGCTTTCATACTTACTACCCAGCTCTAAAACACGTGTCATTGCTGTATTTCATCACCCCATATGCTGCACAAGGCTGTAACATGTTAATAATGAAGATATATGTTATTGTCTTTGAAAGCTGGAGTATTCTCTCTCTTATTATTTGTAATTAAATGTTAATATCGTTATCTACATAACAGTATACACGATTTGGGTATGTGTTGCTAATTCTGTATTGACACATGTATAATTATGTATATGTGTGTGTATATGGTTAGAACATTCACCAAACCACTGTGTATTGTAATGTAATGGGTGACGTTGTGTTGTTTTTCTGCATTATTAAGTGGAATGTTTCAGTTGGTCTTTGTGTGTGCGAGATTTCTGTTGTAGTTTACATTTTGGCTGGAAGTTAAGGGAGTTGTGTGGTGTGTGTTTGCCTGGTCTGGTCTTTGTTTGCATGTGTAGGCAAGAAGAGACAGCCCACCACAGTCTTTGCACGTGTCTGTGCGTGTGACTCCACTGAGCCGTTTGAGAATCTGCTGTGATGGCATTTCAAAGTCTCCAGAAACACCACAAGTATCAAACCCTTCCAGCGATGTGAGGTATGATCAGTCACTGTGTTTTAGCACGCGTCCACTTCCTTATTGTCCTTCCCCAGCTGATCTCGGAGGCCAGGCTGGGATCTGCTGGCACGGTTCAGGCTGCTGGCAACACAAAAGGACCAGGCACAATGCATGTGAAAGAGCGTGTCTCTGGTTTAATGAGTTTAAGGGACAGCAATGGGTTAATAATCAATGCAGGTCTCACGAGATCGAGTGTCTCTACGGAAGCGGATCGAGTCAAATCTAGTTTTGTTGTTTACACACTGCTTCCTGCCATATGGGGATGTCAAAGGGCAGTGTTTACTATTTCCAGACAGTTGTTTTTGGATTCGGGATTGTGTACAAAGAGAGATGGGTTGTAAGTTATGGTGAAGACTCTAATTATGATTTGTGTCCGTTTATGTCAACGCCTTTGTTTCGCAATCGATAAGATGTTATAATCATGTTACAGCTGATAGTAATGATAATAAATCTTTCTTTGCGTGGCACTTTTCAAAAATAAGAACGAAACTAAAGATGACAGAGGGAAGGCAACAAGAGAGACCAGAGAGAGAGAGACTACAGAGAAGCAGAGAGAGAGAGAGAGAGACCACAGAGGCAGAGAGAGAGAGAGACCACAGAGAGGCAGAGAGAGAGAGAGGGAGAGAGACAGACAGAGAGAGAGAGAGCAAAAACCAGAGAGCAAATGCAGCATAACAAAGCAGACTGAGGACACACAACAAGTAAGCAAACTCAGAGACGGAGAAACCAGAGAGAGACCGTAGAACAAATAGAAAAATAACGCATACATAATTACATATAGCAGATAGAGCGACATTATGGGAGTTCAATGTAGCCGTTATTCAGCCTGATACCAGACAAATTAAACTGTCAACTGTCTGCTGTTACATGCTAATCCCTGCTGTTGCCATTACCATTGTTTGTATTGTCGCTTTGTTCTAAGATTCTGCGGGGGATGCCAGGTTGGATTTATATTTTCTCTGTGTGTGTGTATTGGAAGCTATATTTGGCTGATTATTATTGAAACTAAATGTGTTATTGTGATGAAACCTCTTGCGGCTCGCATCCTGACTAGAACCAGGAAGTACCATCGCATTAGTCCTGGTCTCAGGTCTCTGCTTCCTGTGGCTCCGAGAATAGACTTTAATGCAGCTCTGTTTTTTTACAAGCCTTTCCATGGTACACAGGAGCAAAGGGACTAGCCTCCTGCTGGGGCCCAATGCCCATAGTGAGGACTAAACTTGGGGAGGCAGCTAAAACAGTCTTCCTGAAAATGTGAGACAGGCCGTGTGTATAACCTGTGCCATACAATTAAACTTGCCTCCTGCCTTTGCGTGCCAGCCTTGTACAGTGACGTCTGTATAATTCATGGAGCAGCTTTTGGGCCACAGTTGGACTTATGTAGAGAACAGAAGCAGTCATGTCTTCATTGTCCTCTCTCCTGTGGACACTGTGGTCTCTGTGTCTCTCTGATTATTGCCTCTTCTGATCTCCTTCATGCATCTCCTCCTCCTCCTCCTTCTCTTCTCGCTCTGTGTTTCGCCTCCTGCTTGTGCCCTACTCCTCGCGGCGCTACATGGGGATGCTCTGGTCTCGGGCTGTAACTCGACATAATGCTGCAGAACAAAGGCTCCTTTCTCCCTCTCTCTGGGTCTCTCCCTCTATATTGGTCTCTACCTCTCTGCCTGGGTCTCTTTCTCTCTGGGTCTTTGCCTCTCCCACTCTCTCTCCCTCTATCTGGATCTCTCCCTCTCTGCCTCTCTCTCTCCGCATCCCTCTTTCTCTCTCCCTCTCTCTGTGGGTCTCTCTCCCTATCTTCCTTTCTTTCCCTCTCCCTCTCTGCCTCTCCCTCACTCTCCTTTCCTCCCTCTCTCTGCCTCTCTCTCTCTCCCTCTCTTTTCCTCTCTCCCTCTCTCTCTCTCCCTCTCTTTCTCTCTCTCTCCCTCCCTCCCTCGCTCTCTCTCCGTCCAGCAGGCAGCCGCTCAGAGCCTGGAGGGTGGAAATATGCTGCTGGTTGTGGCTGTGGCTGTGACACTGGGAGCTCTGTGTTCCTGGTCTTGGCTCCTGGTTCTCTCCAGGAGCAGGCGGCCGAGGCTCAGCTGTCTGCTCCTCCACCGACAGGAGCCAGTGCTTTTATCCAGTGCCACGCTGAGTGATGTCGCATGTGTGTATGAGGAGTGAACACTAACCTCAAATATATGGAGGTACGGCATGAAAATGTGCCTGAATCTCTCATCCTTATGGGTATATAATATGATTTTTTTAATTATTTTATTATTTGTCCTCCCCCATTTAATAAAGACTTAATACACATTTCAAAGCAAAGGAAGGTTCCAGTTGTACAGTCCCTGTATGACTGAGAGCTTACACAAACTTAATGAATATTTCAGTCATAAAAAGGAGTGGACAGAGTGTGACATCACCCCAGTGTTAGCCGTAGTGTGATAGAAACTGATGTGAACATAAGGTGGAGCTAATTTTCTTATATGGACATTTGTTTTGACGGGAACGCAACAGGAGCAGTGTTGTTAACATTAGAGGCTATAAGACAATATCAAAATATTATAATCACCGGGATCTTTCTCTAGTATCTCCCTCTGTGCTCTTTCTTGGGGCTCTCTGGTCTCTCTCTGGTCTCTCTCTGGTCTCTCTCTCTGGTCTCTCTCTCTGGTCTCTCTCTCTGGTCTCTCTCTCTGGTCTCTCTCTCTGGTCTCTCTCTCTGGTCTCTCTCTCTGGTCTCTCTCTCTCTGGTCTCTCTCTCTCTGGTCTCTCTCTCTCTGGTCTCTCTCTCTCTGGTCTCTCTCTCTCTGGTCTCTCTCTCTCTGGTCTCTCTCTCTCTGGTCTCTCTCTCTGGTCTCTCTCTCTGGTCTCTCTCTGGTCCCTCTTCAGCAGTCTTGAGTTCAAGTGGTTTGAAAAGTGTATAAAGTATGTGGGTTTTACAGCATTCTAACATACAGCTGCTACTGAGAAGAGTTCCCTTATTGTGGGTTACTTTTAGAACACATCACCACCGCGATAAACAAGGCACCAGTGTTTATCACCAATTATTACTGGACCCGAGTGGACATTTATTACACTGAAGCGCCAGGGTCTTGTATATATTATAATTATTCCTCTGTCCTTCAATACAGAGCCTTGTCCTTGGTTCTTTTCTCCTGGACAAGACAGTTTACTGACAAAAAGACAATTGTGTGTGTGTCTGTGTGTGTGTGTGAAAGCAATTAAGCTAATATTGCTGCAGTTTTCACAATGCCAGTCAATACACCGCCCTCCACCTTCCCATGAGGTCAAAGCTGCTTAAATGCTTCTGTTCTCAAAGTCAGACATAGGCCTCCAATAAACCTGCATTTCTATTTCGTCCTACGTTTGACTTCTACCCTGCGAACAACATCAGACTGGAGCTGGCTGTTGTTGTTGAGTTTCTGGTTTGCTAAGTTGCTATATATTCAGCTGATGAAAACAGGCTATTTTAAACCGTCTGTCCATTTGGCGCGATGCCGTAGCACAAATGTCCTGCCAAATTTACTCTTGTGTCGCTCTCCTGCCTGCGGTACCAAGCAGGTATACAGGACTGAGACAGTGAGTGCCAGGACTGACTGAGGCTGTGAGGGCCAGGACTGAGGCTGTGAGGGCCAGGACTGAGGCTTTGAGGGGCCAGGACTGAGGCTGTGCGGGCCAGGACTGAGACAGTGAGTGCCAGGACTGAGACTGTGAGGGCCAGGACTGAGGCTGTGAGGGCCAGGAATGAGACTGTGAGGGCCAGGACTGAGGCTGTGAGGGCCAGGACTGAGGCTGTGAGGGCCAGGACTGAGGCTGTGAGGGCCGGGACTGAGGCTGTGAGGTCCGGGACAGAGGCTGGTAAGGGCCAGGACTGATGCTGTGAGTGCCAGGACTGATGCTGTGAGTGCCAGGACTGATGCTGTGAGTGCCAGGACTGATGCTGTGAGTGCCAGGACTGATGCTGTGAGTGCCAGGACTGATGCTGTGAGTGCCAGGACTGAGGCTGTGAGTGCCAGGACTGAGGCTGTGAGTGCCAGGACTGAGGCTGTGAGGCCAGGACTGAGGCTGTGTGTGGCCAGGACTGAGCTGTGAGTGCCAGGACTGATGCTGTGCGTGAGTGCCAGGACTGATGCTGTGAGTGCCAGGACTGATGCTGTGAGTGCCAGGACTGATGCTGTGAGTGCCAGGACTGATGCTGTGAGTGCCAGGACTGATGCTGTGAGTGCCAGGACTGATGCTGTGAGTGCCAGGACTGATGCTGTGAGTGCCAGGACTGATGCTGTGAGTGCCAGGACTGATGCTGTGAGTGCCAGGACTGATGCTGTGAGTGCCAGGACTGAGGCTGTGAGTGCCAGGACTGAGGCTGTGAGTGCCAGGACTGAGGCTGTGAGTGCCAGGACTGAGACAGTGAGTGCCAGGACTGAGGCTGTGAGGGCCAGGACTGAGGCTGTGAGTGCCAGGACTGAGGCTGTGAGGGCCAGGACTGAGGCTGTGAGTGCCAGGACTGAGGCTGTGAGGGCCGGGACTGAGGCGTGGTGTGCTGTGAGTGCCAGGACTGAGGCTGTGAGTGCAGGATGAGGACTGGAGGCTGTGAGTGCCAGGACTGAGGCTGTGAGTGCCGGGACTGAGGCTGTGAGGGCCGGGGAGAGGACTGAGCTGTGAGGGCCGGGACTGAGGCTGTGAGGGCCAGGACTGAGGCTGTGAGTGAGTGCCAGGACTGAGGCTGTGAGTGCCAGGACTGAGGCTGTGAGTGGCAGGACTGAGGCTGTGAGTGCCAGGACTGAGGCTGTGAGTGCCAGGACTGACTGAGGCTGTGAGGGCCAGGACTGACTGAGGCTGTGAGGGCCAGGACTGAGGCTGTGAGGGCCAGGACTGAGGCTGTGAGTGCCAGGACTGAGGCTGTGAGGGCCAGGACTGAGGCTGTGAGTGCCAGGACTGAGGCTGTGAGTGCCAGGACTGAGGCTGTGAGTGCCAGGACTGAGGCTGTGAGTGCCAGGACTGAGGCTGTGAGTGCCAGGACTGAGGCTGTGAGTGCCAGGACTGAGGCTGTGAGTGCCAGGACTGAGGCTGTGAGGGCCAGGACTGAGGCTGTGAGTGCCAGGACTGAGGCTGTGAGGCCAGGACTGAGGCTGTGAGGGCCAGGACTGAGACAGTGAGTGCCAGGACTGACTGAGGCTGTGAGGGCCAGGACTGAGGCTGTGAGTGCCAGGACTGAGGCTGTGAGTGCCAGGACTGAGGCTGTGAGTGCCAGGACTGAGGCTGTGAGTGCCACTAGGCTGTGAGTGCCAGGACTGAGGCTGTGAGTGCCAGGACTGAGGCTGTGAGGGCCAGGACTGAGACTGTGAGTGCCAGTACTGAGGCTGTGAGGGGCCAGGACTGAGGCTGTGAGGGGCCGGGACTGAGGCTGTGAGGGGCCGGGACTGAGGCTGTGAGGGGCCGGGACTGAGGCTGTGAGGGGCCGGGACTGTAGTAGAGAAAGTGGGAACAATAGCAAACATTTCCTCACCCAGAGGTCGTTCTTTCGGATACTTTGGTCGCACAAACTTGGTTACAGCTCATGACCGGTGGCAAACACATCTGAAATCACATTCTCGTCTCCTAAGTGCCGCTGCCGTGCCATTAGCGTAGCCATTAGCTCAGCAGCCCTGTCTGTCTGTATAATGGGAACCACACGGCTCTCTCTGGAGGATCTGAGGCTGTCCACTCTCTCCGCTCTCTCTGCACCTGCATTTTCTCATTTAAGCAGAAATCACCAACTCATCTCCACAAACAGCCACCGGCAAACACCATAAACTATAGGTGTTGGCCAATAGAGAGAGGAGTGAGAGAAGAGCATCTATTCTCCTGTCTCTGTCTATATTCAGAAACACATTGATTATAATGAAGGCCTCTATGGCACCACACTGGCAACAGCTGTCTGATGCCTAAAATAGCATTTATAAGTGTTATTTTGCAATTTCAATTCAATTTATTTGTGTATAGCCCTAAATCACAACAGCAGTCGTCTCCAGGACTGAGGCTGTAGCTCCAGGACTGAGGCTGTAGATCCAGGACTGAGGCTGTAGATCCAGGACTGAGGCTGTAGATCCAGGACTGAGGCTGTAGATCCAGGACTGAGGCTGTAGATCCAGGACTGAGGCTGTAGATCCAGGACTGAGGCTGTAGATCCAGGACTGAGGCTGTAGATCCAGGACTGAGGCTGTAGCTCCATGACTGAGGCTGTAGCTCCATGACTGAGGCTGTATATCCAGGACTGAGGCTGTAGCTCCATGACTGAGGCTGTAGCTCCATGACTGAGGCTGTATATCCAGGACTGAGGCTGTAGCTCCATGACTGAGGCTGTAGCTCCATGACTGAGGCTGTATTTAATGTATACTGGGGCCTCTAACCCTACTCTAATGTAAACAGGCCACCTTTGTTCTGGTTGACATTGGAACACAGCATTAGCTTACCTAATGGACTGATGCTAACGACCAGAACAGAGTGGAATTAGAGCATTGAAGCATTTGCTGCATGTTATAACTGCAAGGTCCATCTCCTTCAAAACTGCTCCGTGGCCGATCTACGGTGTGTGCGCTAAGTGCTCTGCTCGTTCGTGAGTGGAGAGCTCCTACTTTCAAATCAATGGCTGAAGGACGGTTGGTTACAGACCGTTTTGAGAGTTTAGTATTGGACTTCTGTAGCCACGTGTATCTGTTCGCAGCTGTGTCCTCCTCTGCCTCTGTCTCTTTATTCCGTACTGTATTTGTTCTGTTTGTGATGCTGCTTGTGATTACGTAATGTTAGCTGACTGCTGCTGGTAATCCCCCCTCTCTCTCTCTCTCTAACCACTCTTCCTCTGCTCTCTGTCTCCCTCTCTAACCCCTCCTCTGCTGTTTCTCTCTTTTTCTAACCCTTCTTCCTCTGCTCTCTCTTTAACCCCACCTTCTCTGATCTCTCTCTAACCCCTCCTCCTCTGTCTCTCTCTCTCTTGCTCTCTAACACCTCCTCTGCCCTCTCTCTCTCTCTCTCTGACCCCCTCCTCCCTCTCTCTCTCTCTGCTCTCTCTAACACCTCCTCTGCCCTCCCTCTCTCTCTCTCTCTGACCCTCCTCTGCCCTCTCTCTCTCTCTGCTCTCTCTAACACCTCCTCTGCCCTCTCTCTCTCTGACCCCTCCTCTGCCCTCTCTCTCTCTGCTCTCTCTAACACCTCCTCTGCCCTCTCTCTCTCTCTCTGACCCCTCCTCTGCCCTCTCTCTCTCTCTGCTCTCTAACCCCTCCTCTGCCCTCTCTCTCTCTGCTCTTTCTAACACCTCCTCTGCTCTTTCTAACCCCTTCTCTGGCCTCTCTCTCTGCTCTCTCTAACCCCTCCTCTGCCCTCTCTCTCTGCTCTCTCTCTAACCCCTCCTCCGCTCTTTCTAACACCTTCTCTGGCATCTCTTTCTCTCTCTAACCCTTCCTCCTCTGCTCTCCCTCAGGTTGAAGCCGTAGAGGAGTCGGCCTCTCTCTCTCTAACCCCTTCCTCCTCTGCTCTCCCCCAGATTGAAGCCATAGAGGAGTCGGCCTCTCTCTCTAACCCCTTCTCCTCTGCTCTCCCACCGGTTGAAGCCGTAGAGGAGTCGGCCTCTCTCTCTAACCCCTTCTCCTCTGCTCTCCCACAGGTTGAAGCCGTAGAGGAGTAGCTGACGGTCTCTGGAGGTCAAAGATGTGCGATGGGACCATGTGTGCCCTGTCCTGCGAGCTGACCGCCCTGCTGCTGCTCTGCGCCCTGCTCCCCCACGGCCAGGCATCAGGTACTACTCAGAGAAACGCTGTCTGTGTCTTGTGTCTGGGAAGTGTCCTGGTTTGGAGCTGATGATGAGGATAAAGGATGGATGCCACTACTTTACTTTACTTACTTATTTACTATGGATGGTATGGCTTTTGCAAGTAGCTGTTCTCTGTGAAAACGTTTAGGGTTTAAATTTGTAGTGGCGGAGTGGTTAGGACTATTGGTTCGCAACATGAAGGTCTTGGGTTTGAATCCCATTTGGAAAACTGTTTTTGACTTTTTTTAATCTTTCTTTCTCATGCTGTGATGACGTTTCTAGCCATATTGCCCAGCCCTATTGGTTGATTAGTTTTTATTTAATATATATGTACATCTCATATATACATACGTCTTGCTTGAATGATTATTTCCAAGTCCATACCCAGAGCCACAATAGAGATAGATACATAGAGAGATAGATGGATGCATGGATAGACGCCACAGACAGATACTTTTGTGGTAAATTCTATGTAATGTTGTGGTTGATTAGGGTTTACAAATGAACATTACACTTGTCCTGTTGTATTAATAACCTGACCACACACAGACCACTCCCAGGACCCTTGATCTAGTCCTTGGGTGGTCCCTCAATCTCCATCCCAGATCCCTTTGATGCAACGGTCCATGCTTTTACCCTGGGGTCCCTCTGGTTTCTCTGGGTCTTTGAGGAACACTTATATTCCCCCCTTCTTCCACTGACCACCTCACTCTAACGACTCTCTCCTTCCCTCCTCGATTTTCGCTATCGAGTGCTGAGGGGGCGGCTGTTTGCGGTCACGCTGGTGTCATAAGGTTTTAATCAGAGCTGACATTTGCAGTCCTGGAGGGCCTTTAACGCAGCTTTGCCCATTACCTCTCACCGGGACAGGATCAGGGCTAGTGTTTCTGCCCAGATCCAGGCCTATTATCTGTGAAACGGCAAATTGATTCGATTGTGCAGATTAGTGGCCGAGCATCAGGGAATCCAAGTCATTCTAGGATACGTGTCCGGTTTTGTATTGAGGCATGTAAGTCAGGATTTTATTCTTGTTGCCGATAAAGAAGGCATATATCGATGTCTGTGTTTGTTCCATAGACCGGTCCCTCTCTAACGTGGTTCACCTTAAGCTGCCTCGATGTTACACTGTAAAAAAACTCACATAAAAACTTCCCATGTATAAACAACATCATGTAACCGCTAGTGTAATATGACAGTTACCTTAAAGTCAGAGGAAAACTTGTGGCTCCCTCGAGGGTCTCTCTCTCTGGTCTCACTCTGATCTCTCTCAGAAGTGGTAGGTTCAGGTGGTTAGAAAAGTATATAAAGTGAGAGGGTTTAAACATACCGCAGCCACTGAAAGGATTTTCCTTTTATTGTGGGTGAATCTTGGAACGTATCACTCCTGTGATATTGTTGTCATGTTTTTGGAGTATACACAAGGAACTACTGTATATCAAACCCACACATATCTAGTGAAAATGACTTTATTCAGAATAGCGTGTGATTTCCAAGCTTCTGTGCTGAAGGCTTTGGGTGCGACCGGGTGAATCGTACAGCCTGACACCAACATCCACAAAAATCATAAGGATGCACTCGTATCTCGTGCTCTCTCTCCTCGTCCCCTCCCTCCGGCCCTGGCCAGTCATAGATACAACAGCAGCATGTGAAATGTGCCAGATGTCCTGCCCTTAGCTCGCCGTGTTTGTATTCTCTTTAATGCCTTAAATACATATACAGCGATCAGGACTGCAGCTCTGGGAAGGCAGGAGGAGCTCGATAAGCTCTGCGCATTTCACTGTATTACCATCTCTTATGTAACATGCGTGATTCAGTCCAGAGGCCGAATCTCACTCACGTTCCATCCAACTGCCTGCCCTCAAATCCCTTGCCCACGTGAGGAGAGGAGAGAGAGGCAGAGAGAGAGAGGAGAGGCAGAGAGAGGAGAGGCAGAGAGAGAGGAGAGGCAGAGAGAGAGGAGAGGCAGAGAGAGAGGAGAGGCAGAGAGAGAGAGGAGAGGCAGAGAGAGAGGAGAGGCAGAGAGAGAGGAGAGGCAGAGAGAGAGGAGAGGCAGAGAGAGAGAGGAGAGGCAGAGAGAGAGGAGAGGCAGAGAGAGAGGAGAGGCAGAGAGAGAGGAGAGGCAGAGAGAGAGAGAGAGGAGAGGCAAGAGAGAGAGGAGAGAGAGAGGAGAGGCAGAGAGAGAGAGAGGCAGGCCCAATCCCAATACCCACACTGCATCCTACACACCTCTACGAAGTGTGCATTTGTTCGAAGTGCACACCAGGGTTGGGTTGGTTACAAGTGTGCAAAAAAGGCGGAATTGGAACAGTGCACACTGAGTGCAGGTGACGTCATCGACTCGTCCAGAGATGGTCATTTTCAGACCTAAACTTTATAAACATTAAAGGTAATTTTGTCTGACCCTTTGGGAAACAAAATGAATTGCTTCACACACGTTAAAATACATGTATATTAGTTGTTTTTAATTAGAGATGGCTGTATAATTTTAAGTTAAATGTGGGTAACTAACTATCTGGTCAATTTTTATACATTCTAAGATTATTGTACTAAGTGTAAAGTTTAAATTGAATGTTATATAAACGCTTGCTTTAAAAAGTTATTAAATTGTTAAAACACAATGTCCGTAATTCTTCATCAGACGTTTATGCTTCTTTCCAAGTAGCATTGCAAAACTTATTTACACACATACTGCATATATATTTCAAAATTAAATTTTTTAAATGCATTTTCCCGACGTTTTGGTGTGTACCCCAAAGAATTATGGGCAATATCCTTCGCCAGAGTGCGCATAGATGCAGGCTACGGCGAAGTGTGGATCAAGGACGCAAAGGGGGCGGGGCCAAATACCTCCCTGGAGAATTGGGACACCCTACGCACTCGCACCCTTTATCGGGAACGCGCAAATGAGGGGCGCGAGGGTGGAAGTGCGAGTATTGGGACGGGGCCGCAGAGAGAGAGAGAGAGGCCAGATAGAGGCCAGAGGCGGTATCTCTGACGCTTTTTCTGTAGTGATTTGTGAATGTCAAGCTTAGATTGGAGGACAATGCAAGTCAAGTGTTAGTGTTATGGACCAACTCCGACTCTTGAGGAGCACAGGGACTGGCCTCCAGCTGGGACTCTCACAATAATTACCATCAAAGTATTTTACAAAGTTAGTTATTTTGTGCCATAAGCAAGAAGGTCCTGGTTTGAATCCCAGTCGATACAGGGCCTTTCTGTGTGGAGTTTTTGGGTTTCCTCCGGGTGCTTCAGTTTCCCATACCATTAAATACATGTACAACTGCTCCCCTCTCTGAAAAGGAAATTCTTAAATCCCAGTGGTACTCTCATGGTTAAATAATTATATCAGTCAAATCAATTTACAAAGAACATTACACAAAGCCGCTGATGAGAAGTCTGCATTCTGTACCTTTTGAGCTGTGTTTGGTCAGATTGTCTCGCCAACATGTGTTGCAGAGATGAGATGGCCTTGGCCTTGGCCACCGCCGCAGCCTGCTTTATTTTAGACACGAGCAAAGATTTACAGAATAGTTCCACATCAATTCAGGTTATGATGTAGCTATTGTGGCCTGGTTTGTTGGCACAGCTGTTTAGGGCTATTTCCTGGAGAGACCCAGGACTGAGGCTGTAGATCCAGGACTGAGGCTGTAGATCCAGGACTGAGGCTGTAGATCCAGGACTGAGGCTGTAGATCCAGGACTGAGGCAGTAGATCCAGGACTGAGGCTGTAGATCCAAGACTGAGGCTGTAGATCCAGGACTGAGGCTGTAGATCCAGGACTGAGGCTGTAGATCCAGGACTGAGGCTGTAGATCCAGGACTGAGGCAGTAGATCCAGGACTGAGGCAGTAGATCCAGGACTGAGGCTGTAGATCCAGGACTGAGGCTGTAGATCCAGGACTGAGGCTGTAGATCCAGGACTGAGGCTGTAGATCCAGGACTGAGGCTGTAGATCCAGGACTGAGGCTGTAGATCCAGGACTGAGGCTGTAGATCCAGGACTGAGGCTGTAGATCTAGGACTGAGGCTGTAGATCCAAGACTGAGGCGAGGAGGGGGGCGACCCGTTCATATCCGAGCACAGACTGTACTTACCGCCAACACTTGAGGCTCCTTATTAAACAATGAAAGGAAAAGGTTGAGATGTCCCTGTTGGCCATCTGTCAGCGCGCGAGAGGCAGAAATGTTTTGTACCTGCTTTTAAAAACTATTTTTAGATTCTGCTTTTATGTCATCTCAACGTTCACTTTAAACAAGGCCCAGTTCATACAAAAGAAACACAAAACAAATCACAGTGCATAGGGCACTGTCCGGTTTCCGAAATGTGCCAAAAATAGTTCCAATGACTGCGCATGCGCGCATGTTTCGGACAAACTCTGTCCGACTCCGTTGAGTACTACTGTGTTCTCCACATAAGCGTGTGTATTTATTTGGGCTAAATCATTGAATCATGGTGACAACAAAACACTGCAGTTATGGTGCTTGTGGGAGCGATTTCAGATACTCTGAAAAGGACTATATGAAAGCAGTAACATTCAACCTGTTCGTTAAACCACACCATCGAACCAGACCAGGACCAGACCAGGACCAGACCAGGACAAGTGCAAGAGGTGGGTGCTTGTGGTCAGCAGAATTTCTCTCATGAAAATGTTAAAAAGGACATGTTTTTTCAAAACACTTCGCTGGACCAACTGTGGAGCCTCCAGATCCAGTCCTAGCTACGTTTAGCTGGGACTGGACCTGGACCGCTGTATCAGGTCCGTCTGAGCTCTTCTGAATGTAGTTAGCCCCATCAATCCATATTAGTATTGTTTGTCCTAATCCAGAATGTATACAATTCTCACACCTAAAGAAAGATGAGAGGGAATTTTTCAACTTCGTGACTATCGGAAAATAAGCACAGACGAAGCGCGTTGGGGTCCGCTTATTATACGGCTTTGTACCAACTGAACACACAAAATAAACTTCTGTCACTATTCATGCCAAAAGGTTTATTTAATGAGTGCAAAGAAAATAGTTCCCAAAGGTTTTAGTTCACCTACTTTAAAAAAGCGATCGCTTTAGTCGCATTAAAAAAGTATTTTTGTCATGAAAACCTTAACAGATAATTCTGAAAACCTCTGTGCACGTGTGTTGTATGAATAATATATTCTAGCATTAACATTTAAATATGTTGATTGATTGTCGTTTGCGTTTACTGAGTGTGGCTAGCTCCGATAGTTTCTCTCTCAGAGACAGTAGTGGTGTAGCCCGTTGTGACCCAATGGATCTATTATAATATCGGCTGACTGTAGTTAACTAAAGGATCAAACTAATTACGAAATGGACAGTACAAAAAACAACTTGATAAATGGAAGTTAATCAGAGCAAAATAAACAAAGAAGGCGCTAACATTGCAATTTAAATGACTAGATAATGTTAGCATAATCCTCACCATTACCTTTTTATCAAATCAAACTTTCTACCAGTTACTGGAAGACCACGACATTCAAGCCAACGTTTTAATTGGTCTACACTATGATCCCTGATGGTTTGATGGTGGAATTTTGCCCCTGGTTTATCATTTTCGTCTAAAGTGACAAGAGGTATTTGATTCATTTTGGCAGTGTTTGTCCGAAACATGTGGGCGGGAGTTGACAGGCGGCGGGGGCGTGGCCTAGTGACGTCATTCAGATAGTTCGCTATTAAAATAGTGAAGGGCCTCAAAGTAGGCCTCAAACCTGCTGTTTATGTGTACTGAGGCCCCTACCCCTATAATTGATGTATGCTGAGACCTCTACCCCTATAGTTGTTGTATACTGAGGCCTCTACCCCTATAGTTGTTGTATACTGGGACCTCTACCGCTACAGTTGATGTATACTGAGACCTCTACCGCTACAGTTGATGTATACTGAGACCTCTACCGCTACAGTTGATGTATACTGAGGCTTCTACCCCTATAGTTGTTGTATACTGAGGCCGTCTCCCCCTATAGTTGATGCATACTGAGACCTCTACCCCTATAGTTGATGTATACTGAGACCTCTACCCCTATAGTTGAGGTATACTGAGGCCTCTACCCCTATAGTTGATGTATACTGAGGCCTCTACCCCTATAGTTGATGCATACTGAGACTTCTACCCCTATAGTTGATGCATAGTATACAGAGGCCTCTAATCGTATATTTTGTATATGAATATCGGTCTAGAGCCCTCAGTATGTATGAGGAAGAAGTCCAGGCAATGACAATGGATGTTAT
The DNA here is from genome assembly GCA_964034765.1 of Knipowitschia caucasica. NCBI lineage: Eukaryota > Metazoa > Chordata > Actinopteri > Gobiiformes > Gobiidae > Knipowitschia > Knipowitschia caucasica. The sequence goes on from OZ035839.1 coordinate 5,280,378, forward strand.
TTCATTCCAAGTACATTAGTAGTTGGGAGTGTGAGTTATTCTCTCTGTGCTTTGTCCTTCTCCTTCTCTGGCTCCAGTCTCTGCATACACTTCTTAATTTTGTGTCATGGGCCACAGTGAGTCTTTGTCGGTGGTTTCTGCTGCGATTCAGTCGGAAGAAAGATGTTATTAACTTTGAATCAAGCAGTTTAGAGTTTGTATTTCCACTGCTTTAGATGGTCTCTTTGTAGCTTTAAAAAGGAGTAGTTAAGCCGAGAGAGGGAGAGACCGGAGAGGGGGAGAGACCGGAGAGGGGGAGAGACCGGAGAGGGGGAGAGACCGGAGAGGGGGAGAGACCGGAGAGACCGGAGAGACCGGAGAGACCGGAGAGACCGGAGAGACCGGAGAGACCGGAGAGACCGGAGAGACCGGAGAGACCGGAGAGACCGGAGAGACCGGAGAGACCGGAGAGACCGGAGAGACCGGAGAGACCGGAGAGACCGGAGAGACCGGAGAGACCGGAGAGAGGGAGAGACCGGAGAGAGAGAGAGACCGGAGAGAGGGAGAAACCGGAGAGAGGGAGAAACCGGAGAGAGGGAGAAACCGGATAGACCAGAGAGGGGGAGAGACGAGAGAGAAGGAGAGACCAACCTTGGTAACCATGGCTTCCAGCAGCACTCTAGCCAATCAGCTGTCAGTTAGAACACCAGCTCGGCCCGGATAGGACCAGGACCAAGAGGGACTAAAGAAGTGTAAAAGAGTAGAGTAAAGGAGAGCAGAGTAGCATGGGGATTCTGAGTCATCCATCTTCCGCAGCTGGACAGGAAAACAGAAACAGTCTCCCACACACGGATCAGAAATGACGTTTATGAGAACATGTGTGAGAACGGGAAGCAGCTCTTGAAGAAACACAGGAGTCAGAGGCGAAGGCCGAGAGCGAGGGAACCAGCTCACTCTGGTCCACAGAGACTTTCACTCTCTTCAGCCTCCTCAGAGAGAGCAGAGAGAGAGAGCAGAGAGAGAGAGCAGAGAGAGAGAGCAGAGAGAGAGAGCAGAGAGAGAGAGCAGAGAGAGAGAGCAGAGAGAGAGAGCAGAGAGAGAGAGCAGAGAGAGAGAGCAGAGAGAGAGAGCAGGGAGAGAGAGAGCAGAGAGAAGAGAGAGACCCTGCTATAATCTATTTTAAATGTGGACTTGTGCAGAGAAAGAATGTATGAACTCGGCCGCTTTAATAACAGCGTACAGAGACCAGTGGCTGCAGCACGTCATGCCCGAGACCACAGAGGAAAATATTCTGAACGAGAGAGTCCACAGAGGGACTGTGGGGCGGCACGGGGGCTGAATGGATAGCACTCCCGCTCCTCAGCAAGAAGGTCCTGGGTTTGAATCCCGGTCGGTACAGGGCCTTTCTGAGTGGAGTTTGCATGTTCTCCCCGTGCCTGCGTAGGTTTCCCTTACCATTTAAAACATGCACACTAGGTAAAATCCTCCAGCTCTGGTAGTTCTGACCAAGCCGAGCATCAACATCTGGAGATGGGCTCCTGGGCGCTGTTACTACGGCGACCACTGCTCCTGACGTGGCCCTTAGTGGCATCAGGATGGGTCAAATGCAGAGGATAAATTTCCCTACGGGTCCAGAGCGAGAGTCCAGAGCGAGAGTCCAGAGCGAGAGTCCAGAGCGAGAGTCCAGAGCGAGAGTCCAGAGCGAGAGTCCAGAGCGAGAGTCCAGAGCGAGAGTCCAGAGCGAGAGTCCAGAGCGAGAGTCCAGAGCGAGAGTCCAGAGCGAGAGTCCAGAGCGAGAGTCCAGAGCGAGAGTCCAGAGCGAGAGTCCAGAGCGAGAGTCCAGAGCGAGAGTCCAGAGCGAGAGTCCAGAGCGAGAGTCCAGAGCGAGAGTCCAGAGCGAGAGTCCAGAGCGAGAGTCCAGAGCGAGAGTCCAGAGCGAGAGTCCAGAGCGAGAGTCCAGTTTACACAACCCACAAAAGTTTTCTTCTAACTTTAAACAACACAGTCCTTGAGGAGGACACTGAAGCCACAAGTTTATCTGCAAAATCATATTGTTTTAAATTTAGTATTTGTGTCATTTGGTTCTATTTGTGGTTCTATTTTAAGCACCGCTGACAAACAAACCGGTCTAAAGCCATTCCCTGAAGCCTCGTTGGCTCTGGTGGTTTCCAAACTGTGACGAAAGAAAAGCAGGGAGTTTTTTCCCCTGAAACGCCAGAACAAAGAGAGCTTTTAGTGGAGGAGGAGGAGGCCGCTCTGAGCCACAGCTGACCACCTCCCGCTCAGAGCTCTCTCTCTCTTTTCTTTAGAGCCCTGTTTTCTCTGTCTGCGCCGGAGCCATTAGCTAGGTGAGAGTGCAGCGTATTAGCAGCAGTCCGGTCCAATCCATCTGCTTTTCTCTTTCATTACCTGTGTGTTTATCACTGCAGCCATCACTCACCTCGCACCTCTGTCATTCTTTTAGTGCCGCTGTTTCACTCTGGCCCAAAGGGAACATTTAATGCCTTAGCGAGCGCGGAGAGAAGCCATAGAAACACTTCACACCCTTAGCAGACAGTTCAATTACTTGTAGAAAATCCCCAGTGATGGCTAAGACTGGGCTTTTGTTAGCAGCGGTGCAATTTTACCAAGTGCACTGTGTGTGTGTAGTTTTTGATCATGCGTAGAATGATGACCCGCTATGTGTTCGCTAACGTGAGCAATGTTTCACTTTCCTGCTCCTGCTTTGGGCTGCATTGGGAGGATATATATTCATTCAATACAACCAGAGAGAGAAAGAGAGATGGCAGAGGGAGAGAGAGAGAGAGAGAGAGATGGGCAGAGAGAGAGAGAGAGAGATGCCAGAGAGACCGATAGAGAGAGAGAGAGAGATGCCAGAGAGACCGATAGAGAGAGAGAGATGGGCAGAGAGAGAGAGAGATGGGAGAGAGAGAGATGGGAGAGAGAGATGCCAGAGAGACCGATAGAGATGGCAGAGAGACCGATAGAGATGGCAGAGAGACCGATAGAGATGGGAGAGAGATGCCAGAGAGACCGATAGAGATGGCAGAGAGACCGATAGAGATGGGCAGAGAGAGAGAGAGAGAGATATGGGAGAGAGAGAGAGAGATGGGAGAGAGATGCCAGAGAGAGAGAGATGCCAGAGAGAGAGAGAGAGAGAGAGAGATGCCAGAGAGAGAGAGAGAGATGCCAGAGAGAGAGAGAGAGATGCCAGAGAGAGAGAGAGATGCCAGAGAGAGAGATGCCAGAGAGAGAGATGCCAGAGAGAGAGAGAGATGCCAGAGCGAGAGAGAGAGAGAGAGATGCCAGAGGAGAGAGAGAGAGAGGAGAGAGATGCCAGAGAGAGAGAGAGAGAGAGAGAGAGAGAGAGAGAGAGAGATGCCAGAGAGAGAGAGAGAGAGAGAGAGAGATGCCAGAGAGAGAGAGAGATGCCAGAGAGAGATGCCAGAGAGAGAGAGAGAGAGATGCCAGAGAGAGAGAGATGCCAGAGAGAGAGAGAGATGCCAGAGAGAGAGAGAGATGCCAGAGAGAGAGAGAGATGCCAAGAGAGAGAGAGAGAGATGCCAGAGAGAGAGAGAGAGATGCCAGAGAGGGAGAGAGAGAGATGCCAGAGAGAGAGAGAGAGAGATGCCAGAGAGAGAGAGAGAGATGCCAGAGAGAGAGAGAGATGCCAGAGAGAGAGAGAGATGCCAGAGAGAGAGAGAGATGCCAGAGAGAGAGAGAGATGCCAGAGAGAGAGAGAGATGCCAGAGAGAGAGAGATGAGAGAGAGAGAGAGAGATGAGGAGAGAGAGAGAGAGATGCCAGAGAGAGAGAGAGAGAGAGAGATGCCAGAGAGAGAGAGAGAGAGAGAGAGATGCCAGAGAGAGAGAGAGAGAGAGATGCCAGAGAGAGAGAGAGAGAGAGATGCCAGAGAGAGAGAGAGATGAGAGAGAGAGAGAGAGGAGAGAGAGAGAGAGAGATGCCAGAGAGAGAGAGAGAGAGAGAGAGATGCCAGAGAGAGAGAGAGAGAGAGAGATGCCAGAGAGAGAGAGAGAGAGAGAGAGATGCCAGAGAGAGAGAGAGAGATGCCAGAGAGAGATGCCAGAGAGAGAGAGAGAGAGAGAGAGAGAGAGAGAGATGCCAGAGAGAGAGAGAGATGCCAGAGAGAGAGAGAGAGAGAGAGATGCCAGAGAGAGAGAGAGAGATGCCAGAGAGAGAGAGAGATGCCAGAGAGAGAGAGAGATGCCAGAGAGAGAGAGAGAGATGCCAGAGAGAGAGAGAGAGATGCCAGAGAGAGAGAGATGCCAGAGAGAGAGAGATGCCAGAGAGAGAGAGATGCCAGAGAGAGAGAGAGATGCCAGAGAGAGAGAGATGCCAGAGAGAGAGAGAGATGCCAGAGAGAGAGAGAGATGCCAGAGAGAGAGAGAGATGCCAGAGAGAGAGAGAGATGCCAGAGAGAGAGAGAGATGTCAGAGAAAGAGAGAGAGATGCCAGAAAGAGAGAGAGAGAGATGCCAGAGAGAGAGTTTTAGGCAGATAGAGAGAGATGCCAGAGAGAGAGAGAGAGAGAGAGAGAGAGAGATGCCAGAGAGAGAGATGCCAGAGAGAGAGTTTGAGGCAGATAGAGTAGTGATCAGTATATAAAATGATGACCCTCTATGTTCGCGAACGTGAGCTTTGTGCATTTGAAATGATTAGAGGTGGTTGTTCTTCGCTCTCCACTTTTCTGCTCGTGTTTTTAGCTGCACCTTGATATTCTTCAGGTGGTAATGGCGTAATATTATTTCTTGTTGCTTCATGCAGCGTGCGTCAGAACCCTGGTTAACTGGTTAAGTGTTTTTATCCTCTGAGCACATTCTGACAAGATCCAACACATCAAAGTACAGTGCAGCGTTTGTGTTGCCGTGTGTCTCCCAGAGTTCTGTACATCATCATAATAATAATAATTAATCTTTTTATTATCCGGTACAGTCAGCATAAAGCAGTAAAAAGTCATAATGATGTAAAATATCAAGAAGATATAGAGAAGAAGAAGCAGACAGACGGCACACAAGAGAGAAAAACTGAAGCATGCTCTGGCATCTTCTGTGGCCCTCTGGCATTTAAGCAGTGTCATCCAGCCAACTTCTGCTCCACCAATACAGTCATACCAACTGTCAATTCGCCCACACAGATCAGAGAATCAAACATAGGAAATGCAATGATGACAAAGGGACGGATGACAAAGGTCCATAAATGTTAAAGGGCCCATATCACGATTTTAGACTTTTCTCTGCTTTAAACATGATTACAGCTATTTGGCCTCATACACTTGCCCAGAGTAGTTTTTTCATTGATTCTGTCAATCTTTAGTAAGAGAGCGATCTTTCTCCTTCACCTTCGAGAGGCAGTGAAACGCCCGGGTCCACATCTGTGACGATTACCACTCTGATGGCGAATATGGCGCGCATAAGCCCGTTTGCTTTGTATTTATAATGGTTTTTGAATACTGTCGTCAAAACAGGTAAAACGATACACAATAAGTATCCTGTTTGTTGTTAAAATAATAAAAATAATAATAATACTAAAAGACGGGAGGTGATTGACAGATGAAAACAGCGAATCAGAGCGTGCAGCTAGTTCCTGAGTCCAGCGTATGTCCAGCGCATTTGTATATACTGTCACATTCGCACCATATATAACTGCGAATCAATACAGACAATCCAGTCACAACAGTTTTTAGGTCTGTTAACTTGCTAAATAAAAGGTTCGAACTCCCCTGGTCTCGGCGAAGGCAAAATACAAACAAGTGATAATGCAATAAAAAGCCTTGGAACAGAGAATCCCATTAAGACATTTGTGGGTTATTCTCTGGTGATTCAGCGGTTTGAAGAGTTGGAAGTAGTTTGGCACTTGTCTGAAGCAGCAGGCAGTACTAATGATTTCCAAAGAGCCTCATCTTTAGGACTCGCCCGCTGAGTGGAGGACAACTTTGACTAATGAGCTGCTAAATATACCCTGTCTGCTGCTGCTGCTGCTGCTGCTGCTGCTGCTGCTGCTGCTGCTGCTGCTGCTGCTGCTGCTGCTGCTGCTGCTGCTCACACAGACCAAACGCTATTACCACCTGAACTATAGCATTACAGAACATTATGAAATATGAGGTAATATATGTCTCTCTGTCCGTCGCTGGTTTCTCTCTCTCTCTGGTCTCTCTCCCTTTGGTCTGTCTCTCTGGCCTCTCTCTCTCCCTGGTATCTGTCTCTCTGACCTCTCTTGTCTTTCTCTCTGGTCTTTCTCTCTGGTGTCCCTCCCTCCCTGCTCTTTCTCTCTCCCTGGTCTCTTTCTTCGGCCATTCTCCCTCTCTGGTGTCTCTCTCTCTCTGCTCTGTCTCTCCATCTGCTCTTTCTCTCTCTGGCCTCTCCCTAGTCTCTCTCTCTCAGCTCTTTCTCTCTCTCTGGTCTCTCCCTCTCTGGTCACTCTTTCTCTGGCCATTCTCCCTCTCTAGTGTCTCTCTCTTCTCTGTCTCTGTCTGGCCTCTCCCTGGTCTCTCTCTCAGCTCTTTCTCATGTGTCAAGTGTTTTTTCAAGAACTGTTGCTTCATTTTCTCATTCCAAGGAAGACATTTCTTGTTTCTTTTTACAGTGTTTTTTGCAGTGTAACATTACGTTGTGTTACTGCCTCTTCACGTTTTGCCTTTTGATCTGTGTTTTTAACCCTGAAGCAGTGTGGGACTCCTCACACGTTACTCAACACCAGCAGCGTCTTGTTCTGACAAGTTCATCCTCGAGCACAGAAGGCATTGATCGACCCACGCAGCTGTAGCCAATATCTGACACAAGCTACAGACGCATCACCGCAACACGTAATTCTGGTCTCGGTATCTGGTCTCTCTCTCTGGTCTCTCTCTGGTCTAAGTCCTGGTCTGTCTCTGGTCTCTCTCTGGTCTATGTCTCTGGTCTCTCTCTTTTTGTTCTCTCTCTGCTCGCGCTCCTCTCTCTCTCTCTCTCTGGTCCCTCTCTCTGGTCTCTCTCATCTCTCTCTTTTTGCTCTGTCTCTGCTCTCTATCTCTCCCCCTCTGCTTTCCCTCACTGCTCTCTCCCTCTCTGATCTCCCTCTTTCTGCTCTCCCTCTCTGCTCTCTCTCTCCCTCTCTGCTCTCCCTCTCGGTTTTCTCTCTGCTCTCCATCTGCTCTCTCTCTCTCTTCTCTCTGCTCTGTCTCTGCTCTCCCTCTCTGCTCTGTCTCTCTCTTCTCTCTGCTCTGTCTCTGCTCTCCCTCTCTGCTCTCTCCCTCCTTTTCTGCTCTCACTCTCTGCTCTACTCTCTGCTCTCCCTCTCTGCTCTTTCTCTGCTCTCCCTCACTGCTCTCTCCCTCCCTCTCTGCTCTCTCTCTGCTCTCTCCTACTCGCAGAAGGCATTGATCATCCCACGCAGCCGTAGCCAATATCTGACACAGGCTCCGCGGTGCCAGACGTATGAGTAATCGCTGTCACCGCTCGTGATGTGGAACTGAAGGATAATGTGTACGTTTGGAAGCTTAATCATAAACAGCAGGAGGTCTGGAGAGATAACAGAACCATACCAGGATCCAAACGGAGGCTCACAGCTTCCTTCAGGGAGACTTTCTATGTATATCTTTGAACAACATGTTTCTACTCAAGGCTCACAATGAAGCTGGGGTTATAACATCACAACAACATCACGACAAGCAACTTCTGACTCATGGCAAACTCAGTCTGGTCTCTCTCTGGTCTCTTTCTCTCTCTGGTTTAGCTGTAGTGTCTCTCTCCCTCACGGATCTATTTCTGGTCTCTCTCACCACCTCAGATCTCTTTTTGGTCTCTTTCTAATCTCTGGTCTCTCTCTGCCTCGGATCTCTTTTTGGTCTCTCCTTGTTCTCGCTGCTCTCTCTCTGGTTTCTGGTCTTCGAGTGGTCCTCAGTCCTGCTCCTGCCCCTCAGTGTCCCTTGCAGCTGTATTTTAGTGCATGCATGACTTTTGACAGCTGCAGCGGCGCTCAGATATACAACCAAGTTTGATTTGATATCTTTGGTCTAGGGCTGGGCGATTAATCGATTTTAATCATTAATTCGAGTTTTACGTTTAGGGCGATTTCTTTTTTTAAAAATTCGATTTTTATTTTCTCCAGCGCAGAACTACAGCGCTAACGCGCTAACCGCGGGTCTATGGTGTTGAGCAGTCATTTTGAAGCGAACCTAATGCTAACAGTCTCCCTCTGGCCTGATGCTCGCTCTCACAGTTGGTGCTGTTGCAATAACACTTCAAACGTTCAAGAATCAGACTTTATGTAATCGCCAAAACACACACACACACGCTCGCAAGCCCCGGTCGCTATGTCCGTACGCCATGTTCGTACGCCACATCTTTCACGCTCTCTCACGCTCGTTATTCCAAAGCGCACTCCCGTGTCCGTGGCGCGCACACACTCGTGTCCCACTGAGCCGCTGCACTTTGGGGAAAGACACGTCTCACACATTGCTCTCATTGCTCTGATACAAACAACGTGTTCCCCGCTGTCTGTTAGCTACAGTAGCTGCTACAGTAGCTGTTAGCTACAGTAGCTGTTAGCTACAGTAGCTGTTAGCTACAGTAGCTGCTACAGTAGCTGTTAGCTACAGTAGCTGTTAGCTACAGTAGCTGCTACAGTAGCTGCTACAGTAGCTGTTAGCTACAGTAGCTGCTACAGTAGCTGCTACAGTAGCTGCTACAGTAGCTGCTACAGTAGCTGTTAGCTACAGTAGCTGTTAGCTACAGTAGCTGTTAGCTACAGTAGCTGTTAGCTACAGTAGCTGTTAGCTACAGTAGCTGCTACAGTAGCTGTTAGCTACAGTAGCTGCTACAGTAGCTGCTACAGTAGCTGCTACAGTAGCTGCTACAGTAGCTGCTACAGTAGCTGTTAGCTACAGCATCAGAATGTAAACAGGAAGCTCGCACAATGCGGGAGTCACTGAAGTTAGTATTAGCGCCACCAGTTGGACCGAGCGTTGTACTACAGCACAGTTACTCAGGCACAGTTGAAAGAACAAGCATGAAAACCCGAGGAGGCTTTTGGAAAAGACTGTCTGTTACAACATTTCTATTTTGAGTAATCAGTTTTAAAAATGTGATATTTCATGTAAATAATGCATGTGTTTAATAGGATTGATATATTTGCGATGGGCCTTGTTTGTGTGATTTGTTATTTTGAAGGTGCATAGTGTCATTGTAAGTGAAGTTATTATAAAACTGTTAAGCTACATTTTCACTGTTTACAATGGCAGAGCCATCTCGTTTACAAGCATGTTTTAAGGCTTAATTCCTGTTACACTTATGCTCCATGGGGATTTAGATTAAACTGCATAAAGGAAAATCTATTTCTTTGTCAGTTGTAGTTTGTTTTTAAATAAAAAAAAATAAATCGATTAAAATCAAAAATCGGATTTGGTGTGAAAAAATCGGAGATTTTTTTTTTTTGCCATATCGCCCAGCCCTACTTTGGTCTCTCTCTTGTTCTTTCACTGGTCTCTCTCTCTGGTCTCTCTCTCTGGTCTTTCTTGTTCCTCTCTGGTCTCTCTCTCAGGTTGTGACTTCAGGTGTTTAGTAGAGTGTATAAAGTCTGACGGTTTTACAGTCTCAAAACAAACAGCTGCTACTGAGAGGATTTACCTTATTATTGTGTGTTATTATTAGAACACATCACCCCTGTCATAAACCAGGGACCTCAGTATCATTAAATAACTTCTAGCCTCCAAGAAGTTACGCATTGATGTTGTCACGATTCTATAATTACATGAGCCTAGATAATAGGATTTTGATGTCGCACAATGATGTCCTTGAACCACTACCACATATCACTGTGCTTTTGACAACCCTTTTACAGATACACTTTTTACTTTCTTCAGGGTTTGCACAGACAACAAATGTAACGATGCCAAGAGGAACTATCTGTCTTTAAACTGGATAATCCTCTCTGAACCAGCACATACTTCTGAGGGCGGTGTCCAGGGTTATATCATCTCAACCCATCATCATGTGTTTTAGACCATGATCGGTTTCTGAAATGCTAGCTATCATGCTCCGCTAGCTTCAACATAAGTAAGCTGAGACCAAACTTTGATAACAACAACTCTCTCCTCAGAGGACTTTACAAATTTATTAACCAACAGATCAGAGTATCAAGTAGGAAATGCAATAATAGTAAATACATAGAAGCCATTGGTCCATAGGAAATAGTGCAGAAAAACCCTGGGAAGCCCAAATTGAGAGAGAGACCGAGGCGGTAGACTAGACCCAGGGCCGAAGCTGTAGACCCGGGGCCGAGGCTGTAGACCTAGGACTGAGGCTGTAGACCTAGGACTGAGGCTGTAGACCTAGGACTGAGGCTGTAGACCTAGGACTGAGGCTGTAGACCTAGGACTGAGGCTATAGACCTAGGACTGAGGCTATAGACCTAGGACTGAGGCTATAGACCTAGGACTGAGGCTGTAGACCTAGGACTGAGGCTGTAGACCTAGGACTGAGGCTGTAGACCTAGGACTGAGGCTGTAGACCTAGGACTGAGGCTGTAGACTCAGAACTGTAGACACTGCAGTTGCATTGGTCCATCTCCTTTCATTTCCTCCTCCGTGGCCTTGTCTGCCTTGCACAGTCATTATAACGGAGGAACTTTGAGCTGACGGCGGCTGATCCTGAGCCGTAGGGCAGGGCTCGGCGTGCGGCGGGGGCCACAGCTGTTTCCCTTTAAGTCTTTTCAGCACAGACTCTGTCCTCCTCACTATCTCCGTCATCTGCAGTCTGTATCTAGTTCCCAGGCTTCAACGGCACAGTTTAAGAGTGTGGTCTCATGTAGGGCTAGCTAACTTAGCATTCGAAACATGCTGAGGAGTTTTATGACTCTGATCTTTAAAAGGTACATAAAGAATGGAATATATTTTTTAAATATTTATAATCAGTGTGTGTGAGAGCGGGAGACAAACGAGCAGAGATTGTTGTATTTAAGTGTGGATTTATAGAAAACCAAAGGATTTAAGAAGAACAAATTTTCAGGAGGACCAGGGACACTAAAATCCCTCAAATTCCAACCTTTATGAAAGCTGTAGGTTCTCTGTCAGGTTCTCTGTCAGCCGAGGTGGAGCTGTTTTAGTTTGCATTGAGTTTTATGGGACTTTTTTCTGGGTAGCCCACGTGAATTTAGTCTGCAGTACCACGTGCGCCCCCTGTGCCCATGGGTGGGGCAGCTATAAGCTAGTAATACACTATCCAGTTATTATTATAGATCCATTGGACAAACCCGATTGTCATTCCTTTCTACCAACAAAATTAGCATACATTCCCGCTCAAATAGCCTTTTCGAGTTAGCGCTAATCCTCCTCTTCTGCATTAAGGCTAACTTTATGTAATGTCATAAGTGTGGGACGTATTCTAATGCAGCGTTAGAAGGAGCATTAGGCCTTGAGTAAATGGACAGGTCAATATTTTTTGCATACTTCCTGTTTGGCCGCGGCGCTGCTCTGTCCTGGATGTTGTGATGTAAGAGGTTCATTAGAAGCTCTGTGGACTTATTTAGCGTCCGCTTGGCCCCAGTCCACTCTAATGCCCTCTGTCCACAGGACAACTGCAAACCTGGATCCTATGCATCTACACCAGATAGATCTAGCCCTGTTTCCATCAGCTCTACTCTACGCCACCCTACTCTACTCTACTCTACTCTACCCTACTCCATAGCCGCTATTCCCTTTTCCCACCAAAACTGTTGACATTTCTCTTGTAAACTAGCTTCCCACGTAATAAAGCTAAGACTCTAAAATACTCAAACATTCTCTACATTCTCTAAAGCACAACTGTAAGTAAGTAAGTAATGTTTATTTATATAAACATTACTGCTCTTATACAAACATAACTGCTCTGTAAACCTTGCGTCTGACCTTTTCTCAGTCGGGTCAATAGTCCAGAAGCTGCTCCCCGTTAGCTGTTAGCTCACAATAGCCACAACAGTTGCCCTTTAAAGCGAGTTTGGGTCGTCACAGAAGTCGTATTGTCGACTCGCTGGGCGTGTAATCTCGTTTAGGACACCAGCTTCTTCTGCTCTCACTTAAAATCCATTCACTTTAATTAAATAACTGACAATGTGGTGGCTTGTTCTGGGAGACTCCATGTTCTCTCCGTGACATGTGATGCTAATACAGTTGTAGATCAAAGAGTTGAGGTTGAGTTGAACAGAGGCCTCACTGTTGCTGGATCCTGCAGATGATGTGATACGGGGAAGAATATTCTCTCTGTAGTGTTAGCCTTGATGTTAGCTAGCTGAAGCCAAAAAGAGATACCACTGTATGCAAAGTCAGTACGATGCTAACTTCTATTTGATCTGATTTTATCCACATGAAGTGAGCCGTTTTTTTCTGTGAATTTTGTGGTTTGTGTAAGCCCATACGTATATGCAGTATGTAGGACTGTGTTATACATAATTCAACCACTAGGCTTGACCTAGGCCTGGTAAGAACATATTTAAAGACTACTCTACTTTACTCTACCCTGATTTGGAGCATTGGGGAGCCCTGTGTAACCAGTACCAGGTCCTTCTTTAGTCCCTCTTGGTCCTAGTTCTATCCAGGCCGGGCTGGTACTAAAGTGTTCTAGTGTGGAGTTGCTATAACATTATGTAACATAACATATGTATATGTTATAATAACAGTAGTAGTAGTAACAAGAACAGTAGTAACAACAACAAGAACAGTAGTAACGACAACAACAGTAGTAACAACAAGAAGAAGAACAGTAGTAACAACAAGAAGAACAATAGTAACAAGAACAGTAGTAGAAACACCAACAAGAGTAGTAACAACAACAACAACAGTAGTAACAACAACAACAACAACAGTAGTAACAACAACAACAACAACAGTAGTAACAACAACAACAACAACAGTAGTAACAAGAAGAACAGTAGTAACAACAACAACAACAGTAGTAACAAGAAGAACAGTAGTAGTAACAACAGCAACAACAGTAGTAACAACAACAGTAATAATAAATGGTAATAATAACAGTAGCTGAGTGTAAACAATGCTCTGTTTCAGCCTCCAGTGACGGCTGCTGAAACATTATCAGCTCACAGTTGCGCTGACAGCTTCTGGGAGTGGGGGGGGGGTTGGTAAGAGGGAGATAGGGGGGAGCGCACGTGTGTTTTTGGGAGGGGTCCCGCTCACACTTTTGTTCTCTGGACTGAAAGCTGAGAAGGAGGAATGTCTGCCTCCCAGCTGTCCTGCCACCCGAGGGAGAGGGAGGCTCCAGGGGGGAGGAGGCTTCAGGGGGGGTATCCCGGTCCAGCTCACATGTGTCCATCTGCTCCGCTCTGGCTGTTAGCTTCGTGGGCTCTTCACAATAGAAGTCCTGGCCCCCTGCTCTGTCCCACAATGGACCTGTGTGCATATTTAACCCTCAGATGCAGAGTCTGTTGTGTTTCTCAGAGACATGCTGCTTAAGTCTGCCACAGAGACCAGAGTAAAAGGGGACTGGGTTCAGATTCAGGTTATTTGCAGTAAAACTACAGTGGAATACGTGTGAGTTTCCAGTGTGCACTAGACAAGTACATAAATAAAACTTCATCTAAAAATGTACAAGAAACTATTGTCGCTGTGAAACCAATCAACAAAAACAGTTTCAATACAAGATCATTAAAGTGCTTTGTTCAGACTGATAACAGCTGAAAGAAGCTGTTAGCATCTTAGCATATCCAGATGTCCTGCAGTGCGATATCTTCTGTCAGAGGGAAGAAGCTGGAACATGGCTCTTCCAGGGGCCAGAAGAGTTATTGATTATTCTCTGGATTTAAAAGCTTTCTGGTCTCTCTCTCTCTGGTCTCTCTTTCTCCCTCTCTGTTCTTTCTCTCTCTGTTCTCTGCAGTCCCTGTGCTCCTCAGAGTCTCATGGAGAGACTTGTACACTGTCAGTTTCCAGTACATCAATACCTTTGTTGTTTTTAATTTCCCAAAAGTGTTTTTCCTCAGATACAAACGCGAGTCTAGTTTCCATATGTATTTATTGTCTGAGTTTTGACAACTCTATTGCGCACAAATCCAGTCCTTTGAGCAAACACTTCAGGCTCTTCTGCACTTGCTTCTTCTTCTTCTCCCACCTCCTCCACACACCGTCAGTTTTCTCATTTGCATCCCCCCGTAGGGAGACAAACAACCGTCTCTATTAGGGGGGGAAACACTTCACGCTTCCAGCCCGTGTTATTTGTTCTGCATCCTCAGGTTTACAGTGACACAAAGCCTCTCTCTCTCTCTTTCTCTCCCTCTCTCTCTCTACATCTCTCTCTCTCTGTCTCTCTCTGTCTGTCTCTGTCTCTCTGCCTCTCTCTCTCTGCCCGTCTCTCTCTGCCTCTCTCTCGCTCTCTGCCCGTCTCTCTCTCTCTCTCTCTCCGCTCTGCCTCTCTCTCTCTCTCTGCTCTGTCTCTCTCTCTCTCTGCTCTGTCTCTCTCTCTCTCTCTGCTCTGTCTCTCTCTCTCTCTCTGCTCTGTCTCTCTCTCGCTCTCTGCCTCTCTCTCTCTCTCCTCTCTCTTCCTCTCTCTCTGCGAACTCTAAACCCCTAGTATCACTTACGCAAACATCAAGCTTCCCAAGTTACGGCCCGTGTCCCCCGCCCAGGTTGCCTCACACCAAATGTCTCTCGCTGAATAGTCATCTGCCAAAGTGTAAATCCAGTGACGAAAGGGAAGCAGATACTGAGCCTGGATAGTATTCACAAAGAGTATCACACACAGTTTGAATTATGACCGTAGCGAAAGCACAGAAAGGTTTGGTTACCGTGACACATAGAGAGAGAGACACACACATACACACATACAGAAAGAAAGAGAGGCGCACACATACATACAGAGAGAGAGAGAGACACACGCACACATACATACAGAGAGAGAGAGACACACACATACACATACACACATACACGTACACACATACAGAGAGAAAGGGAGGCGCACACATACATACAGAGAGAGAGAGAAAGAGACACACGCACACATACATACAGAGAGAGAGAGACACACACATACAGAGAAAGAGAGGCGCACACACACACGCATACACAAACAGAGAGAGAGACACAGACACAGATGCACACATACACACACAGAGAGATGGGGAGAGAGCAGAGCGAAAGCACAGGGGGTTTGGTTACAGTTTCAGAGCTAGAGGGACACACACACACACAGAGAGACACACAGACTCTCACACACACACACACAGAGACACAGAGAGAAAGAGACATACACTGAGAGAGTCACACACATACACATGGAGAGAGACGCACACAGTGAGAGAGACAGAGAGAAGGAGACACACTCACACACACAGAGAGACACACACACAGTGTTGGTTACAGTGTCAGTTGTTTAGTCTTAAAGATGGATGATCTGGGTCTTTGTCACATGCTTTTGGGATTCAGTATCTCATAAAAGGTAATGATAGGTAGGTACCCATATCATGTTGTGAACACAGGAGCTTTGACGGCAGACGCTGCTCCCTCGTCACCACATGTTTGTAATACATTCAATTATCAACTCCTTGCATTGGATTTTCTGCAGTGCATCATCATGGAATCTTGATTAAAGCAAACCCTGCTCAAGGTATTTACTTCCGCTTCATCCAAGGCCGTGTGAAGGAGGCAGCAGTCACTTGGTTATCACCAGCAACTCAAGATTTGATCACAAAAAATAGCATAACAAATATATGAAAAATCTCTGATACTGAAGCTGGTACTGTGGCACTAAAGGTTCTCGATCTTCTCTTGTCCCTGTGCTGCTGCCACACAATACAGTACTGTAGATTCTAAACAATACACAAGAAGCAGAGATTAGTCTTTGTTCATGGCTTCTCCTTTGTCGTTAATATCACAGATTGATAATATTACCGTGCCTCCTGCCCCCAATCCCAAGGTCTACTGCCTTTGACAACAGCTCAGTCAAAATCCTCTCAGATTAAAGGCAAAGTGTGACCAAAACAACACAAAAACAACCCGATTATCCCACCGCAGCATCAGCAGCGGCCTCTGGATTGGTGCCAACCTCCAGAGCGACATATTTACCAAGAGAGCATCATCATCCTCTTGCCCTTTCACTCTAATCCCGTTTGGACACTGTACCTCCCTGTTTTATCACCCATTGTTTGAGAGAGAAGACTCAACAGCGCCCCCCAGCTGCAAAGGAGAGGCACTGCATACATGTTATAGATATGTGTTTTTGTGTATGTGTGTATGTGTCTCTGTGTATTGTCTTTTCTATCTCTGTCTCGGTCTCTCTGTGTGTGTGTGAGAGAGAGACCGACTGGGCCCCTCCCCCTCTGTTTGCAGCAGAGACCTGGGACAGCAACAGATGGAGACAGATATATTCAGAGCCTGGACTTGCTCTTGTTGGACTCGCAGGAGGATTTTACCGCTCCCTGTGACCCCCTGTGATCCATGGGCTGCTCTTCCACGTCACTGCGCATCATAGACCGGAGTGAGGGAGAGACCGGAGTGAGGGAGAGAGAGCGGAGTGAGGCAGAGAGAGCGGAGTGAGGCAGAGAGAGCGGAGTGAGGCAGAGAGAGCGGAGTGAGGCAGAGAGAGCGGAGTGAGGCAGAGAGAGCGGAGTGAGGCAGAGAGAGCGGAGTGAGAGCGGAGTGAGAGCGGAGTGAGAGCGGAGTGAGAGCGGAGTGAGAGCGGAGTGAGAGCGGAGTGAGAGCGGAGTGAGGCAGAGAGAGCGGAGCGAAGGGAGAGAGACCGGAGCGAAGGGAGAGCGATCAGAAGAGTTGTTATTTACTTTGTTATTTAGTTTGATGGAACAGTCTCTCTCTCAGTCTGAGGCAGAAGAGCGGAACAGAAACGCTGCAGGCCTGAATGACGTGTCGGGACCAGTGTGAGACCGAGGAGCAGGACATTCCACACAGAGGGTGGGGAAACGACCTGCTCTGAGGCACAGTACAAACAGTGCAGTGCAATTTATTTATGTATCGCCCTAAACCACAGCAGCAGCATCAGCAGTAGTCCAAGTCTAAGGGAGGACTTTACAGAACTGTGGATTCACCAACAACAGATTAGAGAATCAAACAGTTACAACACAGCAAATGTAATAATAACAAACACATAGGAGACATTAGTGGCATATGAACCAACTCAGACTCTGAGCACAGGTCTCTCTGTGGTCTCCCTCCGGTCTCCCTCTGGTCTCTCTCTGGTCTCTCTCTGGTCTCTCTCTGGTCTCTCTCTGATCTCTCTCTGATCTCTCTCTCTGGTCTCTCTCTCTGGTCTCTGTTCAGTCTCTGTTATCTAACTCTGGTCTCTTTCTATGGTCTCACTCTGGTCTCTCTCTGGTCTTTATTCGATCTCTCTCTCTGGTCTCTATTGGGTCCCTCTCTCTCCTCTCTGTTCCGTCTCTCTTTCTGGTCCCTCTCGCTCGTCTCTGTTCCGTCTCTCTCCATCTCGATCTCTCTCTCTCTCTATATATTTGGTCCCTCTCTATGGTCTCTACGGCCTCTCTCTCTCTCTGATTGGTCCTCTCTCTGATCTCTCTCTGGTCTCTCTTTCTGGTCCCTCCACATAAAAATGTAAGGTCAGGGTTAGCGTTATGGACTCTGAGGAGCACAGGGACTGGCCTCCTGCTGGTCCCAGAGTCGGGACTAAACATGAGACAGCGGTTCACATTAATGCAGCTAAAATCGTGAGACAGACTTTTTCTCTGACAATGTTCAAATCCAGGTCAAAAACTGAAGAATGTTATCTTTACTCTTTTCAATGCGCTGTGATTATTTTTGACATTAATACTTTGTGTGATTGTTTCTTGTTTAGTTCCGCACTTTGCCTTGTGTATGTGTATGAACTGTGCTATACATATAAACCCCATTGAAGGCCTGGTGAGTGTATGTGATGAAGGCTGCCAAAGAGACAGCCGTGTGTTGTTTATGGTTTTGATCCTTTGAAAACCGGATGAGTCATAATCACGATGGTGTTTGTGCTGTTGTTGCTTTTGTTCAACTGCAGAATATTAATAGTTACATAAAAATATTACATGGTTTATGTAAAAGTTGTATTTAGTGAGAGAGTGATTTTAATCTTTTGTATGTTATTAGGAAGCTCCTGGTTGTGTGTCTCTAAGTGTTTGTTTTCGATGTCCCCTATTTCAGAAAAACAGCTGACATATTTGTATTGTATTTACTGAGAGAGAGGCATCACCCTGGTCTCTCTCTCTGATCTCTCTCTGGTCTCTCTCTCTGATCTCTCTCTGGTCTCCCTCTCTCACTAGTGTCTCTCTCTAGTCTCTCTCTGGTCTCTCTCTCTGGCCTCTCTCTCTGGCCTCTCTCTCTGGTCTCTCTCTGGTCTCCCTCTCTCACTAGGGTCTCTCTCTAGTCTCCATCTGTTCTCTCTCTGGTCTCTCTGTCTAGTCTCTCTCTCTGATCTCTCTCTGACCTCTCTCTGGTCTCTCTCTGGTCTCTCTCTGGTCTCTCTCTGGTCTCTCTCTGGTCTCTCTCTGGTCTCTCTCTGGTCTCTCTCTCTGGCCTCTCTCTGGTCTCTCTCTGGTCTCTCTCTGGTCTCTCTCTAGTCTCTCTCTAGTCTCTCTCTGGTCTCTCTCTGGTCTCTCTCTGGTCTCTCTCTGGTCTCTCTCTGGCCTCTCTCTGGCCTCTCTCTGGTCTCTCTCTGGTCTCTCTCTCTGGCCTCTCTCTGGTCTCTCTGGCCTCTCTCTGGTCTCTCTCTGGCCTCTCTCTGGTCTCTCTCTCTGGCCTCTCTCTGGTCTCTCTCTGGCCTCTCTCTGGTCTCTCTCTGGCCTCTCTCTGGTCTCTCTCTGGTCTCTCTCTGGCCTCTCTCTGGCCTCTCTCTGGTCTCTCTCTGGCCTCTCTCTGGTCTCTCTCTGGTCTCTCTCTGGCCTCTCTCTGGCCTCTCTCTGGTCTCTCTGACCTCTCTCTGGTCTCACTGTTGATTTGGGAGCATTTAATTACCGCCTGTCTGTCTGTAAGGGCGGATCCGTCTCTCAACATGTTCCTCCCTGAAGATTCTCACTTTCACACATTTCTTCTGTTCAAACAGTTTGATTCTCTGATCTGTTGCTGGTGAATCCACAACTTTGACTTTTGACATTTACGAGGTAACGGTTGAAGGAAGTGGTTGTGAAGAGCACTTGGTTTGTGGCGTCGGGCTTAATGTTTAACGTGTGTTTGAGGAAGTATCGGCTGTTTCTGTTGTGCATCAGCAGAGTGGTTAACCTCCCACACCCAACAACAGTTTAAGGAGGAGTGTTATTATGTGTCGTGACTCCATTGTGTGAATGTGTAAGACATGCTTTGCTAAAATGGTCACGTGTTTTATCTGAATGATATTTTAATCTTTTTTCATTTACATCACAATGTGCCGCAGACTCAATATACAGATTATGCAATATATCATTCACTTGTTGTACCATAGTTCAAGGTCCTAAAAAGTCTCAATTCAATATGCTTTTATACAGCCATAAATAACAACAGCAGTCAGGACACGTTGGACTTAAGCGAGTTGTGGATTCACCAACAACAGATCAGAGAATCAAATAGAACACAGGAAATGCAATGATAACAAACACATATAGAGCCGTAGGTCCATAGGAAGTGAGATTACTGAGGCTGTAGATCTAGGACTGAGGCTGTAGACCCAGGACTGAGGCTGTAGACCCAGGACTGAGGCTGTAGATCCAAGACTTAAGAAACTCCCCACCTGTAAATCATTACTGGTACATTTAAGTTAGAAATTCCTTTTATATACTTTGAGATAATGTTCATATTTGTGTGACTTCTCCGTGTCGCAACAGACACAGACCCATGGACTGCATACAAATGGACAATGCTAACCCGCTATGCTAGACATTGATTATGTACAGGAAAACTGCTACGAAATTCCCTTCAGTAGCAATAATTAAACCTCATGAAACACATTAACGCCTTCATTGTCAATAGCCCCCTCCCCATGGGTCCAAGATCTCCAGGGGCCAGAACAAAACAGGATTTGGGGGCTAGCCAAAACAGCACATTGATTGAATGAAGTGCACATGATCACTTTGACCCAGTGATCCAATAACAGGAGTCTGCTGATCCTCATCTCCAGCAGCTGTTTTGTCTTTCGCACATTTAGTCGAGTCTGAGATGCAATTAGCAGCTCTCAAAAGGTTAAACGGGTCTGAAGAGGCGCCGATGCTAATGGGGTTTGGTGCTGATGAATTGAGGACCTCTGGGTGTGAGGCGGCAGGGGGCAGATACCAGGGAGCCCCAGGCCGAGGTAATACTCTGGGCCTTTGTGGTTCAGTCAATAGACAAGGACAAGGGGGCATCAGTGTTTATGGCTCCTCTTTGAACTGGGACAAAGACCTGTGGGGAATCTTCACCCAATAGTTATAAACACACACACACACAAACTAGTGCAAAAAAGTGGTTAGGAGATGAGCTAGTATCTGAGTGAGAGAGACTGAAGAGAGGCCAGAGAGAGAGAGGCCAGAGAGAGAGAGGCCAGAGAGAGCGAGGCCAGAGAGAGAGAGGCCAGAGAGAGAGAGGCCAGAGAGAGAGGGGCCAGAGAGAGAGAGGCCAGAGAGAGAGAGGCCAGAGAGAGAGAGGCCAGAGAGAGAGAGACCAGAGAGAGAGAGGCCAGAGAGAGAGAGGCCAGAGAGAGAGAGGCCAGAGAGAGAGAGGCCAGAGAGAGAGAGGCCAGAGAGAGAGAGGCCAGAGAGAGAGAGGCCAGAGAGAGAGAGGCCAGAGAGAGAGAGGCCAGAGAGAGAGAGGCCAGAGAGAGAGAGGCCAGAGAGAGAGAGGCCAGAGAGAGAGAGGCCAGAGAGAGAGAGGCCAGAGAGAGAGAGGCCAGAGAGAGAGAGGCCAGAGAGAGAGAGAGGCCAGAGAGAGAGAGGCCAGAGAGAGAGAGGCCAGAGAGAGAGAGGCCAGAGAGAGAGAGGCCAGAGAGAGAGAGGCCAGAGAGAGAGAGGCCAGAGAGAGTGAGAGGCCAGAGAGCGAGAGGCCAGAGAGCGAGAGGCCAGAGAGCGAGAGGCCAGAGAGCGAGAGGCCAGAGAGCGAGAGGCCAGAGAGCGAGAGGCCAGAGAGAGAGAGGCCAGAGAGAGAGAGGCCAGAGAGAGAGAGGCCAGAGAGAGAGGGGCCAGAGAGAGAGGGGCCAGAGAGAGAGAGGCCAGAGAGAGAGAGGCCAGAGAGAGAGAGGCCAGAGAGAGAGAGGCCAGAGAGAGAGAGGCCAGAGAGAGAGAGGCCAGAGAGAGAGAGGCCAGAGAGAGAGAGGCCAGAGAGAGAGAGGCCAGAGAGAGAGAGGCCAGAGAGAGAGAGGCCAGAGAGAGAGAGGCCAGAGAGAGAGAGGCCAGAGAGAGAGAGGCCAGAGAGAGAGAGGCCAGAGAGAGAGAGGCCAGAGAGAGAGAGGCCAGAGAGAGAGAGGCCAGAGAGAGAGAGGCCAGAGAGAGAGAGACCAAAGAGAGACCCGACTTTGTTACTATAGAAATCCTACCTACAGTCCCTTTTAAGTCTGTGTTTGAATAGAATGTGCCGGACTGTCTCTGGTTGTTGTTGACAGAGTGAAGGCTGCTCTGAGCCACGTCCTGGTCCCGCTGAGTCTGGGTTTACACAGGTGCTGCGTGTTGTGTCAGGCTGCCTAAATCTGGCTCCCCTTTAAAGCCACGCTGTCATTGTTTACCACCGACGCTAAAACAAATGCTACGCAGCCGACTGTCATTGTCCTAGATTCTGTAAAAGTTCACACTCAAAGCAACTCAAAGTCATAAATGATTTTGTTTACTTTTCAATGTAAGTCAATAACAACCAGAGCCAGTTGGAGCCAAACCTCTTCCATGAGCACTTCCCTATCGGACAATGCTAACCCGCTAGGCTAGTCCATCTGTATACAGGCTGTGATGCTGACATGTTGATGCAGTGTGTGCTCTTAATAAAAGGTAAAATAAAAACACCGTAACCTAGTTCTGGGGAGAAATCCAGTGAGCTTTAATTAGAGCTGGACCTGGACTTGTTGGAAACGGTGAGACGCAGGAGCTGATGGATCACGCAACACAAACCCTTCGGGATGAAAACCGTCCTCCTCACAAATATAGAAACCAGTTCACCACAGAAAAGTAAAGCTGGGGTCCCTGACTTTCAAATCACAAGGAAATTAAACTAAACGTTTGTTTTATTTTTAGATAGATGTCTATTGTTGGCCTGCTACTACTACTACTGCTATTATCACTGCTGCTGCTACTGCTACTACTACTACTGCTATTATCACTGCTGCTACTACTGCTACTACTACTACTGCTATTATCACTGCTGCTACTACTGCTACTACTACTGCTATTATTACTGCTGCTACTACTGCTACTACTACTGCTATTATCACTGCTGCTACTACTACTGCTGCTACTACTACTACTACTACTACTAATACTGCTGCTTCTACTGCTGCTGCTACTACTACTACTGCTAACAATGAGTCCAAACCAAGAGTGACCAATTTATGGACCAAAAACTGCAATGTTTTGTGACATCTTCTCTATTGCTCTAACCCTCTCGCTGATTTCTCTCTGTCTCTTTTGCTGGTCTCTCTCGCTGGTCTCTCACTGTCTCTTTTGCTGGTCTCTCTCGCTGGTCTCTCACTGTCTCTTTTGCTGGTCTCTCTCTCTGATATCTGTCTCTTTTGCTGGTCTCTCTCTCTGATCTGTCTCTTTTGCTGGTCTCTCTCTCTGATCTCTGTCTCTTTTGCTGGTCTCTCTCTCTCACTGTCTCTCTTGTGGTCTCTCTGGGCTCTCATCTTCTCTGGAGACGCTCATGCACCTGTGCGACTCTCGCGCAGCTATGATAGTTCACTTTTCTTCCATCAGGACGACGTTATGTTGCAGCATATTCTAAAATTGTCAGTTTAAATGTTTTGGCCCAACCGCTATCGTCCTGAACGCTCTGTAGCTGTTGGTGACGTGGACTTTGGTGTTTGAGCTTTTATAGTTGTATTATGTTCATATGTTTGTATGGGCTCCACTTCATATATTTCTTGTGTTTTGATGTGTTTTTTTACGCCTTGTGCTGCTTAAACAAATTGCCCTTGGTGGAATAAATAAAGTAGTCTGAATATGAATCTCCCTCTCTAACCCTCTCTCCTCTACTCAGGATGTGTGAGGCCTCCTTCTCTCCCTCTCTCCTCTACTCAGGATGTGTGAGGCCTCCTTCTCTCCCTCTCTAACCCTCTCTCCTCTACTCAGGATGTGTGAGGCCTCCTTCTCTCCCTCTCTCCTCTACTCAGGATGTGTGAGGCCTCCTTCTCTCCCTCTCTCCTCTACTCAGGATGTGTTAGGCCTCCTTCTCTCCCTCTCTCCTCTACTCAGGATGTGTGAGGCCTCCTTCTCTCCCTCTCTCCTCTACTCAGGATGTGTGAGGCCTCTTTCTCTCCCTCTCTCCTCTACTCAGGATGTGTTAGGCCTCCTTCTCTCCCTCTCTCCTCTACTCAGGATGTGTGAGGCCTCCTTCTCTCCCTCTCTCCTCTACTCAGGATGTGTTAGGCCGCCTTCTCTCCCTCTCTCCTCTACTCAGGATGTGTTAGGCCTCCTTCTCTCCCTCTCTCCTCTACTCAGGATGTGTGAGGCCTCCTTCTCTCCCTCTCTCCTCTACTCAGGATGTGTTAGGCCTCCTTCTCTCCCTCTCTAACCCTCTCTCCTCTACTCAGGATGTGTGAGGCCTCCTTCTCTCCCTCTCTAACCCTCTCTCATCTCTTTTCCTCTGCTCAGGATGTGCGAGGCCCCCTGGAGTGCAGCATGGAGACCTGAACCAGACTGAGGCGAACCGTGGGTCGTTCCCCGCTGGGACTCTGCTCTCCTACAGCTGTGACCCCGGCTTCAGCGCAGACGGCGCCGTTAGCATCATCTGCACCAGCCTCGGCACCTGGTCCCACCCTCCGCCACGCTGCGTCCGCAACAACGGTAACTCACACACACCGGCTTTACCCAGCTCTAGAAGTGTTTTATCTGGTCATTGCCGTCTGAGGTTTCTGTTCCTCTATGATGTCTGCTTGTTGTGACTCTATGATGTCTGCTTGTTGTGACTCTATGATGTCTGCTTGTTGTGACTCTGAGGTCTGCTTGTTGTGACTCTGAGGTCTGCTTGTTGTGACTCTATGATGTCTGCTTGTTGTGACTTTGAGGTCTGCTTGTTGTGACTCTATGACGTCTGCTTGTTGTGACTCTATGATGTTTGCTTGTTGTGACTCTATGACGTCTGCTTGTTGTGACTCTATGACGTCTGCTTGTTGTGACTCTATGACGTCTGCTTGTTGTGACTCTATGACGTCTGCTTGTTGTGACTCTATGATGTCTGCTTGTTGTGACTCTGAGGTCTGCTTGTTGTGACTCTATGACGTCTGCTTGTTGTGACTCTATGATGTTTGCTTGTTGTGACACTATGACGTCTGCTTGTTGTGACTCTATGACGTCTGCTTGTTGTGACTCTATGACGTCTGAAAGTTTTTACACAAAACAGCAAAAAGGGACCAGTATTTATGTAATGAAGGTTATTCACTTTCACTTGTTGATTTCAATCTGACATTTGCAGTTATACAGGCAGAACTGGTCCTGTTGAACACACACACACACACAGACCGTCTCTCTCTGTTCTCTCTCTGTTCTCTCTCTGTTCCCTCTCACTTGTCTCTCACTCTGTTCCCTCCCACTGGTCTCTCTGGTCTCTCTCTCTGTTCTCTCTTTGGTCTCTCTCTAGTCTCACAGTCTCTCTCTGGTTTCTCTGTTCTCTCTTTGGTCTCTCTCTAGTCTCACAGTCTCTCTCTGTTCTCTCTCTGGTCTCTCTCTGATCTCTCTCTCTCTCTCTCTCTCTGGTCCTTCCCTCTGGTCCCTCCCACTGGTCTCTCTCTGGTCTCTCTCTCTGGTTTCTCTCTGGTCCCTCCCACTGGTCTCTCTCTGGTCTCTCTCTCTGGTTTCTCTCTGGTCCCTCCCACTGGTCTCTCTCTGGTCTCTCTCTCTGGTCTCTCTCTGGTCCCTCCCACTGGTCTCTCTCTGGTCTCTTATTTTTAGAACAACCCCACTGACAAACAAAGAATAACTGTAATCTTTCCTTAAACCTCATAATGAATGTCATACTTGGTTCCTCCTCCAGGACCAGACTGTTGCTAGTTGCTAGTTCTGTGATTGTGATGCTGTGTCTCCTCCACAGTGTGTCTGCCTCCCACTGAACCAGAGAACGGAGGGTACCGCTGTCACCCGTCTCCGTGCCACAGACTCACCCACAAAACGGTCATTGAGTATTTCTGTGACGAGGGCTACGCTCTGAAGGGAGACTACAAGTTCCTCACCTGCCAGAACGGGGAGTGGGACGCCCCCATGCAGGTCAGCTGCCGGCTCACACAAGGTACGTGACGCTACGTTATATTATATTTATTTGTGTATCGCTCTAAGTCACAAATGTGTGGATTCACCGACAACAGATCAGAGAATCCAACAGTTCAAACACAGGAAATGCAGTCATAAAAAACGCATAAGAAACATTGGTTCATAGATAGCAGGATGACTGAGGCTGTAGATCCAGGACTGAGGCTGTAGATCCAGGACTGAGGCTGTAGATCCAGGACTGGGGCTGTAGATCCAGGACTGGGGCTGTAGATCCAGGACTGAGGCTGTAGATCAGGACTGAGGCTGTAGATCCAGGACTGAGGCTGTAGATCCAGGACTGAGGCTGTAGATCCAGGACTGAGGCTGTAGACCCAGGACTGAGGCTGTAGATCCAGGACTGAGGCTGTAGACCCAGGACTGAGGCTGTAGACCCAGGACTGAGGCTGTAGACCCAGGACTGAGGCTGTAGACCCAGGACTGAGGCTGTAGACCCAGGACTGAGGCTGTAGATCCAGGACTGAGGCTGTAGACCCAGGACTGGGGCTGTAGATCCAGGACTGAGGCTGTAGACCCAGGACTGAGGCTGTAGATCCGGGACTGAAGCTATGGGACTGAGGCTGTAGACCCGGGACTGGGGCTGTAGATCCGGGACTGAGGCTATGGGACTGAGGCTGTAGATTTGTATTTTAGAGAAGCTAAATACGAATGCCCCGCATGTTTGCAAAAAAGGTCCAATACCTGAGCCACAGCAAGTTCTCTCAACGTGGAGAAGCAGCGGCTCTACTCTGAGCTCCTCCCCTCTCTAAAGGAAAACAAGCCACTTTGCAAAAGAATCTCATTTTGACAACTCTTAACCATTCAGTAATGACCTGAAGCGTGCTACAGATATTAGCTGTGAATGCTAACTTTAGCTTTAGCTCTTATGCTAACATTCCGTGGTCTCATGTGTTGCAGATAAGGAGCCGTCCTCTCCTCTGGGGATCCCAGCGTTGTCCATCGTGGCGTCCACTGCCAGCTCCGTGGCTCTCATCCTGCTGCTAGTCGTGCTCTTTGTTCTGGTTCAACCCAAACTCAAGTCTTTTCACCACAGCAGGTAAGCAGACCATTATTTAAACATGTGAGGAGTTCTATAGCAGTTGTTTTAGCGCTTATTAAAAGAGAGTAAAGGTAAAAACAAAACCTTGTAAAGTCCTTTGGGGATTTTTCAGACTCCTATTGGTTTGAATGGGAGCAGTCAAAATGGCAGCTCTGGGAGATTTAGTGTTAAAGGGTTGTTTTCTAATGTGGAACGTTTCCAGTCCATAACCTGAATAATGGACACAGATGAGAAAAAGCTAAACATAAATGTTCTGTCGGAGCTTTCCGTGTCACTGTTGTGCTGTAATCTCTGAGAATCTGGATTGGATGTAGCCACACCTGAAGACAACAATAAAAACAGGTCACTGCTGATGATGTCATAGATCGAGCTTCTGCCATATGAACCAACTCTGAAGAGCACAGGGACTGGCCTCCTGCTGGGACTCTGAGGAGCACAGGGACTGGCCTCCTGCTGGGACTCTGAGGAGCACAGGGACTGGCCTCCTGCTGGGACTCTGAGGAGCACAGGGACTGGCCTCCTGCTGGGACTCTGAGGAGCACAGGGACTGGCCTCCTGCTGGGACTCTGAGGAGCACAGGGACTGGCCTCACGCTGGGACTCTGAGGAGCACAGGGACTGGCCTCCTGCTGGGACTCTGAGGAGCACAGGGACTGGCTTCACGCTGAGACTCTGAGGAGCACAGGGACTGGCCTCCTGCTGGGACTCTGAGGAGCACAGGGACTGGCCTCCTGTTGGGACTCTGAGGAGCACAGGGACTGGCTTCACGCTGGGACTCTGAGGAGCACAGGGACTGGCCTCCTGCTGGGACTCTGAGGAGCACAGGGACTGGCCTCCTGCTGGGACTCTGAGGAGCACAGGGACTGGCCTCCTGTTGGGACTCTGAGGAGCACAGGGACTGGCCTCCTGCTGGGACTCTGAGGAGCACAGGGACTGGCCTCCTGTTGGGACTCTGAGGAGCACAGGGACTGGCTTCACGCTGGGACTCTGAGGAGCACAGGGACTGGCCTCCTGCTGGGACTCTGAGGAGCACAGGGACTGGCCTCCTGCTGGGACTCTGAGGAGCACAGGGACTGGCCTCCTGCTGGGACTCTGAGGAGCACAGGGACTGGCCTCCTGCTGGGACTCTGAGGAGCACAGGGACTGGCTTCACGCTGGGACTCTGAGGAGCACAGGGACTGGCCTCCTGCTGGGACTCTGAGGAGCACAGGGACTGGCCTCCTGTTGGGACTCTGAGGAGCAAAGGGACTGGCTTCACGCTGGGACTCTGAGGAGCACAGGGACTGGCCTCCTGCTGGGACTCTGAGGAGCACAGGGACTGGCCTCCTGCTGGGACTCTGAGGAGCACAGGGACTGGCCTCCTGCTGGGACTCTGAGGAGCACAGGGACTGGCCTCCTGTTGGGACTCTGAGGAGCACAGGGACTGGCCTCCTGCTGGGACTCTGAGGAGCACAGGGACTGGCCTCCTGTTGGGACTCTGAGGAGCACAGGGACTGGCTTCACGCTGGGACTCTGAGGAGCACAGGGACTGGCCTCCTGCTGGGACTCTGAGGAGCACAGGGACTGGCCTCCTGTTGGGACTCTGAGGAGCACAGGGACTGGCTTCACGCTGGGACTCTGAGGAGCACAGGGACTGGCCTCCTGCTGGGACTCTGAGGAGCACAGGGACTGGCCTCCTGCTGGGACTCTGAGGAGCACAGGGACTGGCCTCCTGTTGGGACTCTGAGGAGCACAGGGACTGGCTTCACGCTGGGACTCTGAGGAGCACAGGGACTGGCTTCACGCTGGGACTCTGAGGAGCACAGGGACTGGCCTCCTGCTGGTCCCAGAGTCAGGACTAAACATGAGGAGGCAGCGTTTCAGATTCATGCGGCTAAAATCTTGAGCAGTCTTCCTGAAGATTTGAGACCGGCTTCTTCACTCACAATGTTCAAATCATTGTTAAAACACTTCTGTAACAACAGCATCAACTGAAGGATTTTACCTTTACTCTTTCTAAAGTTCTGTGATTATTTATGACGTTAATCCTTCTTCTCTTGTGTTCAGCCCTTTGCCTGTGTGTGTGCTATACCAATAAACCTGCTTGTGTGCAGGAGAGAGCAGGGCGTGTCGGGACAGTCTGGGTCCATCATGGTGGAGGGGGTGCAGGTGCCACTCCCCTCGTATGAAGAGGCCGTGTACGGGAACTCCATTGAAGGCGCTCCCCCTGCCTCCCCCGTGCCTCCCCCCTCCGTCCCCATCGTGCTGTCGGAGGGACCTCAGGGGGCCAGCGGAGGCTCAGGTCCACACACAGACTTTGACTACTGCCTCCCCTCCACATCCTCCTCCTCCTACTCCTCCTCCCGCCACAGTCGCCAAGCGGAGACTGTCCTGGTCCACCACACCTCCTCCTCCTCCTGGGACAGAGACTCCCCACGAGGAGCCTGTGCCCCCCTCCCTCTTCGCAGAGACTCAGAGAGCAGTGACCAGCACAGCCTCCTGTCCGTCACCTCCACAGACGACTACTCTGATGGTACGTGCTCCTCTCTCTGTTCTCTCTCTCTCGCTCTCTGTTCTCTCTCTGCCTCTCTCTGCCTCTCTCTCTCTCTCTGTTCTCTCTCTGACTCTCTCTGACTCACTCACTCTCTCACTCTCTCTCTCTGGTCTCTCTTTGACTCTCTCTGGTCTCTCTTGGACTCTCCCTCTGGTCTCTCTCTCTGACTGTGAGGCTCACGTGTGTTTCTGTTTCAGATATTCCTCTGCTGAAGGAAGCGTGATTGTGAGGCTCCGCCCCCTCAGCTGAAGCCCCTCCCCCTTCAGCTCAAAGACTAAAGACTGTGTTCCTGTGCACAGACCCACAGACTCATTCCCCTGCTGCCCCTCTGCTATGGCTTTAACCACGGCACCTCCCAGAACCAGGACCTCCTTGCACCTCCTGGAACCACAGCATCAACCAGAACCAGCAGCACCTAGCTCCTCTCGGCTCCTCTCTGCACCTCCTTGCACCACGGGACCATCCTGGATTACCCCTGCTGTCTGGATTCTGGTCTGGAGGCTGGTTTTGAGGCTAGTCTGGAGGTCACACCTGTATGTCCAGGACAGGAGCCCGCCTCAGCCCTGGTGCCGCGGCCCGGGTCCAAACGGTCTTCCCAGTGGACTTGAGAACCTTTTGAGTAACAGCTGGGTTTATGCCCGTCATGTGAATGCTGCATGTCTTCTTTCTTTTTTTTTACCATCAACAAACGAGAGAGAGGCCCGTCCAGTCTTAAGGAAGCATCACCTCTGTCTCCTGTCGTGTGTGTGCGAGAGTCTGTGTGTGTGTCTGTGTGTCATTATAAATTGGCCTTTGTTTGTTTTTGTTGTATTTCTGTGCCGAGGCTCATGAACCGTTTTCAGTCAAACGCGTCCAGTTTGAACTTAATCTGTTTCTCAAGACAATGAATCGTCCATTATTCTGATTCTCTCTCTCTCTCTCTCTCTAAAGCCAGGTTCACACGGCAGGATATTTAGGCCGATTTAGACCCGATTTACCCCTTACGACAATCTTAAGAAACGCTCCGATTTCCGTAACAAAATCTTACAGATTATCCTGCCGTGTGTGGTGTGTTAAGACTGCACTCGTCGCTCGGAAGGACATCGGGATTGCTCCCGATCTCAAATCGGGGATATCCAACATGTTGGATTGTTTTGGCCCGATTTCTCTTTGTGTGTGGTGTCCCCCGAGGACAGACGTGCGCGTTGCCATGACTGCGGCGTGTAGCCAATCAGAAGACGAGACGAGGCGGTGAGGAAACGCCTCCATATCACGATGTAGCAAGTGTAGTCCATGCTCGTGTTGTCTACACTTCTTTGACCATCGCCTTTTCTTTTGATTACGTCTTTTCTCCGATAAAAACAAACTATCGCCAATGCATCCTCTTCGTCCGCCATGTGTGTTTACTCTGAAGTCACGCTTGATCTCGCGAGACCTGAGATTTCCGTCTGATCTGTGAACCAAAGTGGTTAGACCCGTGATTTTTTATCTCCCTGTGTGGGGTCTCACACAGAGAAAAATCGGCCGACAATTTTAAAATAGTCTCGTGTGAACCAGGCTTAGCTCAAGGTCTTATTACCTGCAGCTGGTTACAGTGAAGACACAGAGTGTCAAAGAGAAACCTGGATTTTCTCAAATTTGTCAAATTTAAGTTTCATTCCCAGTTTTGAGAATCTGATGAAGGTTTTCGTTCTTGTTGTTGTTATTGACGTCCGCATCAGTAATGTTGCCTTAGACACAACTCTGTTTCTCAAAGATCCTCATCGTCTCCAAAGGCCTTACTTTATTCTGTTCTATGCATAAACGGTGTATCTGACAGTATCTCTGTGTGGACTGGGGTGTTCTCCCCTCTCTCTCCCTCCTCTCGGACTGTGGTAAAACCCTCTGTGGGTCCATTTCTCTGCAGCGAGACTCACACTTCAAAACACTCTCACACGTCGAGACTCTCACGTCGAGACTCTCTCTCACGTCGAGACTCTCTCTCACGTCGAGACTCTCTCTCACGTCGAGACTCTCTCGTTGTGGGAAAGCAATTGAAATGACGTGGATGAAACACTGTTGTGCAGTGTTCGCTGATGTTTGCAGGTTTAAAAATGTACTTTTGGTTCGATGCTTTGACCTTGTTTCAGTCTCTGTTCATGGCAGTGGGTGTGAAGATAGTAATTTAATATTTGTATAAAGTTTTAATTTAATTTTACAGTGTGTATATAACTTTTTAATTAAAGCTTTCTTTTGGATGTGACCCTGTGTCTTGTTTCGATTATTCAAGGCCATGTTTAGACGGAGACGCTGCAAAGCAAGGCTAGTTCTTGCTTGCAGCCAGTAGGAGGCAGTGTAACTTTACAGCACGACACACGTGACCCCCAGCAGAACCACTTCAACAACATCCTCCTCAGGCCGCCGCAAAAACTGAAACTACAGCTGTGGCTTGGTTTGGACGAAGGAGCAGAATCCTCCACCGTTAGCAAAGCATTAGCATTACTCGACCCACCACCATTGTTGTTTACGTTTGTCTACTGCACATGTTCAAATGTACCTGGGGGAAGTGGAGGTCATCACAGCTGAGAAAGACCAGAGACTGAGACCAGCGAGAGAGACCAGAGAGACTGAGACCAGAGAGAGAGACTGAGACCAGAGAGAGAGACTGAGACCAGAGAGAGAGACTGAGACCAGAGGGAGAGACTGAGACCAGAGGGAGAGAGACCAGAGAGACTGAGACCAGAGAGAGAGTAGTAAGTAATTAAGTAAACTTTATTTATAAAGCGCCCTTCACCAGGGTCACAAAGCGCTTTACACACATATAATAAATTAGACATACACATTTTTAAAGGCCAAGACAACCATGTAAAAACAGCAAGACAAACTTACGCAAAAGCCTGAACAAATAAATGGGTTTTCAGTTGACTTTTGAAGCACTCAACAGACTCTATAGAAAGCAGAGAGAGCGGGAGAACGTTCCAAAGCCTGGGAGCGACAGCCTGGAAGGACCTGTCTCTTCTGGTCTTGAAGCGAGTGCGTGGAACCATCAGGAGGTTCTGATCCACAGACCTCAGAGCCCTGGCTGGGGTGTAAGGCTGGATCAGGTAACTGATGTAAGACGGAGCCTGACCGTGCAAAGCTCTGAAGGTTAAAACCAGAATTTTAAAATGTATCCTGTAGGACACTGGCCGCCAATGAAGAGCTTTCAGGACAGGGGTGATGTGCTCCTCCTGCTGGTGCGGGTCAGGATTCTCGCTGCAAAGTTCTGCACTAACTGGAGGCGAGACAGTTCTTTCTTATTTAAACATGAAAACAGACTGTTACAATAGTCTAAACGCGAAGACACAAATGCATGGATAATCACCTCCAAATCATTCTGTGAAACCATTTTCCTGACTTTGGAGATTCTCCTCAGCTGAAAAAGCAGTTCCTGGTCAGCTGTTTACAGTGCTGCACTAACGACATGTCCTTATCAAAAATAACACCTATGTTTCTGAGGCTCAGTTTAGCTGACTGGCCTAAGTCACCTAGGCCCTGGTTTATCCCTGGGATGTGGTCGTTTGGGGCAATCACCAGAGTTTCTGTTTTGTCAGCGTTGAGCTGCAAAGTGTTGTCACTCAGCCATTGTTTTATCTCGACCAAGCATAGGACCAAGGAGTTAAGCCTCTGGAGCTCGGTAGGCTTGAAAGAGTAGTATAGCTGGATATCATCAGCAAAAATGTGGAACGAGATGCCAGGAAATCTCCGGACAATCTTTCCCAAGGGGGTCAAATACAACAGGAAAAGTAGCGGACCCAAAACGGAACCTTGGGGACCCCACACAACAAATCTGCTGACTCAGAACATATCTGGTTTGCTGCGACACTAAGACTGCGTCCAGATAAGAGACCAGAGAGAAAGACCAGAGAGAGAGAGACCAGAGAGAGATACATAATTATTGTGTATGGTTTCACCGTGGTACGATAATACAACGCTCTAAGTGCGACATCTAGTGGCTGAAGAATGTAGTGCAACATAACTTGACGTCATCTCCGGAGATATCCCGAAGGCCGCTCGGGTGTTTCCGCCACACGCTGTCCATGCCCCTCCTTGAGACGACACCATTTTGTGTCCATTCTCCGCTCTGCAGCAGCTAACTACAGTCGCCCAAACTCTCCTCCAGGCAACACAGTACAAACTCAAGGTAAGTCTTTCATATTTATTATTATTATTTACACGTTTTAATATTTAGTAATCCCGTTTGTTTTACGAATAAGCTCAAATGTTTATGCTGCGCTGTTAGCTCCTTTTCCAACGGTTAGCTAGCTAGGCCTCAGCGCCCGCGTGACCTCCTAGCTTGATTTCAGTTGTAAAATAACTGCCAGATTTAGACGCACATTTCCACCGTGTTTTCCCTTTTACTGCAGAAACTAGAGAAAGACCAGAGAGAAAGAAGAGAGACTATAGTGAAGGGGAACAGCGAGAGAGACTGAGACCAGAGAAAGGCCTCCTCCTAGCTAAATGTGACGGATAAAGCTAATTTTCATTGTAAAGAGCCACATTTAGACGCATAAATTAACTTTGCATGTCCTTGGTACCAGAGAGACAGACCTCCAGCTAGTTTTAATTTGTGTTGTGAATTACCAACCTGAGACGCATATATGAACCCTGTGCCTGGTCTCCTCTTGCAGACAGACAATGAGTGGGTGTCGCATCTTCATCGGTCGCCTGAGCCCGTCCGCCCGAGAGAAGGACGTGGAGAGGTTCTTCAAAGGATATGGCCGCATTCGGGACATAGATCTCAAGAGGGGGTTCGGATTCGTGGTAAGTACATGTGACCAGCCATGCTTAAGAATAGTCTAATAAGCATTTCGTAGTGAACTGGTCGTAACAGTACGTTTTGTAGTCTGTTTAAACCACTGTACCCTCCATTGGGATTAGTTTTCCTGTTCTATCACAATAACATTTTATATTTGGTTAGATGTGATTCAAACCTGCAGAACCCTTTTCCATATCTTCACACGATTACAGGGTTGAAAAGGGGTTGGATGTAGCAGAATCTTATCTTTCCTCACCCCTTCAGTGTGCAGTAACACGCCAAAACCAGCTGGCCGTGGGTGATCTTTTTGCTTTATGGTGATGGATGAAAAGTGTTAAGTTCCGAATGACTATTTTATGAAAAGGGCATCAAAACTATAATGTTTTGGACCTCTAGGTTTGTGACAGTTGTTGCCAACAAAAAATGACCATAGTGTTAAGCTCACCGCACACCGAAACGCAGCGCCTCGCGGCGCGTCATTTGACGCGCGTTCATGACATGTGTCAAATTACACCGGAACGCCTTGGCTAGCGTCCTTTTCCAGCTGATCGCAGATGAAATGGGTGAGTGACGTTTGGAAGTTTCTACTAATATTTTGGGGGAGGAAACAAAGTATTTACGTGAAATTATGCTGGCAAATATTACAAGAAAAGACTATTTGGACCCATTTTTTAAACAGGCTAATAACTAGCTCTGGGTAACGCTGTACTTGGGTTATCAAGCTTTCCTCGTCCATTGTGACCGGTTTACTTGAGCAATAGCGCCGACAAGTGTGTAAATTTGAGACCGCGCTCACAGCTACGTGATAAGAAGCGCAGAAGACGAAAACTACGGGTGCTTGGAGGGACAGTTTCAGCCGCGGCGCCGCGTCTGGATTCAACAAAACTGAATCGTGGCGCCCGGTCCAGCGTCGCCGCGCGTCACTGCAACCTTGGTGTGCGTTCTCTCATAGAAAATAAAGGAGGCGGCTCTTTTGCCGCGCGTCAAGGCGTTTCGGTGTGCGTTGGGCTTTAGAATATTGTGTTCTTACAAAAGTTTGCTTTTGCTAGGGTTTTTAAAAATGTAATACTGTGGGCAAGGCTAAACTTTTTTCAAACTTCAAAGGATGCAGAGTGAAATAGGTATGGCTTACATCAACTAGAAGGCTAAAGCTTTAAAATGATGCATGTGATGTTTAAGATTTGTTTTTAAATATGTAAAGACATCAGGTGGATGAGACTGCAGTCTATCTACAGGAAGAAGTTCTGTGTCAGTTCATTCATAATTTCTCTCATGCTCCATCTCTCGCTTCCTCTGCGGTTGTACCTCACATTCAATGCTCCTTTGTGAGCGCTCTATCCACCCACATTCAAAGACTCAAGTGCAAGTGTGAGGGTGTAAGTGGAGCTTTATCTTCCTCCTGCTGTTTCATGGGAAGGACTGGACAGAGGAGGTTCTCTGTCCCCTCGCTACACCTCGTCAGTCACCTTTAAAACGAGCAGAGGTACTGTGGTAGAATACATTTGCTCCAGGGATGAAACTGCAGTAGTGTACATTACCCAAACACTAAAGGTTCAGGGACAGACAGACGTCAGCGCAGGCTCCGGTTCGTCCACATTCCCAACTGTATTCTGGAGTCTTTGACCTTCAAACTGAGTAACAGTGACAGTCTTCTTCAACGACGATACATTTATAACTTGTGCTGCAGCTCAAAGTTTTGCTTCTGTTTATGCAGGAGTTCGATGACCCCAGGGACGCTGAAGATGCAGTTTATGAGCTCGATGGCAAAGAACTTTGCAACGAAAGGTGAGTCACTGCAATCTTTCTGCTCCAGTTTTTAGTGGTTTAAAACAGGGGTGATGTGTTCCAAAGATAACCCACAGTAAGGTAAAAACCTAAACTCGCCCCTGCTGAGGGGAGAGGCCAGAGTGGGCTTTACCGATTGGTGATTGTGTATGATGTTGTTGGAGTAAACACATAAGAAGCTCTGAATGACACACTAATATTCCCTTCTATAACTGACCTTTCTCCTGTTTCCTGCAGAGTGACCATAGAACACGCCCGAGTGCGTCTGCGCGGAGGCCGAGGCAGAGCCAGCAGCTCTGGGGGAAGATTCTCATCGTCAGATCGCTACGGCAGAGGCTCTCAGAGCAGTCGCAGGTACAGCCTCAGATCGAGGAGGGAGAAAGAGTGCAGGGAAATGCACAGGGCCTGACTGTATGGACCTTTTACCTTTGGTCTACTGGACCAAGTAGAATGCTATAGTCAAAATAGATTAGATTTCCCAGAGAGCTTTGATCATCAGTGTCCTTAAAACAGTCTGTTTTGCCCCATCAACTGTTTACAAGTCTGACAGGATTTACAGCAGCTCAGTGTAATGTAATATTCCTGGTTTCTGTTTCATCTGCAGCAGCCGCAACCCGCCGCCGATGCGCACAGAGAACCGTCTGATCGTGGAGAACCTGTCGTCTCGCGTGAGCTGGCAGGTCTGTGTTTGCTCCACACACAACTCGGCCCTCACACACACTGTAGACTGCTGCTAGCCTCAGCTAACGTACCAGTCACTGTTTTCACCCAATGTTTGTTCAGTTAAAGCCATGACTCAAAGACAAAATAGCTGCAACATTCCAGTTTGTTTCCAATTTGTCTTTTGTATTAAATTTTAACCAATTCTTACCCCTTTATTTGCCAGCCTGACTGTTGTCGCTTATGGTGGAGTTAACCCCTTCTGGGTCCTTCTGTCTGGTTGAGCCAGTGTGTCCTACTGCTACTACTACTGCAGCTACTAGTTGACGACCGGTATCAAAGGGGCACCAGTGCGGGTCTGAGCGATGAGGATGAGAGAGGCACAGTGTTGGCAGAGGCAGAGAGAGTCGATGGTGGTGCGGATGAGGATGGTGGCGTGTTGGTTCGAGGTTTCGTTTAATCGTGGGGAGTTCCATATCCCTCTCCCCCTCGCAGCAGAGAGCGAGAGTTTGTGTGTTCCTCCCGTGGCTAGCCCACCCCGGTGGCTCGCAAAGGTAGTAGTTTCCTCTCTTCCAAACGCTGTTCACTCTCTTTGCCCGAGGTACGGACGAGCCCTGCCGCCCCCTGCTGGTCCTCTGGGGCACCTCTGTGCCCACCGCCCCTGTGGCCCCCACTGCACTATTGCATTACATGATCTGTGTAGCCCCACGTTACTGGTCCAACAACCTCAACCTGTAGCCTCCATGCTAAGTGCTAATGTCTGCTAGTGCCATGCTAACGTTGGACTGAGGCTTATGGGAAGACCAGAGAGAGGCCCCTCTCTTTGAGGTCAGAGAGAAGCCCCTCTGACCTCAGTGAGAGAGATTCCAGAGAGGGAGAGACCTGAGATGTCTAATGTCTTCCAACGCCATGCTAACGTTGGCTTTTCCTCATTCACTTTTTTTTTTTTTACCTTGAGGTTCTTGGACCGATAGCGGTAGTTTTTTTAGCATCAGATTTCTATCCCGTCTCTTGTGTGGAACTGTCAGTATCTGGAATCTCACTGAAACTTTCATGTGTAGGATCTGAAAGATTACATGAGACAAGCCGGAGAGGTGACTTTCGCTGACGCACACCGGCCCAAACTAAACGAAGGGTGAGGTTCCTCCTTGGTTTGTGTGTCGTGTTTGTTAAACGTGTGGCTATAACCTTCTTTGTCTCTAAAGGGTGGTAGAGTTTGCCTCTTACAGCGATCTGAAAAATGCCCTGGATAAGCTGAGTGGGAAGGAGATCAATGGAAGGAAAATCAAGCTCATCGAAGCCAACAAAGCCAAAAGGTGAGGCGTCTGTTAGACACGCTAACGGCTAATGCTAACGGCTAATGCTAACGGCTAATGCTAACGGCTAATGCTAACGGCTAATGCTAACGGCTAATGCTAACGGCTAATGCTAACGGCTAATGCTAACGGCTAATGCTAACGGCTAATGCTAACGGCTAATGCTAACGGCT
This sequence comes from Knipowitschia caucasica, assembly GCA_964034765.1. Classification (NCBI taxonomy): domain Eukaryota; kingdom Metazoa; phylum Chordata; class Actinopteri; order Gobiiformes; family Gobiidae; genus Knipowitschia; species Knipowitschia caucasica. The sequence continues at coordinate 5,317,990 of OZ035839.1, forward strand.
AATGCTAACGGCTAGTGCCTAATGGCTAGTGCCTAATGAATCTCCAGCATCTGGTTGTTCCCATACTTTTCCTATGGCAATAATGTCAACATTTATGTCTCTCCTCAGGTCCAGGAGTCGGTCTCGCTCGGCCAGCTCATCTCGCTCTCGCTCCCGGTCTCGCTCCAGATCCCGCGGCCGCTCCGTGTCTCGCTCTCCTCGTCGCTCTCGTTCTCCTCGCAGCCCACGAAGCCCCGCCCCTAAAGCCCGCTCCCCTCCATCCCGCTCGGCCTCCCCCGCCCCTCGAGACTCCTCCCGCACCCCTCCCCCCAAATCCAAGTCCTCGTCCTCCTCGTCCTCAACCAAACGCCAGAACAAGGCCAAGTCCAGTCCTCCCCCATCCCCTCCCCCCGCTCAGAAGGCCTCACGCTCTCGCTCCAGGTCCAGATCCAGGTCCAGGTCTCGCTCCAGGTCCAGGTCCCGGTCCCTGTCCACAGATAGCCAGCGCTAACGCTACACTAAGATGCTCAGCTCCCCTCAATCGTCGACGCAGTTTCCTGTTCGGATTTTTGCATGTTTTTGTACAAGCGCCGTCAGAGACGCGGTCGAAAGTCACATCGATTTAGTTTTTATTAAATAATTGTCTTTAGAGCATAGGTCTCCAACTTTTTCTACTACAGCCACAATTCACCAGACGCAGACAGGGCAGAGAGCTACTCCCAGGTTTAGAAGTTTTCAAACTAAAGTGTGAAGAACCACTGCTTTAAGTTATTAGCTTTTAACATGAGGCATGAACTTTATACATATTTTTAGCTACTTCCTGGTTTGGTCTTAATGAAAAAGTAGTAAACCCGACCATGAAACATACAAGTAAACGTCTATTCTTGCATTTCTCTTCATACGGTTAACATTTATAGACTGTTTCAAAGCTACCTGAGACTTCTGAAATGACCTAAAGTGTAGCTTGGAGACCTGTGCTTTAAAGATTCTCTGATCTGAAATCTACCGTCTGTTCTGCAGCTTCTGAATAAGGTTTAAAGCCAGCGCTAGATAGTTTTTTTTTATCAGCCGTGGAACAGACGCAGGACTAAAGAGGATTTGATAAATATTTTTAACTTCAGATCACAAACCAGAGCGACTCCCATTGATCAGTGATGTTTCTTTTATCGCGGTTTCGTTGTGTTTAATGTGGACTTCTTGTGAGGTATATTTTTTTTTCAACAATTTCTTATGTAAATAGTGGTTTTATTTTCAATGCAAAACGTGAAACATTTGTATGATGACGGTGACTCTTCAAACAATAAAAAAAAATTAAATGACTTTGTTCTTGCTGATCCTGTTGTTTTCGTTGGGTTTCCCTTCACTCTTTCTCGCCGACTCTGAAGCTGGCGTCCTGGTATTCTCCTGTGAACGAGACCAGAAGGAGTCATACACTTAAGCTTAGTCTTCAGAAGCTGCCACAACCTCACACTAACTAAACATTTTATAGGGGAATGTGCAAATCTTAACACAAAAGGTATTGAGTCGAACTTGGTGTGTCTGCAAATATGTAGTACATTGTTTTAAAGATTTAAAAAAAATCAAGTACAGGCACATTTATTCGACCATAAACATTGAACGCGATAAGTCAAAGTAAACTTTATTTAACCCAATCGACAACACACAGCCTTCATGCTTTTACAGTTTCTACTTCACACCAACATTAGGATAAATGTGTAAAACTTCCTAAATAGCTGTTTCTTACAGATTTACAGAACCTGCCGCACCAGGTGTATGACTTTCTCTGTTTTCTCACTTTTGATAAAACCAAGGAGATTTGTTTTTAGGTGAAAGAAGGAAATCTAGTGCTCCCTCTGGTGGCAGCAAAGAGAACTACAGGCGGATTTCACATTAAACGACAAAATTAACACGTGTTTGTGGACAAAAACAATTTACATTTGTTGTTTTGAAATGAAGCGAGAAAAGTACAAATATTACACACGCCTAGTCCTGGATCTACAGCCTCAGCCCTGGGTCTACAGCCTCAGCCCATGGGCGTGGATCCCTTGGGCCTCCTCAAGGTTTCTCACTTTTTCCCATCAGATATATATTTTTGAGTGGTTCCTTTCTGGATGGTCTAAGAGCCTGAACATTTATTAAAACTTCTAAACAGTGGCCATCCCGCTCTCTCTGAACGGCTTCTACATGTTTGTTATTATTGTTAATGTTTGATTCTCTGATCTGTTGTTGGTGAATCCACAACTTTGTCCTCAAACGTAGTGTTGTGTGGTGCAGCTCTCACTTTTGTCGCGCCTCAGTCTCCAGAGCTGCTGCAGTCTGAAGGCTGCCACCAGCATCAGGGCCTCTATGAACTGGAAGAAGACGTAGACAACAGGGAAGAGGAACAGAGGCCCCACGACCTCCGGAGGGAACGCCACTTTGATCAGGGCCATACACAGCTGACCGTTCTGACAGCCGGTCTCCATGGAGACGGTTCGGCATTCTCTGAGGAGAGAGAGGACGCTTTTAACTAATACAATTCATTTATTCATGTATCTCCCTTTATCACAACAGGACTTTTCACGCTGGGTTTAGAGTTTTTCCTCTGATCCAGGATCTCAAGATTTATTCACATTTATGGACTTTGGTCTCTGTGTGTTTTTATCGTTCCATTTCCTGTGTTTGATCTGTTTGATTCTCTGATCTGTTGTTGGCGAATTCACAGTTGTGTAAAGTCACCGGGGACTATTCCAGAATACACTGAATTATTATTATCATTATTTATTCATTTAAACTGTGGACAGCAACAATCACATTTCAAATAGCTGTCTTTTATGTAACTTATTTATATGGAATTATTTTTAGAAATAATATTCTATTTTAAAAGTACGACAGCTGCCCCAAAGCCCCTTTGGTCCAGTTTTATTTCCGTTTTAAGTTTGTTTTCATTCCACCAGAGAAGTGTTAGTTACCATAGCAACACACTGTTTACCTGCCAGCAGCATTCACCGGTTTTAGCACTTAGTAAAAGTTAAAACAAAACCATAAAATAGTGAAAAACAACAACTGTTGATAGCAGTACCTTTCTTGTCGAGTTGCACTGCCGCATACGTCATTTTACTGACGCGTCCTGTGGCTAACTGACAGCTGTAGCATGCAACTGGTCTGTCGGGTTGATAATGGAAATAATAAACAAAATCTAAGTTGTAAGCTTGGATCTATAAGCTGTCGAGTTAGTCAGTAAAATGACGTATGCGGCAGTTCAACTCGACAAGAAAGGTACAGCTATCTAAACAGTAGCAGTGTGGTTTCACAGTGTGGTTTTACTTTTTTCAGTAACGAGTAATCTAACTAATTACTTTGACAGTAACTATAACGCCGTTATCATTTCCGACATCCCGTTACTGCGCGTTACTCAAGACGCACAATGAACGTGTTGTCATGAGAGAAGGGAGGATGAGAAAACCTCTCAGCAATTATTGGCTGATGTAAATCATATTTCCTTTACAATCCACATGTCTGCAGTTGAGAGGATGGCTCATAAATTGTGTTTTTGAAACAAATATGGGTCCTAATCGCGCTCAACCACGGCTTGTATCACCGTGAGGTCAGCCACAGAGGAGCGCATGTGAGCGCAGAAGTCGGCTGCATACAATTCCATCGATAAGCTCCTTGCTCTTCCTGGTTTATCTGCTAAGGACAGCAACAGGTTTGGCTAACATACATATAACACATTTTTACATAATCTAAAATGCACATAGGGTAATTTTTCAATTACTATAGGAATGATAAGAAAGAGAGGTGAAGTGTTAGACGGTTGATTTTAGAAATTGGATGCACTCGGCTGCCGCAAAACAGGAGTTTATGGAGGACACACGCGTTTTGTTTTACTTTTTAAAACTCATTGGACTCATTTCCAAATGGAGGATTACATATCTACGCTCAAACCATTAACTGGATTTAAACAAGGAACTGGTCTGAACCGAAGTGGACTGTGCAGGTCATTTATAAGGTATAGCTATAAGGTAGACCCATAACTCATAGTTTTGCGTTTGGTATGAACAAACAATGCGGGCATAAAACATATTTTGCTGTAGCCAAACAAATTGTCCACTTGATTTATATGATGTATATGTTCATCTGATTGGGCTGAAGTCAGTGCTTCACCAGCCTCACCGCTCGTCACCGGTGTTTCCACATTCACAGTGGAGCGTGTTGGTGTTTAGTGCTTAGTGCACAGAGAGAGATGAAGAGTGAATAGGACTTCAGCAGCAAAACAGCCTTTTCTAGATGGAAATATTGGCACTGTTAAAGGTAATTCAATTTGGAGAGACGAGAAACAGGGAGTTGAGTATTTTATGAAAGGAGGTTTGGCGCCCTAGGTCCCGGTGCGGCCTTCGGATCGGAAAGGCTCCTGCGATGAGCGCGCACAATCCCCCGGGACCTAGGCACTGGTGGCGGCATTTGGCAGCGGGAAGAAAATTGAAGGCAGATTGGAGGCAGGGTGAAGAGGAGGAGGAGGGGAGGCGGTGGTTGCGAGGCTTCAGGAGGCCGGTAGTGGGAGTTGCTCCGTTTTTATGCGGCTGCGAGTCGGTACAGATGATTGGAAGGGGGCGTCTGCTGAGCGATAGGCTGGGGATGACAGCCGGCCTGGAGGGGGTAAATTTGGTTAACGTCTACCAAATTGAATTTTCGCGGGCTGCATAAATGCGCACGTCGGGTGCACATTATGTTCCAGAACAAAACGAAAAAGTAACTCAATAGTTACTTTTACTGGTAACTAGTTACTTTTATAGTGGAGTAACTCCGTTAGTAACTCAGTTACTTTCTGGGAGAAGTAACTAGTAACTATAACTAATTACTTTTTCAAAGTAACGTGCCCAACACTGCTAACTGACAGCTGTAGCATGCAACTGGTCTGTCGGGTTGATAATGGAAATAATAAACAAAATCTAAGTTGTAAGCTTGGATCTATTAGCTGTCGAGTTAGTCAGTAAAATGACGTATGCGGCAGTTCAACTCGACAAGAAAGGTACAGCTATCTAAACAGTAGCAGTGTGGTTTCACAGGAGCAGTTGACTACTTAAACCAAACTTAACATGAAACTTTGACTCTTAAAACACACAAATAACACGGAACCATCAACAACTCGCCTCAAATTGCATCAAAAGTGACATGTGTGTCTAAATTTGTTCGTATTCAAAGTTTTTAAACATTCCGCAGGTTTGCATTACATCATAAACAGCTGAGGCAGTGCATCTCGACGGCGTTAAAAGACATTTATGACACTAAAGTCAATAAATGAGCCTGTACTCGAGAAACTGTGTGCAGCATTGTCATTGAGGGGCTACAAGCGGGTTAGCATTATCCATCTGTAGACTGTGGCATGGACAAGCCAGCTGCTGATTGGCTGCTGGTGAACCTGGGACCATGTGCTTACGGCTGTGAGAGTCTGAAGAGACAGGAGAGGAAGTATCCACAGGTGTAACCGATGATGGGCATCAGGACAGCTGTCGCCAAAAGGGGAGGAGCCACCACTGTCCAGAACTCCTCCCCGTTCTGCAGGTTTGTGAGGACCATAACAACCAGGATGCAGACCGAGGAGACAACCAGACCCACCTGAGAGAGCACACACATGAGAGAGAGACCAGAATGAGACAAGAGAGAGAGACCAGAGGAAACCAGAGAGATCAGAAAGCACACGTGAGAACCAGAGACAGATCAGAAAGAGAACAGAGAGATATGACAGAGAGAGAGAGAGAGACCTCAGAGAAAGAGCAGACTGACCCTGGTGATGAGGCGAGAGTACTGTGGCCTGTAGTGGTTGAGGAGGATTCCGATGCCGCAGGGGATCAGGATGGAGAGCAGAGAGAAGACGATGCCCTTATATGGAACTGCTTCCTGTAGACCAGCGATGCCCTGGCAGTACAGGAAAAGCAGCAGAGGCATCATCCCCAGAGCCAGAGCCGTGGAGCAGGTGGTCATCACGATACTGAAGAGAGAGACACCAGTGAGAGACCAGAGAGAGACTAGAGACCAGAGAGAGATTAGAGCGAGACCAGAGAGAGAGCAGAGAGACCAGAGACTAAGCAGAGAGAGACCAGAGAGAGACCAGGGAGAGAGACCAGAGTGAGAGATCAGAGAAAGACCATATAGACCAGAGAGAGACCGGAGAGAGGCCAAGGAGAGAGACCAGAGTGAGTGACCAGAGAGACACCAGAGAGACCAGAGTGAGAGAGCAGAGAGAGACCAGGGAGAGAGACCAGAGTGTAAGAGAGAGTCCAGAGAGCTAATCTCACTGGTAAAGTACCATGTGGCCGCAGAACTAAAAAAGGTCTCGTTATGATTCTCAAATCATTAACGACAAAACAAGGATTAAAACCAGGATTTCTATCTCTGTGAAAAAGCTGTTGGTTATAGATTTGTTGTTGACAAAACTCTATTCAGCTGTTATGGTCTGGATTGGTCTGCATATCTGGCAACCTGAGTCAGGGAGAGCGCAGTACCCCTTTTGGCCAGATTTTTACATGCTGCATCTAGGAGTAAATACTCTCGTTATTCCAACATCTCAGAGTCTGCTGTGGAAGATTAAAGATGAAAGATAAAGATGAAGAGATCCTGGTCCCACAGTGGGAAATGTCAGTGTTGCATCACCAGTTACACAACTGTATAATCTCTAACTTTAGTGTCATAAAGAAGCAAGTATGAAATCTGTCAGTCCTCTCTGTGACGCAGGCAGAGTTCTGTGGGAGAAAGTTCAGCAATAAACATTTTATTGTGGTTGTTAAACGTGTGTGTTTGTCTGCGTGTGTGTGTGTGTGTGTGTGTGTGTGTGTGTGTGTTTGTGTGCGTGTGTGTGTATGCTGGTGCATGTGTGTGTATGCTGGTGTGTGTGGGTGTGCGTATGTGTGTGTGTGTGTGTGTGTCTGACCTGAGGTTCATGTCTCCCCTGATCCCCAGACTCATGATGTTGGAGAGCAGACCTCCAGGACTACAGCCACAGATCAGCACCACCACACTGGGGATCTGTGCCAGCTGGAAGGCCTGCACACACACATGGTCTGTACCTATGGTCTCTGCCTATGGTCTGTTGATTAAGTTGCTGATGATCGTTGATGGTCCGGACCTATGTATTAAGTTATTAGTGGTTGTTGATGGTCCGTACCTTGGCGAGGCAGAAGGCCGACAGAGGCATGATCCCGAACTGAGCGGCCAGAGCGATGACCACTCCCTTTGGCTTCAGGATGTGCTTCTGCAGAAACAGGACTGCTGTGAGAGACCAGGAAGAGACCAGGAGGAGACCAGGAGGAGACCAGGAGGAGACCAGGGAAAGACCACGAGGAGACCAGGGGAAGACCAGGGAAAGACCAGGAGGAGACCAGGAGGAGAGCCAGGACACAGAGGGACTGTCTTTCAGCTGGCCTGGGAACGCCTCAGGATTCCCCCAGATGAGCAGGAAATGCTGGAGAGTAAAGTTTATCGTCTTTATGCTCTGATGGTCCCAGGATGAGGTCATGTGTTTGTGATCATTCCTCTGTCAGTAATCTCTGAGTAATCTGATTACTTCTATTACTCAGATACTTAACTGCCTTTTATTGACAAAACATACAGTCACAGTCATTTTAAGTGTGAGCAAGATGGCGCCTAAGTTTGGTCTTGCCTCGTCAGCTACGATGTTGTTTTCCTGTTATTCACAACATGTTCTTCCATCATGTCTGCTCTGATGGTCAGCGACAGATCTGACAGAAACTAATCCTGTGGAGCATCCACAGACTTGCTCCTGGATTAATGACACTGTTGGGAATCTGCCTCGATCCTGTCGTGAAATCAGACGCTTGTGGCATGAGGTCCACAGACTGTATCTGAGGGACCGTGTCGTCTCTCTGAAAGATCAATTACATGAAGCGAGATCAAAATATCAGTTGATTGATTCCAACAAGAGAAACCCCACGTTGCTCTTCGACACCAACAATTTAACGAGTTTCTGAACTTCTTTATTGACTAGAATAGAGAGATTAAAGATTAACTTCCCTCCTCCAGTCAAGTTCATGACACGGTGGACCAGGGCATCTTGGTTTCAGGACTGCGGGATGTGGCCAGGCTCTGTGTTAGACTGTGTTAGACTGGTTTAGATCATACCTGAGAGCTAGAACCTTCTGTGTGTCCTCTAACAACATGGTGTCAGAACCTGCAGACCTACAGTGGGGCGTACCCCAAGGCTCCGTTCTTGGGCCTATTTTGTTTTTGTTGTACTGCTCTTTTAAGCCCTCTGAACCCCAGAGACTAGTTTCTCTAGGCTTATTGATTATAGCCTCCAGCTGAACTCTGGTTTGTTTTATCAGAGTAAATCTGACTTGTTTTTAAATCTGACTTGCGTGTGTCTTATTTTTATCTGTATGTTTGTCAAATGTGAAGCGCTTTGTTTGTGAAAGGCGCTATACAAATAAACTTTACTTACTTACTTATTGCACTGTTCAGAAAGAGGGTTAAGTTTAATCTAACCTAGTCACTCGGTGTGACCCTAACCCTAACCCTAAACCCCTAACCCTGAAACATGTGATCCTGGACCCTCTGTTTGTTTTGAGCCGATTGATTTAAGAAAACACTGAAATTCAAACTTCTTTCAAGAAACGTTTAAAATATAAGAACTTTATCCAATAACTTCAAACACAGTGGTCCCTGTTCATCGCAGGTTAAAGATAACAACCACATCTCACTGTTACAAAGAGACAGGCTTTTCGACTGAAGGGGGCGGAGCTACAGGTTTGTGACGTAAGTGTGGGTGGAGCTAAACCCAGGGTCTCAAATATGTGGCCCGCAGGTCATTTGCGGCCCCCGAAAAGGAATGATGTGCCCTCCTAGTGGCCATCAAAGTATTCTGGGCTGATATGTACTGTATGTGTTATACATCATTTTAAGACAACGACCACAGCATTTACAGTTTGATAAACACTGAACCAAGCCCCGGTTTCAAATCAGTGGTTTGTGCTCAGAGGCGCATGTGCCACCGTGGGGACCGAAGGATTAGCAGAACTCGCCCATATTTGGGCATTGTTTGGTCCTCTGGTTCTGCACAGTGGACGAGCTCCCATGATGCTTTGCACCAAATACGTGTGTGTGTCTCTCATGCACGTGCACAGAGCTCGGCCGTGTTCTGACCAATCAGAGCTGCTGATCAGAGCAGCGGTAGAGCGGGAGCCAAATGAACAGAGTTTGTGGCAGAAAAGGGTGAATTTATAGAAAAGCGAAGGATTTAAGGAGAAGAAAAGTTCAGGATGACAAGAGACGCTAAAATGTAGGTTGTAGGTTCTCTGTCAGGTTCTCTGTCAGGTTCTCTGTCAGGTTCTCTGTCAGGTTCTCGGTCAGGTTCTCTGTCAGGTTCTTTGTCAGGTTCTCTGTCAGGTTCTCTGTCAGGTTCTCTGTCAGGTTCTCTGTCAGGTTCTCTGTCAGGTTCTCTGTCAGGTTCTCTGTCAGGTTCTTTGTCAGGTTCTCTGTCAGGTTCTCTGTCAGGTTCTCTGTCAGGTTCTCTGTCAGGTTCTCTGTCAGCTGAGGTGGAGTTGTGTTAGTTACATTGAGTTCTATGGGACACTTTTCTGTGCAGCCCACATGACTTTAGTCTGGTTTATTCTGCAGTACCTCGAGAATCCCCCGAGCACAGGGTCCTTCAGCTTCAAGCTGTAATACTCTATCCAGAGATTTTAATAGAGATTATAATTGATAGAAAGTAAGGAGTAAAAGTAAACATTATTAAGCCCAGCGTGGACAACAGTCTGTGGTCTACCTTGATCTTGGTGACCTCCATGGTACATCCCAGAGAGATCATGGTGAGAAACATGGCACCAATCACAACAAAGTCTCCGATCCTGTTGATCTGATTGGCTGCTGAGCTCACAGTCCCGTTCAGGCTGTTGTTCCTCCACATGTCCTCCACAGACAGGTTCTGCATCGTGGGGAGAAACCGAGAGCACAGAGAGAGAGATCACAGAGAGAGAGAGAGCACAGAGAGAGAGAGCACAGAGAGAGAGAGAGACCACACAGAGGTTCCAGGGCAGTGAGCTTTAAGTACTTTATTTCTCTCTAACCTTTACTCGGAGGCGGAGTCTGCTGCATTTGTTTTATCACATCTGGAGTCGTCCTGCTCTCTCTCTCTCTCTCTCTCTCTCTCTCTCTCTCTCTGTGGTCTGTAGTCGTAGAGCACAGTCTCCTGACGAGAGGCACATGACCCTCTGGTTGGTGTTGTTGTTTAGTGAATGTCGTTGCTTTTGATGTGAGTTGAATTTAAAGTTTAATATTAAATGTTATATTACATCAATAGATAAAAATAATAATAATAATAATAATAATGCATTGGTTTTACACAGCGCCTTTTTGGACACTTTACATGTGTCATTATTCTTTCACTCTTTCACACTGATAATGTTGTAATTATTTCTTATATTTTTTGTGTATTTATAAAATACATGTTGTATCACTTTTTTTCATGAGTAACAATGTTATTTTTGAGTTTGGAACAGAATGTAATTGTTTTGTGCCAAGTTTGTTTTTCAGAAGCCTCTGTCTGACTCTAAACCATTCTTACTTTTACACAGAGACGACTGTGATCGAAGAAGAAGAAGAAGAAGAAGAAACAGAAACCCAAAACAACACTTTCACAATCAGAACTGAAAGATTGAATCAGTGTCAATCAATAGGATTTAGCACAACACTCACTCAGACTGAATACAGAAGGACCATACTAACCCGACAGCTCAATGAAATCCAACAGGGAAGTGCTCATGGATGAAGTTTGGCTCCTTTCTCTGGCTCCTGTTGACTTACATGTAAGGGATAACGGGATACAGGATACTTATTTTCCGATAATGACCTGCGTACTATACGTTATCCCACTTATTACACGGCTTTATACCAACAGAACACACAACATAAACTTCAGTCCACTTTTAGGAATGCCAAAAGGTTTAATGACAGAAAATAAAATAGTTCCCAAAGGCTTTCCCGTGGCTATGCTAGCAACAGTTAGGCTGGGAACTTCCAAACTAGAACTCTCTGGAACTGCATGAAAACTGAACAAAGGATCCTGAACATCAGCGGTGAGTGACCCAAACATAAACCTAACCTAAATCCATAATTTCATCCTCTGCAAATGTTCCTAAAATGTGCCGGGATCTACTTCCAGGTTTTTCGGGATCGCCTTTTCTCGCATTACATCAGTGTTTTTGTCATGAAAACGTAAACGGAAATTTCAGAAAACTTCTGTGCACTTGTATTAAGAGTGGATATGTCTAATGTATTCTCCGATTAACATTTAATTGTGTTGATTGATTGGCATTTGCGTTTAATGAGCGTGGCTATCTCAGGAGTGGCCGGAGTGCGGAGTTATCCACGCATCTGAAAGACAAGCAGAGAGTGCGTTGCCAAAGGGCAGCGGTCATTATTGTTTTGAGAGGTCTGTTATAGAAAATAATGACCGGTAGAACGTTTTGAAATTACATTCAGATCAATGGAGCGTTCTCCTGCTGCTGTGAGGAGCCTGTGATAAGTAAAAGTAAACTCCTGTAGCTCAGTTTGTGTGACATCACCTGTTTGGGCTTTGATCTGTGGTTTATGTGATTGTCTTTGTAGATCCTGATATGAGTCATAGAAGGACTGACCAATACTCTACTCTGCTATACTCTCTCTCTCTCTCTCTCTCTCTTTTCTCCCTTTCTCTCTCCCTCTCTCTTCTCTCTCTCTCTTCTCTCTCTTTCTTCTCTCTTTCTATTCTCTCCCTCTCTCTATCCCTCTCTCTCTCTCTCTCGCACTCTCTCTCTTTTCTCCCTTTCTCTCTCCCTCTCTCTTCTCTCTCTCTCTTCTCTCCCTCTCTTCTCACTTTCTATTCTCTCCCTCTCTCTATCCCTCTCTCTCTCTTCTCTCTCTCTCTTTCTCTTCTCTCCCTCTCTTCTCTCCCTCTCTCTCTCCCTCTCTCTCTCTCTATCTCTCTCTCTCTCTCCCTCTCTCTCTCTCTCTCTCTCTCTCTCTCCTACACTACTCTACTGTACTCTACCTGGTTGTGTTTCCATGGTGCTTTGGTCTCTGGTACCGTATCCTAGAAACTTTGGGAATTATATAAAGCCATACAACTGATCTGGCCTTCACAACGACTCTATTGTGTATCTGCTACGATTGTGTGTCCTGTTATGTTCTTTCAACGTCTCCAGATATAACAAATATATCTTTCGATGTGTGACGTACTGTATGTGTGAACGACCCAACAAAGTACCAAATTCTGGGTAATTTCCTTGGTAACCATGGCTTCCAGCAGCAATGAATAAGGAACTAAGTGAGTTTGGTTCCATATTCACAAGTGTGTTTCTCCAGAGAGCAATCTTTATTATTATGCTACAAGGGCAATACGATACGATACGACACGATACGATACGACACGATACGATACGATACGATACGATTACGACACGATACGACACGATATGATACGACACGATACGATACGACACGATACGACACGATACGACACGACGCGATACGATACGACACGATACGACACGACACGATACGATACGACACGATACGATACGACACGATACGACACGATATGATACGACACAACCTGGCATAATTCCATTCATCTGTTGCCGGGTTGCGGCGGCAGCAGTCGAAGCAGAGACACCCTTTCCACACGCACTTCTTCCAACTCGTCCGAGGTGACCCCAAGGCGTTCCCAGGCCAGCTGAGAGACATAGTCCTGGGCCTCCTCCCAGTGGGACGTGCCCAGAACACCTCCCTAGGGAGTCGTCCAGGAGGCATCCGGAACAGATGCCCGAGCCACCTCAACTGGTTCCTCTCGACGTGAAGGAGCAGCAGCTCTACTCCGAGCTCCTCCCGTGTGACTGAGCTCCTCACCCTATCTCTAAGGGAGCAGCCACTCTGTGGAGGAAGCTCATTTCGACCGCTTGTATCCGCGATCTCGTTCTTTTGGTCATTACCCAAAGTTCATGACCATAGGTGAGGGAGGGAACGAAGATTGACCGGTAAATCGAGAGCTTTGCCTTTCGGCTCAGCTCCCTCTTTACCACAACGGTCCGATACAGCGACCGCATCACTGCGCACGCTGCACCGATCCGCCTGTCAATCTCACGCTCCATTCTTCCCTCACTCGTGAACAAGACCCCGAGATACTTGAACTCCTCCACTTGAGGAAGGACCTCTCCACTCACCTGTAGAGGGCAAGGCACCTTTTTCTGGAGGTCCTGGTTCGTTGGAGCCAACAGGACAACATCATCATCAAACAGCAGAGATGAAATCCTGTGGTCTCAGAACCGGACCCCCTCCAATCCCAGGCTGCGCCTAGAAATTCTGTCCATAAAGACAGTGAACAGAACCGGTGACAAAGGGCAGCCTTGGGGGAGGCCCAAGGCTCCGCCTGAATCCGAGATTCGACCATCGGTCCAAGTCTCCTCTCCAGCACCTTGAGTAGACCTTACCGGGGAGGCTGAGGAGTGTGATCCCCACGATAATTGGAACACACCCTCCAGTCCCCCTTCCTGTGGAGGGGGACCACCACCCTGGTCTGCCACTCTCAATGGGCACCGCCCCTGATCGCCACGCGATGTTGCAGAGACGTGTCAGAGACAGTCGTACAACATCCAGAGACTTTAGAGTCAGGACAGATCTCATCCACTCCCGGAGGACAACACAATACAACACAATACAGTACAATACAATACAATACAGTACAATACAATACAGCGACACAGAGACGCCACATAAATCTTTATTACACAAAGCTGTACACGGTCAATACATCAGAAATAGTCAATGAAAAGTCTAAATAAAACAAATCAAAATAATCAAAGAGAGAAACAGGAGAATAAAGCAGACAGAGGCGCACAACAAGACGAAACAAAGACTGTGAGTCTGAGCCTAATTCTAAAAACTCTAAGTCCTCAGTCCAATCTCTAATATTTTCAGTCTATTGCTTGAGGTTATCACACGGCTCCAACATCGCCCCCTAGTGGCTGAACAGAGGGAGTACAGTGTGAGGACCTGCACCAGGACCTCAGAGACACAAGAACCCAGACTTTAGAACCACAACAGTATTGATTCATGTATTATTGATTTGAGCATCTGTTAAAACACATACAAGACATTCTCCCATCACAAAGGAAAAGGAGGACAACAAGTAAAGTATGACGCAGGCCAAGTGCAAACATGAAAATACCATGGAACACTTGAATAAAACATGTATCACAAAAAAACTCACTGACGCACAGAGACACACAAAGACAGAGACAAAGAGACACAGACACACAGAGACACAGAGACACAGACACACAGACACACAGACACACAGACACACAGAGACAGACAGAGACACAGACACACAGACACACACAGACACACACACAGAGACACAGACACACAGAGACACAGACACACACAGACACAGACACACAGAGACAGACAGAGACACAGACACACAGACACACAGAGACACAGACACACACAGACACACACACAGACACACAGACACACAGAGACACAGACACAGACACACAGACACACACAGACACAGACACACAGACACAGACACACACAGACACAGACACACAGACACACAGACACACAGAGACACAGAGACACACAGACACACAGACACACAGAGACACACAGACACACAGACACACAGACACACACAGACACAGACACACAGACACAGAGACACACAGACACAGACACACAGACACACAGAGACACAGAGACACACAGACACACAGACACACAGAGACACAGAGACACACAGACACAGACACACAGAGACACAGAGACACAGACACACACAGACACACAGAGACACAGAGACACACAGACACACAGACACACACAGACACAGACACAGAGACACACAGACACAGACACACACAGACACAGACACACAGAGACACACAGACACAGACACACAGACACACACAGACACAGACACACAGAGACACACAGACACAGACACACAGACACAGACACACAGACACACACACACACAGACACAGACACACACAGACACAGACACACACAGACACAGAGCTCTCTCTCACACTCTCTGGTTCCTAATAAGCTTCTTCTACAGTTCACACTGACATCCGCCTGATCACAGCTCTAGTTAATTGGACTGTGTGTGTGTGTGTGTGCGTGTGTGTCTGTGTTTGTCTGGCCTTTAGCAGACGTGTGTGACAGTTGTGCGAGTCTTTTCCTGCAGACATGCTTCAGACCTCATGTGTCCTTTGGTCCCAGAGCAGTCATTTTGACGGCTCTTTATCTCTGAAGTGTTAATACTCGTCTCGATCATGACGTTGTGACTTGTTTCGTTTATTTGTTAAATGTGCAGTCCAGGTCTAGTTCTAGGTCTAAGTCCAGGTACTGTCCAAGTTCAGCCAAGTCCAGTCCAGGACCAGGTCCTGCCCCTTGACAAATGGCTCTTTCCAACTCTGCTGTAGAATGCTGGTTGCCAAGCGACTGAAAATGTCAAGTTTTGAACTTTATCCGAATGTACAGAGCCCCCTCCACACGGAGACGACAGAGACAGACACAGAGACAGAGACAGAGACAGACACAGACACAGAGACAGAGACAGAGACAGACACAGAGACAGACACAGAGACAGACACAGACACAGAGACAGACACAGAGACAGACACAGAGACAGAGACAGAGACAGACACAGACACAGAGACAGACACAGACACAGAGACAGACACAGAGACAGACACAGAGACAGACACAGAGACAGAGACAGACACAGAGACAGACACAGAGACAGACACAGAGACAGACACAGAGACAGAGACAGAGACAGACACAGACACAGAGACAGAGACAGAGACAGACACAGACACAGAGACAGAGACAGAGACAGACACAGAGACAGACACAGAGACAGACACAGACACAGAGACAGACACAGAGACAGACACAGAGACAGACACAGAGACAGAGACAGACACAGAGACAGACACAGAGACAGACACAGAGACAGACACAGAGACAGACACAGAGACAGACAGAGACAGACACAGAGACAGACACAGAGACAGACACAGAGACAGACACAGAGACAGAGACAGACAGAGACAGACACAGAGACAGATACAGAGACAGACACAGAGACAAACAGAGACAGACACAGAGACAAACAGAGACAGACACAGAGACAGACACAGAGACAGACAGAGACAGACACAGAGACAGAGACAGAGACAGACACAGAGACAGACACAGAGACAGAGACAGACACAGAGACAGACACAGAGACAGACACAGAGACAAACACAGAGACAGACACAGAGACAGACACAGAGACAGACACAGAGACAGAGACAGACAGAGACAGACAGAGACAGACACAGAGACAGACACAGAGACAGACAGAGACAGACACAGAGACAGACACAGAGACAGAGACAGAGACAGACACAGAGACAGAGACAGACACAGAGACAGACACAGAGACAGACACAGAGACAGACAGAGACAGACACAGAGACAAACACAGAGACAGAGACAGAGCTGCACCCAGTACACAGAGCACCAGCCCCTCACTGATCCTCTGCTGGTGGTGAGTCCACAGGAGCTGAGATCTTTCAGTGGGGGATTCAGGCAAAGTGGGGTTAAGTGTCTTGCCCAAGGACACAACGACAGCAGACATCGGCCGTGAAGTCGGTCTCTAGGTAGGCTCGAACCCACAATCTTCAGGCCCAAAGGCTCAAACAACTGAGCCACTGTCGCCAACAAGAAATATGTTTGAAGCAGGAGGAGCAGGAGGCACAGGAGGAGCAGGAGGCACAGGAGGAGCAGGAGCAGGAGGAGCAGGAGGCACAGGAGGAGCAGGAGGCACAGGAGGAGCAGGAGCAGGAGGAGCAGGAGGCACAGGAGGAGCAGGAGGCACAGGAGGAGCAGGAGCAGGAGGAGCAGGAGGCACAGGAGGAGCAGGAGGTGAGAGCCCGTTGTGGAGGAGGGTGAGAGCTGCAGCAGCTGAGACTCTGATGAAAGGACTGATGAGCCGTGGCTCGGACACTGCTCTCGGGATCAGTGTGTTGTGTGCACGTGCATTTAAAGGCCGTGTTGGTGTCGCCCACGCGCTCATTCAATGTGTGTGTGTGTGTATGTTTGTGTAGGTGTGTGTTTTGTGTAGGTGTGTATGTGTGTATTTCGTGTAGGTGTGTATGTTTGTGTAGGTGTGTGTTTTGTGTAGGTGTGTATGTGTGTATGTGTGTATTTTGTGTAAGTGTGTATGTTAGTGTAGGTGTGTGTTTTGTGTAGGTGTGTGGAGACCCCCTCCTCGACGCGCGGGGCTCTGATTGGCTGATCCTCGGAGGCTGAGTCCAGTCTCAACTCTCTGCTCCTCAGAGGCTGAACGCAGCCGGAGCACACGGAGTTATGTCCCGGTCCTGCGCCACCCCACCTCCCGGTCCCAGGACTGAGACCCCGGTCCATCTCCCGGTCCTCTGGGCTGAAGCCTCCCGCGGGATTATAAACCACTGTTTCGAACCTGGACTTTAGTGCGTTGTGTTTGTGATGGATACTGTGCCGTGCTGATCCGGGCTGCCTGACCACACGTTAGAGCACGTTTGGACTTTAGTTTGGACTCGTGTTTACTCGTGTGGACCCGTGTGGACCCGTACTTACCCGTGTGGACCCGTGTGGACCCGTGTGGACTCGGGCGGACTCAGTTGGAGATGACAGACTTCACGAACCGGAGCCAGAGCAGTGCGCGCCGCAGTGACTACGTGTGGCAGTACGAGTACTACGACGACGAGGAGCCGGTGTCGTTTGAGGGACTGCGCGCGCACAGATGTACGGTTTGTCTCCGGTAGAACCGTCAGATCAAGATACCGTCACAGAGTCAGACTTTAGTTAAAGGGAGGTCAGTGGGAGTGAGGCTGGTGTGACCCTCTCTGCGAATAGTGCTACACAAATAAATATGACTGACTGACTGTGAATGTAAAGCTGGGGTACGTAATCTTTATGTGGATGAGACAGTTGTTAACGAAGAGTGAACTATGAGAGGAAACCTACGCAGACAAGGGGAGAACATGCAAACTCCACAGAAAGTGTGTGTGCATATATATGTGTGTGTGTATTTGTGTGTATATATAGATACACAAATATGTGTGTGTATGTGTGTACGTATTTGTGTGTGTGTACGGGTAAATATTTGTGTATGTGTATGTGTGTACGTATGTATGTATATGTGTGTGTACGTATGTTTGTATATGTGTGTGTACGTATGTATATGTGTGTGTACGTATGTATGTATATGTGTGTGTACGTATGTATATGTGTGTGTATTTAAGATAATTTATTGATCTCTGATGGAGAAATGTCCACGTCACATCTGACATGAACAGAATCAGATTTGTGCAAAAGACAGAAATGTGCAACATGTTAAATACAGAATATATTATGTACAATAAAAAGAAACAGTGTCAATAGTAGTGCAGGATTTTAGTCCTAGTGCAAGTGTCTTGTTGTACAGTCTGACAGCGGTGGGGATAAAGGCCCTGTGGTAGCGCTCCTTCTGACAATGAAGGAGCTCCTCAGCTCCTCCTCCGTCCTGTGCAGTGGGAGGTGTTGTTCATGATGGAGGTGACTTTGACTAGCACCTCCTGTCCCTCACCTCCTCCTCCAGAGTCCAGGGGCCACCTGTCCCTTACCTCCTCCACAGAGTCCAGGGGCCTCCTGTCCCTCACCTCCTCCTGACCAGCTTGTTCAGTCTGCTCCTGTCCCGCTCTGTGCTGCCCGGGGCCCCGCACACGGCAGCGTAGTGTATGGCAGAGGCTACCACAGAGTCATAAAAAGTCCTGAGCAGAGGCTCACTCCGAAGGACCTCAGCCTCCTCAGAAACGGTGAGAGGACAGTGCCCTGAGGGGCCCCAGTGCTGCAGACGACCACCTCAGACTCACAGCTGCAGCCGCACGTACTGTGGTCGGTCTGAGAGGTAGTTGATGGTCCATGCAGTGAGGCTACTGTCAACTCCAGCGTCCTCCATCTTCCCCTGCAGCAGTGCCGGCCTGATGGTATTGAAAGCACTGGAGAAGTCAAAAAACATGACCCTCACAGGGCTCCCGGCGGGCTCCAGGTGGGAGAGCGTATGCTGCAGGAAGTAGAAGACGGCGTCCTCTACTCCGATGTTGGGTCTGTAGGCGAACTGCAGCGGGTCCAGGGTGGGGCTGACCACGGAGCGGAGATGGGTGAGGATGAGCCGCTCCATGGTCTTCATCAGGTGGGAGGTCAGTGCGACTGGTCTGTAGTGAGCCGGTTCCCTGGCGTGCGCTGTTTTAGGAACCGGGATCACACAGGAGGTCTTCCACAGGACAGGGACCTTCTCCAGGCTGAGGCTCAGGTTGTACATGTAGCTGAGGACCCCAGAGAGCTGGTCTGCACAGGTCCTCAGCAGCCTGGGACTGATCCCGTCCGGTCCTGTGGATTTCCTCTGCTTCAGTCGCTGGAGCTGACTCCTCACCTGGTCCAGTGTGATGGAGGGAGGGGGGGGGGGGGGGGGGGGGACCGAGGTGTACTGTTAGAGGTGGGGGCCAGGGATGTGGGGACAGGAGGGCCCGGGGCAGATGGAGAGGGGGGAGAATCAAACCTGTTGAAATATTGGTTAAATTCATCCGCCCGGTGCTGGTCTCCATCCGCTGTTCCTCTGGCACTCTGTCCAAAGCCAGAGATGTTCTTTAGGCCTCTCCACACGTTGCGGGCGTTTCCCTGGGCCAGCTTCTGCTCCAGCTTTTTCCCGTATTCCTTCTTGGCCCTCCTGATCCTCCACTGGAGCTCGTACTGAATCCTCTGCTCCTCTTTGTCCCCTGAGATGAAAGCCCTTTTCTTGAGGTTCAGAAGGGCTTTAGGCTCAGGGGTCACCCATGGGTGGTTGTTGGAAACAGTGTTATCCACACAGAAGAGGATATAGTCTGTTATACAGTGTGTGTGTACATATATGTGTGTATATAGATATATACAGTATGTATGTGTGTACGTATGTGTATGTATACGCGTGTGTATATGTGTGTGTGTGTATCTATGTATGTGTGTATATGTATACAAATGTGTGTGTATATATTTAATGGTTGAATGCACTTGTTGGGAGTTGAGAAGCTGAGGCAGAGGATCAATGGTCTGGACAAAACGAGTCTAAAAATAAACTCAGAGATGTCTGATTTTCTCCTGGAGAAGGGAAAATCGTGCGACATCACAGTGCGTGTGGTGGATCTGCTGCTGCACAAGAACCAGGGAAGACATGTTAGCCGTAACTACGTAACACAGGTCTGTCCTTTTCCCAACATGTTTATGAAGCACCTTCTGTCTGTGCAACACAAACAAACTTGTAAAGCCTGGACTTGCCAACCGTTATACATCTTTAAATCACAACATGAAAGATGGAGCGTGTTTCAGATGCAGGCAAAGCTAACATGAAATATTCAAGGCTTCTTTGAAATGTGTAAATCCTCTGGGGAGCTACTTGGAAGGGGCTGGCGAGCTACTGGTAACCTAGCATTAGCTTTACTGAGGAAAACCCAAACTCCATGGGCTGGAGTCGTGAGCCAAAATGGTGGGTAGCAACATCCTAGCAACCAAAGAACCAATCAGGAGCGGCGCCGGCCTGTTCCAGCCGGTGCTAATCAGATTTTATATTTGCTTCTTTATTATGTTAAAGTTAGAGATGAAAGTTTTTCTCTAACTTTATTCTAGTACATTGTTTGGGCTCCACTAGTGTAAAGTCACATGTGTTATTATAAAACTAGGAAGAAGAGAAAACATATTTATTATTTGTTTTCACCATTTCATTCAAAACAGTTTGGTATGTTATTAGAATATCTGTTATATAATATTAATATTCTCTCTGATCTCTCTCTCTCTGACCTTTCTGGTCTCTCTCTAGTCTCTCTCTCTCTCTAGTCTCTCTGGTCTCTCTCTCTTTGTATTCTCTCTCTAGTCTCTCTGGTCTCTCTCTAGTCTCTCTCTCTCTAGTCTCTCTCTCTTTGTATTCTCTCTCTAGTCTCTCTCTCTCTGGTCTCTCTCGCTCTGTATTCTCTCTCTCTAGTCTCTCTGGTCTCTCTCTAGTCTCTCTCTCTCTAGTCTCTCTGGTGTCTCCCTCTATTCTCTCTCTATAGTCTCTTGCTGGCCTCTCTGGTCTCTCCCTCTTTCTCTTTTATCTCCATTGTCTCTCTCTCTCATCTCTCTGGTCTTGCTCTCTCTCTCTAGCCCCTCTGCTCTCTCTCTCTCTCTCTCTCTCTCTTTCTCTCTTTGAAACAGTTGGTACATGTATAATGACAGTCGGCTGGGGGCGAGCTGACCGCACGAGGCCCCTGCGTCTGCTCTGGAACATTCAAAGAAAAGTCTATTGTGTTTATTTTTAAGTCAAACTCCAGGCTCTGCTCCTGAACATGTGCTCTCTCAGCTCCATGTGACCTCTTCACAAAGGTGCTCTCTAAAACCATGAGCTGCTTCTCCTTTGAACTTATAGAAATGTGAACTACCTAGAAATGTCATTCTGTGAACAAACCAGAAACAAAACGGTCTCTTTGTCACTTTCCCGTCTGTAGAAGTTGATCTAAAGATGTGGCAGAGGCACCATAAATCACACTGATGAGGCCCCCATGGTCCAGGATAATGTTCCTGGTTTCACACTGGTACTCCCCCAGATGCATCTATGGTCGGTCTCCTTCATTTCTCCACCTGATCCAACTCTAGTCTCTCTCTAGTCTCTCTCTGGTCTCTCTCTGGTCTCTCTCTGGTCTCTCTCTGGTCTCTCTCTGGTCTCTCTCTGGTCTCTCTCTGGTCTCTCTCGGGTCTCTCTCTGGTCTCTCTCGGGTCTCTCTCTGGTCTCTCTCGCGTCTCTCTCAGGTCTCTCTCTGGTCTCTCTCTGGTCTCTCTCTGGTCTCTCTCGGGTCTCTCTCTGGTCTCTCTCGGGTCTCTCTCTGGTCTCTCTCTGGTCTCTCTCAGGTCTCTCTCTGGTCTCTCTCTGGTCTCTCTCTTTAGTCTCTCTCTTTGGTATCTCTTTGGTCTCTCTCGGGTCTCTCTCTGGCCTCTCTCTGGTCTCTCTCTGGTCTCTCTTGGGTCTCTCTCTGGTCTCTCTCTGGTCTCTCTTTGGTCTCTCTCTGGTCTCTCTAGTCTCTCTCTCTTTGGTCTCTTTCTGGTCTTTCTATCTGGTCTCTCTCTCTGTTCTCACTGTGCTCTCTGTCCGCTCTCTCGTTGTTCTCTTTCTGCTCTCTCCCTCTGTTCTCATTGTTCTCTCTCTGGTCTCTCTCTCACTTCTCTCTCTCTGCCCTCTCTATATAGTCTCTCTCTCTTCTCTTCCTCTCTCTCCTTGTCCTCTCTGGTCTCTCTCTCTCTCTCTCTCTCTCTCTCAGAACATTCCTCTTCTTGTCTTTCCGGTCTGGATCTGACCTGTGGGGTTGATGAACTCACAGTCAGTCCTGATCACAGCCTCTGGATAAATAACAGAGAAAGATGATTATCCAAGAACACGCCTCTCTTCCCACGAACCCGGACCCTGATGCTGGATGTGTCAGTCGTCCTTGAGCCTCTCTCTGTGTGAGTTACTGGCGCTGGATGTGACCCTGGTGTGGGACAGAGATGATGTGAGGATCCTCGGCTGCTACGGCTCAAAAGACCTGATGAAAGAAACTCAACGCCTTGATACTGTCCACAATGAAAACTTAATTATAAACCAACGGATCAAAGAAAAGCTCAGAGAAAAGTATTGTGTATGAAGCGGATAATGTTGAAGAAGAGGCTCTTCCCCGTTGCGCATAAAAACAGCCACGAACATTCAGGCTCTCTCTGGTCTCTCTTTGGTCTCTCTCTGGTCTCTCTTTGGTCTCTCTCTGGTCTCTCTCAGGTCTCTCTCTGGTCTCTCTCAGGTCTCTTTCTCTGGTCTCTTTGGTCTCTCTCTGGTCTCTCTTTGGTCTCTCTCTGGTCTCTCTTTGGTCTCTCTCTGGTCTCTCTCTAGTCTCTCTCTGGTCTCTCTCTGGTCTCTTTCTCTGGCCTCTCTCTCTGGTCTCTCTCTGGTCTGTCTTTGGTCTCTCTCTGGTCTCTCTCAGGTCTCTCTCTGGTCTCTCTCTAGTCTCTCTCTGGTCTCTCTCTAGTCTCTTTCTCTGGCCTCTCTCTCTGGTCTCTCTCTGATGTCTCTGGTCTCTCTCTGGTCTCTCTGGTCTCTCTCTGGTCTCTCTTTGGTCTCTCTCTGGTCTCTCTCAGGTCTCTCTCTGGTCTCTCTCTAGTCTCTCTCTGGTCTCTATCTGGTCTCTTTCTCTGGCCCCTCTCTCTGGTCTCTCTCTGGTCTGTCTTTGGTCTCTCTCTCTGGTCTCTCTCTAGTCTCTCTCTGGTCTCTCTCTGGTCTCTTTCTCTGGCCTCTCTCTCTGGTCTCTCTCTGATGTCTCTGGTCTCTCTCTGGTCTCTCTGGTCTCTCTCTGGTCTCTCTCTGGTCTCTCTGGTCTCTCTCTGGTCTCTCTCTGGTCTCTCTCTGGTCTCTCTCTGGTCTCTCTGGTCTCTTCATGTTGGGTCACAGATACAGCCTCAGACCCACGTCGCTCTAAAAGCTCTGGGTCGTGTTGTTTCTCTGCAGTAAATACACGTTGGTACAAATGTCGTTCACTTTACATAATGTGTCCTTGAAGGTGGAAGAAAATGTTGAATAAATTACTTTAAAAATCAAGCTACACCAGAAGTGTTTCTCATTTGACTCTGTTTGAACACAAAGGAATGAGTCTCAAAAGACGAGAGTAAATACGGATTTTATTCTACAGAGAAATGTCAGTGTTAAACAACAGTACAGTTCTCGCTCTGGTCTCTCTCCATGGTCTCTCTCTGGTCTCTCTCCTTGGACTCTCTCTCAGCTCTGTATCTGGTTTCTCTCGGACTCTCTGGTCTTTCTCCGGTCTCTCTCTGATTTCTCCTTGGTCTCTCTGGTCTCTCTGGTCTCTCTCTTGTCTCTTTCTGGTCTCTCTTCCTGGTCTCCCTCCAGTCTCTCTCTGGTCTCCTTGCAGTCTCTCTTCCTGGTCTCCCTCTAGTCTCTCTCTGGTCTCCCTCCAGTCTCTCTCTGGTGTCTCACTCTCTGCTCTCTCTGGTCTCCCTCTGGTCTCCCTCTGGTCTATCTCTGGTCTATCTCTGGTCTCTCACTCTAGTCCCTCTCAAATTAAATCCTGATGTCTCTGGTTGTAACCATGTGTGTGTTGTGTGCAGACTCCATCGTGATCGGCTTCTGGGTGGGTCTCGCCGTCTTTGTCATCTTCATGTTCTTTGTCCTGACTCTGCTCACCAAGACGGGAGCTCCACACCAGGAGTAAGACCTTCTCCTCTTCTTTCTCTCTCTGGCCTCCTTCTGGTCTTTCTCCTGTCTCTCTAGTCTCTCTCTGGTTACCAAGATGGTACCAGAGAGAGACTGGAGTAAGACTTCCTCCTCCTGCTCCTCCTTCTCTCTCTCTGGTCTTTGTTGTCCATCTCTCTGGTCTCCCTCTGGTCTCCCTCTGGTCTCTCTCTGGTCTCTCTCTCTGGTCTCTCTCTGTTCTCCCTCTGGTCTCTCTCTGGTCGCTCTCTCTGGTCTTCCTCTGGTCTCTCTCTGGTCTCTCTCTCTGGTCTTCCTCTGGTCTCTCTCTGGTCTCTCTCTGGTCTCTCTCTCTGGTCTTCCTCTGGTCTCTCTCTCTGGTCTTCCTCCGGTCTCTCTCTGGTCTCTCTCTGGTCTCTCTCTCTGGTCTTCCTCCGGTCTCTCTCTGGTCTCTCTCTGCTCTCTTTCTGGTCTCTCTCTGGTCTTCCTCTGGTCTCTCTCTGGTCTCTCTCTCTGGTCTTTCTCTGGTCTCTCTCTGGCCTCTCTTTCTGGTCTCTTTCTGGTCTCTCTCTGGTCTCTTTTTGGTCTCTCTCTGGTCTCTCTCTGGTCTCTCTCTGGTCTTCCTCTGGTCTCTCACACCTACACTAGTATTGATCTATTTTCGGTCCTTTTTTTATTTATTCCAAATCTCTCATATCAAGAACATATCACTTTTAATTAAATGCATCTGGTAAGTTGTTCAAACACTGTGTGAACCATGTGAACCATGTGAACCATGTGGGAACCCTTTGTGAGCCTGGGGCCCTGTGGTTTTGGCCTCTGGTTGACCCTCATTATCTGTGGTTCCAGTCTGTGACAGAGAAAGAGAATACAAATGAATCTCTGCTGCTGGGCTCTCGTTGGAATCTGGTTTAGGATCAGAGATGAAGCACAGCTCCTGGAGCGTTTTAGAGAGAATCTACAAGAAGTCCCAAGTGCCCCAGTCTAATACTGGTCCTCTCCTAGACCAGAGAGAGAGCAGCGAGACCCCAGAAAGAGACCAGAGAGAGACCAGAGAGACACAAGAGAGAGAGAGAGAGCAAAGAGGGACCAGAGTGAAACCAGAGTGAAACCAGAGAAAGACCAGAGAGAGAGACCAGAGAGAGACCAAAAGGCAAGACCAGAGAGAAACCAGAGAGAGACCAGAGTGAAACCAGAGTGAAACCAGAGAAAGACCAGAGAGAGAGACCAGAGAGAGACCAAAAGGCAAGACCAGAGAGAGACCAGAAAGAGAGCAGAGAGAGACCAGAGAGAGACCAGAGTGTTCCTCTTTAGTTATCCCACATTGTGTCTCTGAGCCTTCGCTTCATAAAACTCCCATTATTCCTAACTACATTACGTAAGCTAACAATCAGAAGGAGGAGATTGCAGCTGGTTTCAGATCCCTGCTGGTTTCAGAAGGCGTCGCTGCTGCTTCTCAGATTGTCGTTGATGGTCCGGCACTTGGAGTAATCTCACAGCACTCAGAACCATCAGAGTAAAACGCTGTTGAATTACAGCTCAGTGCTTCTCTGTATGATCTGAGAGACGCAGGAGTCGGAGGGAAACAGCTTTGTACTTTTTATAGTCTCAGTCCTGGATCTACAGCCTCAGTCTTCGGTCTACAGCCTCAGTCCTGGGTCTACAGCCTCAGTCCTGGATCTACAGCCTCAGTCCTGGGTCTACAGCCTCAGTCCTGGGTCTACATCCTCAGTCCTGGGTCTACATCCTCAGTCCTCGGTCTACAGCCTCAGTCCTGGGTCTACAGCCTCAGTCCTGGGTCTACAGCCTCAGTCCTGGGTCTACAGCCTCAGTCCTGGGTCTACAGCCTCAGTCCTGGATCTACAGCCTCAGTCCTGGATCTACAGCCTCAGACAGAGCTGGAGGACATCCTGCAGACAACAGCACTGTGCTCTGTGACTTACAGATTATAAAGGACACATGTATGAAGCAGAAGCAGTCGCACACACACACACACACACACACACACACACACACACACACACACACGCACACGCACACACACGCACACGCACAAACGGTCTCTCTCCTCTACATGTTCTAACGGTCTCTCTCGTCTACAGTTCCTCGGACCCTGAGAGCTGTCATCGTGTTGGGAACAGTCTAAACGGTCTCCACGGCGACAACGACTCGGACAAAGCCTTCTCGCGTCCTCTGCTCCACGACTCCCGCTCCTACTTTCACTTCTACATCAGCCAGAACCCCAGGCCCCGGCAGGATACACTCCAGGTCCCCGCGGCGCCGCTGAAGCCCTCAGAACCCTGGGAACCGGACCTGAGTCTGGGACCAGGAGGAGACGGCGTGAGGGCAGACCCGGACTTCACCATCCCCAACTTTGTGAACCTGGAGCAGGCCTCAGCGCTGGGGGAGGAGCTGGGCGAGGGGCTGGGGGAGGTGGAGCTGGGGGAGGAGGACCTGGTGTTTGAGCCGTCTGAGACTCTGGAGAGACAGGCCCAGGCGCTGCACTGCGGCACCAGCTGGAGCAAAACTTCACCATGAGCACTTCCCTGTTGGGGTTCTTTGAGCTCGCGGATTAGCATTGTCCATCTGTCCAACAGGCTACAGCTCGAAGAAAAAGGCTTCTGCTTTCACTTCTACATTATTCAGGACTATGGGATAGGAGGAGAGAGACCAGAGAGAGAAACCAGAGAGCGAGAGACCAGAGAGAGAGAGACCAGAGAGAGAGACCAAGAAGAGAGAGACAAAAGAGAGAGAGACCAACCAGGGAGAGAGACCAGAGAGATAGAGACCAGACAGACACCAGAGAGAGAGAGAGAGAGAGAGAGACCAGAGACTAGCCAGCAGACACATGGTACCGTGATGGAGGACGACCTGTGTCTGTGACTGTCTGTTGTTCTGTAACTGTGTTGTATGTTTTCAAATAAACAACTTGTTTGAGTGATCCTCAGGACCTGATGAACAAACACACCCACACACACATACCATCAAAACAACCTGGGTCAGAAGGTTCTAGATTTGGCTTCAGGAGCTGGAGTAATAACAGAACTCATATACTTTATATACACACATACACATACACACACACACACACACCCTCTGCTCTTTGAGGACTGGAGCCCTTAGGGACGGCAGCAGGAGGAGCACCTGACTTATGCTTCAGAGATGATCCTCCTCTGCCTCAGGCTGTCCAAACTCATGTGTTTGGACTATAAATGACCAGAGACCAGAGAGAGACCAGAGATACGAGTGAGAGACAAAATAATCTCTGGTCTCCCTCTGGTCTCCCTCTGGTCTCCCTCTGGTCTCCCTCTGGTCTCTCTCTGGTCTCTCTCCAGTCTCCCTCTGGTCTCTCTCTCTGGTCTCTCTCTCTCTGGTCTCTCTCTGGTCTCTCTCTGGTCCCTCTCTGGTCTCTCTCTGGTCTCTCTCTGGTCTCTCTCTGGTCTCTCTCTCTCTGGTCCCTCTCTGGTCTCTCTCTGGTCCCTCTCTGGTCTCTCTCTGGTCTCTCTCTGGTCTTTCTCTGGTCTCTCTCTGGTCCCTCTCTGGTCCCTCTCTGGTTCCTCTCTGGTCTCTCGTCTCCCTCTGGTCTCTCTCTGGTCTCTCTCTGGTCTCCCTCTGGTCTCTCTCTGGTCTCTCTCTCTGGTCTCTCTCTGGTCTCTCTCTCTCTGGTCTCTCTCTGGTCTCTCTCTCTGGTCTCTCTCTGGTCTCTCTCTCTCTGGTCCCTCTCTGGTCTCTTTCTGGTCCCTCTCTGGTCTTTCTCTGGTCTCTCTCTCTGGTCTCTCTCTGGTCTCTCTCTCTCTGGTCCCTCTCTGGTCTCTTTCTGGTCCCTCTCTGGTCTCTCTCTGGTCTCTCTCTGGTCTCTCTTAGTGTAAAGCAGCAGAGGCTGATCTTGACCTCGTCCTGATCTTTCCTACTGTCTGATGTGAGTTGTGTGTTTTTGTGCGAGTAGATAATGTTGTTTCGAGGTCACACACTCTGAGAAATTCTTCCTCTCACTTTATAGACCTGTTTTGAGAGATTTGGCCTTGGTGGATTTTGCTACGATTGTATTTTGCTGCTGAGAGAGTGAGACCGAGCTGCCCCCGGCCTCGATCTTCAAACACAGAGACTGAAAAACTGAAGTCTGCATTTCATATGAACAGGATTTTAAAACAAAATAAACAGGAAGGAGACTCAGAATTGTTGGAGAAGTGAGACCAGAGGGAGAGAGACCAGAGGGAGAGAGACCAGAGGGAGAGAGACCAGAGGGAGAGGTGAGAGAAGAGAGACCAGAGCGAGGGGAGAGAAAAGAGGGGAGAGGGGGAGCGTGGAGGAGCAGAGGCATAATCTCGCAGCTGTCAGGGGTGTGTGTGTGTGTGTGTGTGTTATTGAGTGCTTCACACAGTCACAGTTCCACATCTCTTGCACAGGCTCCAGCTGCTTCTGTAAAAGCCGGATTCAGAAACAAAAGAAAAAAGAGAAACTTCCTGTTCATCTGCTGCTGCCTCTGGTCGTGGATCCATCACTGCAGAAAGAGAGAAGGAACAAGAGAGTGAAATAGAGCATGAACAGAGAGAGAGAGAGAGAGAGAGAGAGAGAGAGCAGGGAGAGAGAGAGTGTGTGAGTGTGAGTGAGAGAGACACCAGAGGGAGACCAGAAAGAGAGGACAGAGAGAGAGAGACAAGAGAGACAGACCAGAGAGAAAGAGAGAGAGAGAGAGATACAGACACACACAGACACTCACACACACACACACAAGAGGGAGACCAGAAAGCAAGAGCAGAGACAGAGACCAGAAAGAGACCTGAGAGAGAGACCAGAGATAGAGAGCAGAGGGGGTGAGCAGAGAGAGAGAGTAGAAAGAGGCAGAGAGAGAGAGAGGGAGATAGAGCCAGGGGAGAGAATTTAGAGCAATGGCAGAGACTGGTGGCCTCGCTTCTGTTAGGATTTAGCAGACAGAGACGGATCGTGGTGTGCCAAACTCTGGAAGTTTATTTAAGTTTCTCTCAAGTTCCACTAGTTTACTCTGTTTCTTTCCCTCAGACAGAATAAAGGCAATACACAGTTTATATAGTCATTGTCACGTCACACATCGAAAGACATACGTGTCACAAAGAGACAGTCACATCATAGTCATAACATGGAGTCCTTGTAGAGTCCTTGTACAGTCCTGCACGTAGGCCATATTGCTATCTAATACTAATACTCTCCCCTTTGATCACATAATCACATGTGATCACTCAATTTGATCAATCAATAAAGTGGAAAAAGAAGAAAAAATAAATAAAAAATTCCTAAAAAAAACTTTAAAAAATTATTAAAAACAAAGAAAATGTATGCATTAAACTCATAATCATCAAATCATTATCAGTGGATTTTATCCTCTATCCTGGAAAAAAAATAAACAAACAAAAACAAACAAATCAAAAATAAAGTAAATAAATAAACAAAAAACAACAAAAACAAATCAAAAATAAAAACAAACAAAAATAAAAACAAACAAAAATAAAAAACAAACAAAAACTATTGGACACAGTAGAACTCAGCAGATTCAGTCAAAACACAGACAAAAACGAGCTGAGTCTCAAATTAGAAGCTAATTTAACTTTTCTTACTCTATACTTTTATTCTAATGATAATTGTTTACACTACACTTCACTTATTTCACTGTATTATTTTCACTTTTCAATCTTAGACTGTGTACTTTACTTTCATTATCACTATAGTTTAAAACTATTCTAATCTATTCACATAAATCTCTCTGTTCTGTGGTTTTACACTCTAATTATCAGTGGCTTATTATCAGTTGGATTTTGCTCCATGTCTATTCTCATTCTCAGGAATAAAACTGTGAACACAGTAAGGCAAATGGTCAACATTTACACTTCTATAGTGGTCAGTGATTTATTACTTTTTATTATCTAAAGATATTATTGTCAGGCAGTTTGGGATGAATGTACATCATTAATCAAATTAGTATTATACAAGAGCTAATCTATTTGAGCATGTTTGGGGTTGGGGTCAGTTATTCTACAATGGTGTTTGTGCTGGAAACTTCTCAATATCTAAATATCTACTATTGTGTTTTTGTGCTATACCCAAATACATCAAAATGCTTTTAAATGCTTTTGAATCTCTGTTGGTTGTAATCTATCTCATTGATCTAGGCATTAATCTAGGCTACACTCATATGAACTTTTGTATTGTCAACATTCACTCATGTTTGAACACAAGTGAATTTGGAAGGTATCTAATAAAACTGTACATAAACTGTAATTAACTTTATCTACTTTTGAAGTAAATGCTTGTGAAATGGTCCCTTTACCATTTGATATTAGCACTGGCTAAGAATATTCTCTATTTTTGAAAGCATCTATGGTTGATGCATTTATCTACTCCTATTTTTACACTATTGTGACTCCAAAGTTTGGCTGCAGTTTGAGCAAAGGCATATTTCTAATTTGTGACTTCTGTCACTTTTAATATCTCTAAAATACTCTGATTCTAATATTCTAGCTGATCTATCAAAAGGATAACATTGTAGGGTACTATTTTAACTCTTACGTGGAAATATGTTTATGAAAAACAAAGGAAGTCAAATTCTACTCTTTTACTACTATTTAACATCTATTAAAACGCTACAATACTTATACTTTATCATTTTCAAAGTTTTTAACAGTTGCTCAGTCTACCAGACTAAAAAAGTCAAAGTTTTTGTCTGTCAGATGTCTGAATACTTAACATGTATATTGCATTTGGTCACAGTTTCTGGTTCTGGTTGTAGCAAAAGCATCAGCAATAGACGTTTTCATTGGCTGGTTCTTGTTCTGCAAATGGCTGTGTCCAATAGATCATCAGATGTCCAGAAGCTAGGGACAAACAAAAACAAAAGAAAGAATCATGAGTATCTGTCTCATTTAGCACTCATCAATGGCATTATTTCAATAATATAAACATCACTCCCCAGTTTTCTCTCTCTCAGATCCTCAGGTCCTCAGATCCTCAGGGTCCCCTGAGGGTGAGTCTCAGTCGTCATCAGGTCAGGTCATATTTCGAGAGATGTTATCTTGGACATCAGTAGGGTCCAAGCCATGGTTCTGGTCACTCCAGATGCACATCAGATCTCCAGATACAGTCTTTTCACTTGAAGCACATCAGGTCATTTGCGATGCACTTCTGGTCAATGGTGCAGTCTCACAGTTCCTGTACACAGCTTGTTATGCAATAGTTACTCTCTATGGTTAAGTCACTTTGATTCTACTTTAACACAATTTCTATTCATGCTGTTGCTAATGTCTCTCAGACAAAAGCAAGCGCAGTTTACTTCTCTAATTTGTGTTTTTATCAGATCTAATTCTAATCAATGTAATTACTTCACACAGTACAAAATCAAAACATCAAAAGTGTCAGGACAGAGGTCAATTAAGTCCATGACAATATAGAATTCAAATGAACATTTCTGGTCTCAAAAAATACTGATTCAAGTGATAGACAATTAAAAATATGTGTTTACATTGGAGTAAACTTTTAAAATGCTTTTTTCCTCATGTTCTGCTTTTTCATGTATCTATATGTAAATGTGAATGTGTGAGTGTATGAATGTATGTGTGTGTGTGTGTGTATGTGAATTTTGGGGTTGTCTCTCCAGACTCCACGAACCACCTGTAGGTCTCAAAGGTCACACTGTGGTGATGTAAACCACGTAGACACACTTTCAACTCCCTCTAGGTCTCTACCTGACGCTCCACCCATCACGTCTCCAGATACCTCTCTTTCATGGCCCCGGTCTCTCTCACACCCACTCAGTTCTGCAGTGGCGTGGGGAGGGGCAAGGAGGTGGCATTTTCCTTTGCTCTTTGATCTGTGACCTGTGGCTGGGTGGGCTTTGCGCTGTCCAGTGTCCAGCAGTGACCCCTCCCACAGTGTGCCAGAGTCTGAAAAACAATCCTTGAAACAGCCAAGGGTTTTCCCTTACATAGCGCTCTGGGTTTTCCCAAGCGCTATGTAAATAAAGATTACTTATTCTCTTACTAATGATGACATTTTAAAACCAGAAACTAAAGAAGTTATCAAAACAACAATTATACTCAAAACAAACAACCTTTTAAACTTTAAAACATGTATTATATACTTTTGTACTGTGTGATTAATTATCTATGCGTCCTTGGGTTTCTTGAAAGACGCCATGAAATGAAATTATGAAAAATCTCTATAAAAATGAACATTAATTTGTAAAAACATTTAAAACAAAACTTGAAATCAAACAAAAGATTTAGCTCCAGCTACACTGGATTTGGTTCAATAAAACTCAATTGTGCGTCGGAGCTGCCTCCTCATGTCTCTGAGCAGCAGCAAGGTCACGCGTGTAGTCAAAACAAAAACAAAAGTCACCGCTTGAATGTGAATTGGGTGAATTGGGTAGTGTTGTATTTATAACTAAGAGACATTCTAAAACCATGTGTTTTAGAATGTCTATCGACCTCTGAGTGGCAGGCCAGTCCTTTTAAGTTAATTTTAGGGGTCTTCTTGGACCTGCTAAATGACAGATGGGTTCTTCTGTTTGGATTTTGGCTGACTGTTGCATTATTAAACCCACTCCATCAGGAGTGGGATGACACTGGAGCCTGCTAGTCTACCACTTGTTTAGACCACAGAGATGGATCTCAGACTAAGAGACAGCTGGACCAGAGACGTTAGGCTAGAGAGGCAATGGATTCTTTTTCAGATGCAGACGGGAGAAGACAGATGGAGGGAGGCGGACCACGGGACCCCGGAAGCTGGCTGATACCACGCCCCTTCTTCCTGCACATTTTACTTAAGGAAATAGCTTGAATGTGTTAGTTAGAGTTTTTTAGACTGGATCAGGGACAGCAGTGTGAGTTTGCGTGGAGCGCCCACCAAAATCATACTTTATACTTTATATAGGGAATAAGGGATAGTTAAAGTTGGTCCAGGTCGTTGTGTTAGATTCTTTTTGTATTAGGGAAATAAACCTTTTTGAATTTAACTTTCTGAATCATGGTCATCTTTATAAGGGATTTTGAACACGTCATTTTTTAATATAATAATTGGTGACCCTCGACGTGATCCCTTTTGATGACTTTCAACCTATCCCTGGACTCTACATCTCTCCTCAAAGCGGCCGCTGATTTGAAGGTAAGCAGATACCTTTTGACTAATTAAAAATCTGCATATTGGACTACACAAATTAAGGGGAGAGGAGTTTTGTCCACGGAGGAGCTAATTCAAAAAGTAAAAATAGTAAAAGCCTAAAAAGTAGTGAGAGCCTTGCGAAAATACGTTAAAATTAAATAAAATAGGAGTCTAAGTAGCTAGAACCCTGCGAGAATACATTAAAAGTAAAGATTTTTTGAGAAGCCTTGCCAGAAACAGGAAAGCCCGCTGTGACTAGCGTGGTTGACGGACGCGTCAACACACAAGTTAGGTTTACACCATTGGAACCTGGGGGAATTTTGGGCCCCCCCGAAAAATGGAGACAGGCATTCCAATCGAGCAGCTATATAGAGAAATAGAGGCTCAGATTCTGAGTGGTCTGGATAAAAAATATAGGAACAAGGCAAAACGAAAGGCTGTGAAAACATGGCAAAAAATACAGAACAAAAGGGTCATACCTGAGTATATGACAGCGTCCGCATTAGCTAGGATATTGCGGGAAGAGGAAAATAATCTAAAACAGGATTTAAAAGAGCTTGAGGGAAAGCAGGGAAAGAGTTGGAATGAGTGTAGGCAAATTAAAAAGAAACTAAAAAAGGCTGAGAAACTGAGGACCAAGGTACATAACTTTGCTTTGGCTGCCACGGCGTTGGCAAAGTTACCAATGGTAAGTAAAGACAAGGAAACAGAAAACGGAGCAATGCCGGTGAGTAATATATACCCATCCCTACCCACGGCTCCACCAAAATATTCTCTAGGTTTAGAACCAGGTAAGCCAAATCTAATATTGCCACAATATACATTTTCAGGAGAAGTGGCGGTAGGAAAGAGAGGGGACAATGACTTTGTAGACAGTGAATTTGGCGAAGGGACAGAGGAGGGGTCTGTGGGGGACAGTGGAGATCCGAGTCAAAATCCAGCTGTCAGCCTCCCGCCACAGCTCCCACACACCCCTCACCAACCCCCACCCATTCAAGAGGTGCAGGAGCTTCTCCTGCACTCTCTCAGAAATATTAGAGCTAGGAAACCGACCTCTGAATGCACCGCAGACAGAGTTGAGGGAGAAGAAACCCCAAGTAGGACCCATGATTACGAGACCGCTAGACAGGAGAATGCAAAATTAATTAATAAAGCCGCACGCAGAGCCATGACTAGGACGGACAGTGAGAGTGACAAGGGAGACGGTAAAGCTAAACAGGCTAAAAAAGGAGCTAAATTCTCTTCTGACGATAGTAGTGATGACGGAGACCAGGAGCCTGGAGAAACTAGACCGGTGGCAAGCAGAACCAGGTCTCAGACAAAATCCATGTTCCCTCTGAGACCAGGACGAGGCGCAGCTGGGGAGTACCATCCTTTTTCTGTAAGTGACATGCAGACTATAAAAGACAAAATGCCTCCATTGTGTCAGGAGCTGGAAACTGGATTTCCAGTCTCAACACATGGTTTACAGGTCATGATGTGGCGATGGGTGACGTCCGGGCAGTGATGGCAGCATGCAGTAAACCATGGGAGAGAGACGCTATTGAAAGACAAGCTGGTACTGCTGATGTTTGTGATTCTTCCAGATTTGGCCAGTATGCAAATGCCTGGTATGAAGCACTGAGGGAGAACTTTCCAACTCCGCTGTCTTCTGCCCCTCGTGAGTTAACTTGGCTGGAGTCTGAGGACCCAATTGTGTTTTATGACAGGAGTGTGACCAAGTGGATGGACACAGTAGGAAGACACCCTCACAAGGTCAGTGAAGTCATGCCGTTTAGAACAGCTATTTTGAATGGTTTACCAGAAACAATACGCTCAAAGATTGAAGACAACCCAGATAATATTAACCCGGATTCAGCACAATGGAAAACAAATTTAATCTTTCACATTAAGCGATATGTTGAAAATAAAACTAAAGAAAAAGAAAGAGTGTTGAAGATATGACTTGTCAACTTTTGAAGTTACAGCTTAGTGAAGCGAGAAATAAAGCCACCCAGAATAAAAAAGTAACGAGTAATCAGATGACTAATATGCCTGCTGGACTTCCCACTCCACCACGACAGGACTGGACAAGGGGAGGGGCCAGAGGTGGTGGGCGGGGGGCCGGGGAGGAAGAAGGGGTGGAAGCTGGAAAGGGGGCAGGGATGTGTGTCACCTCTGTTACAGGCACGGTCACTGGGCGAGGGACTGCCCCTTTGAAGGAGAGGCCTCCTACTACCATGGAGCGCCTGAGATGGTGCGTGGGAGGGGCCCCCAGAGAGGAATGGGACCCAGACCAGAGCGCGCAGGCCCTCCCTCCCCATGGACGGCTCCGAATGACAACCTGGCCCCGAGAGATGGACAATATTTCCAGCATGGGAACTATTGGGGCGAGTATGAACATGAACAATCTTACTAGGGCTGCCTAGGAAATCCAGGGGACAAGGTACCAGCAGAGCCTATGCTCCCCATAAGGGTGGAGGACGACAACCTGATGGCCCTGGTGGACACTGGCGCCACCTACTCTACCATCAATACAAAGATACGCCCTGTCCTGCTCTCTGAGGAGCACATCACCCTGGTTGGATTTTCTGGGACACCTGAGGTACTGCCACTCACTAAACGTTTAAAGACACAAATTGGAACACAGACACTGTGGCATTCTTTTGTAAATGCTCCTAAAACACCTGTCAACCTGCTGGGAAGAGACTTATTGACTAAAACCAATGCGTCAATTCTATGTGGACCGGATGGTCTACAAGTGACTTTTCCAGGGGGACAAATTTACAGATGTGTGACCGGTGTATCGATGGACTCCTGCTGGCTTCTGAGAGAAGAGATGCCAGACCAGTATGCAGACAATATACTGGGTGAGACTGGACCCAGAAAACAAGTCCACGGACAATAATGGTGTGCATTCCGTCTTCTTCAAGTGGAAACCCTGGATAAATTCTTTGGCCTCCTACCACCTCCCACTGGACCCTGCCCACTTGACATTATTCTATGACAGAGACCAAGACTTAATGTACAGAGAACAATTCAAACAAATTGAAAGTGATAGGTGGACATTAGAATCAGATTACATTTATATTGGGCCTGAGGGTGTGGCGGCCCATACACGGCTGCTTCCTGAACAGTGTGAGTGGTATTACATGTCTTCCTCTGCTGTCCCACACATCACCTTGGCTGTACACCCTGGTCACGAGGCTAGAGCTTTAGGTCCAATGGTAAAGAGACTGGTAAAAGCTGACGATTGGTCTGACACCCAACTCCCTCATGTAGAGTACAGCATTGAAAATAAGTCATACAGGATAAAAGCAAATATGATAGACACAGGGGAAGTGGAGCACGAAACATTGACCAGACATCATGGTAGACACATGACAGATCATGATGATACTCATGAAATATTGAAACAGGTGCCTGCAGAAGTTTGGTCCCAAGGTCCCACGGACGTGGGATTGTGCACCTCTTTCCCTCCTGTGTCTTTACAGATGAAGCCAGGAGGCCCGATTCGCATAAAGCAGTATGCCGCCAAACCAGACGCTGTCGAGGGTATCTCACAGGTGATAGAGGGACTTACGAAAGTGGGAGTCCTCGAGCCATCAAAATCAGAGTGGAACACGCCCACTCTAGCTGTGCCAAAAACAGGTCAGAATAAATATAGAATGGTCCATGATTTGAGAAAAATAAATGATTTAACATTAACTCAGTGTCTCCCGGTCCCAAACCCTTATACAATGCTGTCATCACTGTCACCAGACCTCCAGTATTTTACTGTTATGGATTTGGCTAATGCATTTTTCTGTATTCCCCTGGCAGAGGAAAGCAGAGATTTCTTCTCATTTACTCACAGGGGCCAAAAACTGCGTTACACCCGTCTTCCCCAGGGACATAAATGCTCCCCGGGCATTTTTAATCAGACTTTGAACGCTCTGCTGAGAGAGTTGGTGCTTCCGGAGGGCGTGGTACTCCTACAGTATGTGGACGATCTCCTCCTCGCCTCGAGGACGGAGCAAGCCTGTCTACAAGCCACTAGGGACACTATAAACTTCTTACATTCAAAAGGATTTAAGGTCAGTAAGGAAAAGCTACAATGTTGCAGGCCTGCGGTGACCTTCCTGGGACGTAGTGTGTCTGGAGGATCCACAAATATGTCTCCAGAGCACAGAGATGCTATTTTGTCATATCCCAGACCCACCATGGTGGGGGACATGTTGTCCTTCCTGGGTCTGATAGGCTATAGCAGACACTATGTGGCAGATTTTGCAGACAAAACTAAACCTTTAAGAGCTTTAGTTAATGAACATGGCATGAGAAACACAAGGGCTAAACTGAATTGGGACAGAGATAGTGAGGCACAGTTTATCTCACTCAAACAGGACCTATCCTCTGCGGCTCATTTGGCGTCACCAGATTATTCGCACCCGTTTTATTTAGATGCCACAGTGCAGTCTCAGGTAGCTAACGGGGTGTTATATCAAAAGTGCAGAGGCCAGAGAAAAATCTTACAGTATATTAGCGTTCCATTGGATTCAATCGAGGCTAGACAGGTTGACTGTTCTAGGTATGCTGCAGGAGTGGGACATTTGATTAAGAAAACAGCACATTTAGTCATGGGGCATGCTTTAGAAATATTGACTGATCATGGCGTTTGTGCATATGTGTCCTCAGCCGCCTTCACTATGTCACCTTTGAGACAGTCACGGCTCTTACAGGTGCTCACTCAGCCCCACATAACTTTTACACCTCTTGGCATTAACATGGCTGACCACATGCCAAGACAGGGTGAGCCTCATGACTGCAGTGTAAGAGTAATAGACAGTCTGAGTGCGACCTGACCTCCAGACTGACCCACTTCAGGACCCCGACTTACAGCTTTTCACAGATGGGTGTTGCTGGAGAGAGAGGAATGGCAGCCTGAGAGCGGCGTATGCAGTTGTCAGTGTTAACGGTGAAAATTTTGTTACAGTAAACAGCGGTGTTTTAACTGACAAACCATCAGCGCAGGCGGCAGAACTAGAGGCTCTCTGCGCCGCCTTGGAGTTTGCTAAAGGTAAATCTGTAAATATTTACTCCGACTCTGCGTATGCTACTCAGGCTGTCCATTTCAACCTCTCCGAGTGGAAAAGAAACGGCTTCTTGACTGCTAAAGGCCGACCCATCACACATAGAGCCCTGGTGGAGAGGCTGGACAGCGCTCTCCAGCTTCCAAAACAGGTGAGCGTCATCAAGTGCCAAGGGCACTCCAAGTCAGACAACTTTGAGGCCAGGGGAAACGAGGCTGCGGATGAGGCCGCAAAGAAAGCTGCCAACTACAAGGTCAGTACTCCAGGAGTGTTTGTGGTTCGGGACGAGGGGCCAGACCTGGCAGACTGCCTGCCCGATCTGTCCCTTCAGGTTTTAGCTGAGGCCCAAACAAAAGCAGCTCCTGAAGAAATATCCATGTGGGTTCAAAAACGGGCAAAGAAGGATCCAGATACTGGCATCTGGTACGGCCCTGATGGCCGCCCCGCCCTGCCCATGGGGGACCTCTCACGAGCGGCTTTATCTGAGGCACATGGGCTAGCCCATGTGGGTCAGGTACAGATGCTCAGGAATATGTCACAATGGTGGCATCCCTTTAAGACAAGCATGATCCAAGATTATACTAGGTCCTGTCAAATATGTCAAAATTATAACCCATCGCCCTGCTCAGCTGTTTCCCCAGGAAAATTCACACCTGCTGCTTGGCCTGGAGCACATGTTGTGATGGACTTCACAGATATGATTAACAGGTGCGCAGGAAAGCGGTACCTGTTGGTCATCACTGACACCTTTACGGGATGGCCTGAGGCATATCCTGCTGCAAAGGAGGATGCTGCCTCTGTAATCAAAGCCTTAATTCAGCATTACATCCCAACGCATGGCTTTCCCCAGTTAATAAGGTCTGACAATGGGACGCATTTCAGGAACAAACACTTGCAATTGGTAGAAAAACATCTGGGGCTAAAACATAAATTTGGAACGGTCTACCATCCTCAATCCCAGGGCCGAGTTGAAAGGATGAATCAGACCTTGAAAAGTAAACTCTCTAAAATCCTGGCAACGAGTAAATTGAATTGGCTACAGGCATTGCCTATTGCCCTGTTGTCAGCAAGGCACTCTGTTAACCGCATTCACCATTTCTCCCCATACGAGCTGTTAACAGGGAGGCCTATGCCAGGACCAGGAAACAGGGTGGTGCCTTTCACAAAAGACGACTCCCCAACACCCCCAGTGCGGGTGTACTGGGAACAATTGAGAGAAATGTTGTCTAGTTTTTCCCAACAGGTTGAAGGAAGTCTCGACCTCTGCGAGAAGGAGGCCTCGGAGGATCCACCTGCCTGGGTCCGTGTGAAGGTGTTCAAAAGGAAGTGGAACGAGCCCCGCTGGACCGGACCCTTTGAAGTGGTGGCCCGCACTCGCAAAGCTGTTCAACTGAAGGGACACGGGAACAAGTGGTTTCATCTCTCTCATACGAGACCATCTGACCCACCCTCGTAACCACGCTCACGGGTTGGACAGTGACTCACACACGCTTACACTCGCTCTTAATATGTTGCCTTGGGACAGGGAGCCCTGGCCCACGACCAAAAGAGGGAGAGCCATCCTATGGGCTATCGCTGCAGTTGGTTTGGTCGTGGTCCTGGGAATTTTAACATGGGAAGTGTTAGAAAACACACAGCTAAGAGACAGGGCCAGACTTGTAACACAATCCAGTCTTTGGTCCAATAAGACTGACAGAAATAAAAGATCCATAGGAGAAGGCAGCGTTAGAGACTCTCTACCTACGGTTGTGACAGTAAAATGCCCGGTGGGTGCGACAATTACAGCCCACATACCAATGGCAACAATCTTTCCCTTATCCTTTCGACCTGACTACACACTCTACCTGTGTTACACACCGTCAACATGTAAATATGAGAGACATGGAAAAAGCTTTAGAGCATCGGTGGACTGCACCTGTGATGCTTGGGAGTATGTTATATCCAATACAGGTCCTGATTGGGGTTATAATAATGAACACAGATTGAAGGGACGAGTGATTCTGACTACAGACCACTCACAAACAACGGTGCTAGTCACTGTGAAAAATTGTGGGATTGATGTGAATGGGACTTACGTTATTGGACATTATCCAGGAGACATTAGACAATGGATTTCAATTGCCCTACCCGAGGACAAGGAGCTAGACAAGGAGGCCATAGATAGTGAAGTATGGCAAGACAAACAGAACGTACAGGTGACTGCTGACTGGACTGTTTCTGAATTGTTAAAACAAGCAACTGGATATGGGGATAGAAACGCTTGGTTGTGGACCGTGGAACACATGTCAGCGGCTGCTGGCTTTGACGATTGTGTTGTGTGCTCCACTGCACGTCCCACTTTGTATACAGCCCCGGCTCCACTTTTCCCAGAAGATGTAGATGGTTATAATTGTATGATAAAGTTGTTTTGGCAAGAAAAGGACCTGACTGAGGAGACAAAGACAGTCCCTAGCAACTGTTCAATGTTTGAAGTATTGTTTCCAGAATTGGATTCAGAAATTCAGCCCCCTATGTTTTCCCACAGGAAAAGCAATTACACCTGTTTCCACTCACTCAATGGAGGGACGAGGCCGCGGCTCCAGTGGGGGTTCCTTCCAGCAGACTGGTGTGTCAACAACGTGACCTTGCCCAGTCCGGTCCCCATGACCCGGACCAGAGGTGATTTGTATTGGTTGTGTGGAGATTTAAAACTTAGACATAGACTAATAAAAAATTTTACAGGCAGTTGTGCAATGGTGCGATTAATGATGCCCATTTCCATAATTGGCCATAAGCCATCCCTAGACAGTCCCCACCCACTGCATAGATTTAAAAGAGCAATACCATTCCTAGATACTGGGAAAGATAATCCAACTTACATGGACTCTATAGGTGTTCCACGTGGAGTCCCTCAGGAATTCAAACTGGTAGATCAAATTGCAACAGGTTTCGAAAATATTCCCATAATTTCCGCTATTTTCCCTATCACGCCAAACAAAAATGTAGATAGAATTAATTTCATTTGGTATACTATGCTTAGGCTTGCCAATCACACCAGGGACGCAATAGAGGGATTGGCGGAGCAGCTGGGGGCCACCTCTCTGGTAGCATTTCAAAACAGAGTGGCTCTAGACATGCTCTTAGCAGAGAAAGGTGGGGTCTGCAGTCTATTTGGTACAGAATGTTGTGTATACATTCCAAATAACACACATCCAGATGGATCAGTTTCCAAAGCTCTGGCTGGTCTCAAAATGCTGTCAGAGCAAATGCATGACGTTTCTGGAGTCCCGGAGAACCCACTGGAGGCGTGGCTGGACAGCATCTTGGGGAAGTGGAAGCATGTAATTTTGTCTGTTATCACAAGCCTTGCGGCCATCTTTGCAATAATAATGGTTGTAGGATGCTGCTGTATACCTTGTATACGTTCTCTTTTTTGTTAAAGCTATAGACACCGCTGTTAACCCTGGACTGAGAGGTCAAATGCTTGCATTGGTTGAGGATTCCCCCGTCCCGTCGCCTGAGGAAGGTTATTGAGATGTGTGGCCTTTCTAATAGCGGCCAAAAGAGGGAATGTTGTATTTATAACTAAGAGACATTCTAAAACCATGTGTTTTAGAATGTCTATCGACCTCTGAGTGGCAGGCCAGTCCTTTTAAGTTAATTTTAGGGGTCTTCTTGGACCTGCTAAATGACAGATGGGTTCTTCTGTTTGGATTTTGGCTGACTGTTGCATTATTAAACCCACTCCATCAGGAGTGGGATGACACTGGAGCCTGCTAGTCTACCACTTGTTTAGACCACAGAGATGGATCTCAGACTAAGAGACAGCTGGACCAGAGACGTTAGGCTAGAGAGGCAATGGATTCTTTTTCAGATGCAGACGGGAGAAGACAGATGGAGGGAGGCGGACCACGGGACCCCGGAAGCTGGCTGATACCACGCCCCTTCTTCCTGCACATTTTACTTAAGGAAATAGCTTGAATGTGTTAGTTAGAGTTTTTTAGACTGGATCAGGGACAGCAGTGTGAGTTTGCGTGGAGCGCCCACCAAAATCATACTTTATACTTTATATAGGGAATAAGGGATAGTTAAAGTTGGTCCAGGTCGTTGTGTTAGATTCTTTTTGTATTAGGGAAATAAACCTTTTTGAATTTAACTTTCTGAATCATGGTCATCTTTATAAGGGATTTTGAACACGTCATTTTTTAATATAATAGTAGTTTCACTTAATAATATAATACTTTTACAGCCTAATTCCCTCTTTCTTTTTTAGACGAAGTCTACAATCATTAATCACTTTTAACAGATTCTAATTTAAATGTTTGAAAAACGGCTTTTGTAACTAAAATAAAAAATACATGAAAAAATTCTCACAAACAGCTATGAAATATATCAGAGATACAATAATGGACTCACAAAATAAGCAGCAGATTTAAAAAGAAAAGCAAAGCTTTTTGTACTAATCTTTGGGTTTCAAAAACATACTAATTCAAAACTTCTATTCCCTAATGGTGTTTAAAAACGTTTAACTGTGTCTAACACAATGTTCAAATGGCAAATTTAGCAAATTTAACGGAATAACTACTATGAAAAGCCAAATTCCTAAAGCAGTAGCTCCCCTTTAAATCAGAGCAGCAGCTCAGCAGCAGCGAGGGCGGGGGGGTTCCTTTCACACAGACGCGCACACACAGGCAGAAAGATACAGAAGAATAACTTTCAAGATTACTTTGTTAAGCGAATATAACTGATGTTGTTCTTTATACTTTTGTCATTCAAATCTAGAAGTGATCACTTTCCACACTTGTAACAAAAGGCACTCTTGTCTTTGACGTTTACGCTTCTATTTTATCGAGGTAGCAAACTAATTTAAACTTAAAATCTCTTTCTAAAAAACAAAAACAACTGTTGGATACAACCCTCTCATAGCTCAACTGTAGATAAAACTCGGCAAAAAAATGTAAATAACTCACGAAAGCTCTCATAGCTCAACTTTAGATAAAACTCTGTATTCTCCGGTGAACTCTGTTCACTCCAAAAAACAAAAACTCCCTTTTCTGTATGTAATTTAAACCGTGATCACTGAAATATTGTTGCTTCTTTACTTTTGTCATTTATCAGCCTGAAATTCGTCAATTTCAAAGCTTTTGTAACAAAGGCCTCCTTAACACGTTTCCCTTTTTATAATAACTTTTATGTTTACACCATGGTTTCACTTAGGCCTTTTCACTTATGGATCCTATACACTTTATGGCCAACACTTTTTGGATCCTATACACTTTATGGCCTTTTCACTTATGGATCCTTCACTCACTTTATGGCCTTTTCACTTATGGATCCTTCACTCACTTTATGGCCTTTTCACTTATGGATCCTTCACTCACTTTATGGCCTTTTCACTTATGGATCCTCACTTATTTGAACACAATTTAGAGAGTTCGACAGACCTCAAAAACACACCCAAATTTAGCTAGTATCCAATTATGCAGACTTTACATTTAAAAAGGTGTCTGCTTACCTTATTCTTGTCAAAGAGGTGCGCACGGGCTGTCCGAGAGGTCTGCCAACTCTTTTCCGCGTCGGAATCTTCAATTTAAAAAAACAAAAGTGACAGAAGCGACAAGAAGCATCCAGGAACAGCTCTTCCAGCCTGCTGGAATCTCCGCTCCCAGACACAGCATGCCGATCTCTCACGCAGAGGAAAAGAAACAGAGCAAAACTCCCCCAAAACAATCCAGAGAATGGCACAAACCGAGCCGCGCATTCTCCACCAAATCTGTAGGGATTTAAGCAGACAGAGACGGATCGTGGTGTGCCAAACTCTGGAAGTTTATTTAAGTTTCTCTCAAGTTCCACTAGTTTACTCTGTTTCTTTCCCTCAGACAGAATAAAGGCAGTACACAGTTTATATAGTCATTGTCACGTCACACATCGAAAGACATACGTGTCACAAAGAGACAGTCACATCATAGTCATAACATGGAGTCCTTGTAGAGTCCTTGTACAGTCCTGCACGTAGGCCATATTGCTATCTAATACTAACACTTCTGTCAGTGTGCCCCAGGGCAGCTGTGGCACAATAGTTTATCACCACTGTGCATGAAGAGAAAGAATACCATGTGACCTGACAAATTATTATAATATTTTTAATCACATACAGTTGGGGTCGAGTCCTGTTCCTTTCAATGTGGAGTTTGCATGTTCTCCCCATGTCTGCGTTGGTTTAATCCAGTTTCCCTCCCACCACAACCATGGTGGAGTCCGGGCTGAAGGAGTCCGGGGTGGTGGAGTCCGGGGTGGTGGAGTCCGGGGTGGTGGAGTCCGAGGTGGTGGAGTCCGAGGTGGTGGAGTCCGAGGTGGTGGAGTCCGAGGTGGTGGAGTCCAAGGTGGTGGAGTCCGAGGTGGTGGAGTCCGGGGTGGTGGAGTCCGGGGTGGTGGAGTCCGGGGTGGTGGA
Organism: Knipowitschia caucasica; assembly: GCA_964034765.1. Lineage (NCBI taxonomy): Eukaryota > Metazoa > Chordata > Actinopteri > Gobiiformes > Gobiidae > Knipowitschia > Knipowitschia caucasica. The sequence continues at coordinate 5,362,868 of OZ035839.1, forward strand.
GTCCGAGGTGGTGGAGTCCGAGGTGGTGGAGTCCGGGGTGGTGGAGTCCGGGGTGGTGGAGTGTGTTGGTGCCAATGAGGCCGACCACAGATGTGTTGACAAAACACATGGTCCCTTTGCGCTAAACAATTAAATTAGGTTGAAAGTGCTGTGTACCAGTTCACACACACTGAAGGACCAGGATGAGTCACTGCTGTCGCTGCATTACTCTGTGAGACAAGAGAAAGACCTGAGACCAGAGAGAGAGAGAGACCAGAGAGAGACCAGAGAGAGACCAGAGAGAGACCAGAGAGAAAGACGAGAGAGAGACCAGAGAGAGAGACCAGAAAGAAAGACCAGAGAGAGACAAGAGAGAGACCAGAGAGAAAGAGACTAGAGAGAGGGACCAGAGAGAGACCAGAGAGAGACCAGAGAGAGAGAGAGAGAGAGAGAGAGAGAGACCAGAGAGAGACCAGAGAGAGACCAGAGAGAGAGAGAGAGAGAGAGAGAGACCAGAGAGAGACCAGAGAGAGACCTGAAGGAGGGACCAGACCTCTGTCTCAGTACATACAGACATATAATTTGATGCTGTACATATAATGATGAAGTAACACAATAGAATCTTCTGGACTGAAATAATTCACAGTCATAAATAAAGATACAAATATAGAATTGCCAATTATCAACAAGTTTCTTTTCTACAGCTACATTTGTGCCTTAGTTACTGACGGCATCAGTGAATAAATGTGTGTGTGTGTGTGTGTGTGTGTGTGTGAGCTGTGTGCGTGTGTGTGTGTGTGTGTGTGTGTGAGCTGTGTGTGTGTGTCTTATAGTCTTTTATTACACTAGATGTTATTTCATGAAGGGGGAGAGACCACTTAGTGACTTCAGCCGACTCTATTTTAGCTCAGATGTAATATTGGACTGAAGCAGCTCAAAGAAAACAACAGAAAGAGGAGTAAAAGAGAGGAGAGAGGAGAGAGAGAAAAGAGAGGAGAGAGGAGAGGAGGGGAGAGAGAGAAAAGAGAGGAGAGAGGAGAGGAGGGGAGAGAGAGAGGAGAGAGAAAAGAGAGGAGAGAGGAGAGAGGAGAGAAGAGAAAGGAGAGGGGAGAGAGAGAGAAAAGAGAGGAGAGAGGAGAGGAGGAGAGAGAGGGGGGAGAGAGAGAGGAGAGAGAAAAGAGAGAGAGAGGAGGGGAGAGGAGAGAGAAGAGGGGGGGGAGAGAGAGGAAAGAGAGGAGAGAGGAGAGAGAGAGGAGAGAGAGGAGAGGGGGGAGAGAGAGGAAGAGAGAGAGAGAGAGAGAGAGAGAGAGGAGAGAGAGAGAGAAAATAGAGGAGAGGAGGGGAGAGAGGGGGGAGAGAGAGAGGAGAGGGGAGAAAAAGGAGAGAGGAGAGAGGGGAGAGAGAGAGGAAAGAGAGGAGAGGAGGGGAGAGAGGGGGGAGAGAGAGAGGAGAGGGGGGGGAAAGGAGAGAGAGTAGAGAGAGGTGAGAGGGGAGCTAGAGAGGAGAGAGAAAAAGATGAGAGAGACCAGAGAGGACCAGAAAGATGCAAGAGAGAAAGCAGAGCGAGAGAGAGAGAGAGAGAGAGAGACCAGAGCAAGACCAGAAAGAGACCAAAGAGAGAGATATCAGAGAGAGAGAGAGAGACAGACAGAGAAATACAAACACCAGTATCAAAGTGGACTGAACATGGACCATCACCTGGATGTCCTGTTCTAAAATCCCAGATTTATGGTTCTAATTTGTAATCTATGAAGTGTTCCTGGTGTTTGTAGAATCAGAACAGTGAGTCTCTCCTCTGATTGACTCTTTAGCAGTCTCATCACACCATCAGTGATGAGCTTAGCATCTAATGTCCACAACGGATTATGCATCAGGTTAGAATTAGTATGTCAGACACCAGGGACCAGAGAGAGACCAGAGAGAGAATAGAGAGAGACCAGAGAGAGAGACAAGAGAGAGACCAGAGAGAGACCAGAGAGAGACCGGAGAGAGAATAGAGAGAGACCAGAGAGGGACCAGAGAGAGACCACGGAGAGACCAGAGAGAGAGATTAGAGAGAGACCAGAGAGAGACCAGAGAGAAAGAGACCTGAGAGGGAGAGAGGGTGACCAAAGAGAGACCAGAGCTGGCCAGAACAGAACATGTCACTTGTGTTCTCTCTCTGGTCTCTCACTGCTCTCTCTGCTCTTTCACCCTGGTCTTGCTCTCTGGTCTCTCTCTTTGGTCTGTCTCTGGTCTCTCTCTCTGCATGGTCTCTCTCTTTGGTCTGTCTCCCTGGTCTTTTTCTCTGGTGTCTGTCTGGTCTTTCTCTCTGGTCCCTCTCTCTGGTCTCTCTCTGCTCTCTCTCTCTACTCTTTCTCTCTGGTCTCTGTCTATGGTCTCTCTCTCTGGTCTCTCTCTGGTCTCTCTCTCTGGTCTTTCTCTCTGGTCTCTGTCTATGGTGTCTCTCTGGTCTGTCTCTGCTCCTGTACTCACACAACAACTTTAAAAGACTTACAGTATCTTGAAGGTTTTGTTCTAACCCTTTTGTGATAAAACGCCATCATGGGTCCAAACAACACGCCTACCTTTCCCACCGTGGTCCCGGGTCGACACGGCACAGTCAGAGCTGAGTCTGAACCATCTCGGTCTCCAGAGGCCTGTGATCCTCGTCTCTCCGCTGGTCCCCCTTGTCCTGGACTAACATTAGAGTGCACCTGAGCTATCGGAGAGCGTGCTGCGTCGCCATGGAAACGGTTTAAATTCATGAATTAAAAGTAGGTCATACCTGTTTATCCACAAGCAGATGATCTGACAACGACAGGACCAGAGAGGGAGAGGGAGTCTACGTTTATCTCCTGAGTTTGAACTGATTCTTTGATCTGTTGTTGGCGAATCCACAACTTTGTAAAGTTCTCCAAGACGACTGTTGATGTGATTTACTGAGAGACCAGAGAGAGAGACCAGGGAGAAAGAGACCAGAGAGAGAGACCAGAGAGAGAGACCAGAGAGAGAGAGACCAGAGAGAGAGAGCAGAGCGAGAGAGAGCAGAGCGAGAGAGAGCAGAGCGAGAGAGACCAGAGAGAGAGACCAGAGAGAGGGAGACCAGAGAGAGAGAGACCAGAGAGAGAGAGACCAGAGAGAGAGAGACCAGAGAGAGAGAGCAGAGCGAGAGAGAGCAGAGCGAGAGAGACCAGAGAGAGAGACCAGAGAGAGGGAGACCAGAGAGAGAGAGACCAGAGAGAGAGAGACAAGAGAGAGAGAGAGCAGAGCGAGAGAGACCAGAGAGAGGGAGACCAGAGAGAGAGGGACCAGAGAGAGACAAGAGAGAGAGAGAGCAGAGCGAGAGAGACCAGAGAGAGAGAGAGCAGAGCGAGAGAGACCAGAGAGAGAGAGAGCAGAGCGAGAGACCAGAGAGAGAGAGACCAGAGAGAGAGAGACCAGAGAGAGAGAGACCAGAGAGAGAGACCAGAGAGAGGGAGACCAGAGAGAGAGAGACCAGAGAGAGAGACAAGAGAGAGAGAGAGCAGAGCGAGAGAGACCAGAGAGAGAGACCAGAGAGAGGGAGACCAGAGAGAGAGAGACCAGAGAGAGACAAGAGAGAGAGAGAGCAGAGCGAGAGAGACCAGAGAGAGAGAGCAGAGCGAGAGACCAGCGCGAGAGACACCAGAGAGAGAGAGAGCAGAGCGAGAGACCAGAGAGAGAGAGAGCAGAGAGAGAGCAGAGCGAGAGAGGCCAGAGAGAGAGCAGAGCGAGAGACCAGAGAGAGAGAGAGACCAGAGCGAGAGAGGCCAGAGAGAGAGCAGAGCGAGAGACCAGAGAGAGAGAGAGCAGAGCGAGAGACCAGCGCGAGAGAGACCAGAGAGAGAGAGAGCAGAGAGAGAGCAGAGCGAGAGACCAGAGAGAGAGAGAGACCAGAGCGAGAGAGGCCAGAGAGAGAGCAGAGCGAGAGACCAGAGAGAGAGAGAGCAGAGCAAGAGAGACCAGAGAGAGAGCAGAGCGAGAGACCAGAGAGAGAGAGAGCAGAGCAAGAGAGACCAGAGAGAGAGCAGAGCGAGAGAGACCAGAGAAAGAGAGCAGAGCGAGAGACCAGAGAGAGAGAGACCAGAGAGAGAGAGAGCAGAGCGAGAGACCAGAGAGAGAGAGCAGAGCGAGAGAGACCATAGGTTTTTACCATGAGCCAGAGCAAATTCCCATTGGTTTTATACAGAACTTTTCAGGTCTCTCAAAGATGCCTCACATGTTATTATGTGGTGATAAACTACTCCTGGAGCCACAGCTGCCCTGGGGCACACAGATAGAAGCGAGGCAACCAGTCTGTGCCATCGGCCCCTCCCACCACCACCAACCATTCACACACACACCAGACTCATTCTAATGGGGGTGAAGTGTCTTGCCTAAGGACACAACCACAGTTTGGCACTTTACAGCCGCAGCCGCCCCACTGTGGCACCTGGTGTTCCCAGAGGTCTCCCATCACAGTACTAACCAGGTCCTGCTATGCTTAGATTCTCTGACAGGATCTGGCTTCTGCCTTTTCCTTTGTGGTTACAGGTCATAATATTAAACTGTTCTTTAATAAATGCACTCAGAGCTTTTCAGATTTCACTTTCTCACTTCTTCTTTAACTCAGAGAATATTCAGTCTGTGCAGAGACTGTGACCCACGACTCTGAGAGAAGTGACTCAAACAGATCCAGTCTCTGCACAAAACGCACACCTCTGCGGTTCAGTCTCAGGTCCAGGTTCTGGTGCTGGTTCCGCTCAAAAAGTATTCATTTTTCAAAGAATATTTTCTGACAAACATTGAGATCAGATTCACATGATGACTCACACACACACACACACACACACACACACGCACACACACACACGCACACACACACACGCACGCGCACACACACACACATACACTGTTCCTACGCAGCGCCCACAAACCATTCCGAAAATTATTATTATTATTTTGTTTTGTGTTTTGGACAATTTTTGTTATGTGGTGACAAAGATTCCTGCAAAAATACAATACAACCTGATTCTGGTCTCTCTCTGGTCTCTCTCTGGTCTCTCTCTGGTCTCTCCCTCTGGTCTCTCTCTGGTCTCTCTCTGGTCTCCCTCTGGTCTCTCCCTCTGGTCTCTCCCTCTGGTCTCTCTCTGGTCTCTCTCTGGTCTCCCTCTGGTCTCTCCCTCTGGTCTCTCCCTCTGGTCTCTCTCTGGTCTCTCTCTGGTCTCTCTCTGGTCTCTCCCTCTGGTAAGTAAGTTAGTTAGTAAGTAAGTTTTTATTTATATACCGCCTTTTCACTGCAGATCTGAGTCTCAAAGCGGTTTACAATTGTTAATTATGGGCACTTGTCTCTCACTCCACACAGAGATGGGAGCGGGGTCGCCGAACAGGAGGCGCATGCCAGAACTATTGGACATATTTTTAGTGGTAGGGGAAACCGGAGTACCCGGAGGAAACCTACGCAGACACGGGGAGAACATGCAAACTCCACTCAGAAAGGCCCTGGTCCGACCGGGATTCGAACCCAGGACCTTCTTGCTGAGAGGCGAGAGTGCTATCCACTCAGCCACCGTGCTGATCTCTCTCTGCTCTCTCTCTGGTCTCTCTCAGGTCTCTCTCTCTGGTCTTTCTCTGGTCTCTCTCTAGTCTCTCTCTGGTCTCTCTCTGGTTTCTCTCTGGTCTCTCTCTGGTCTCTCTCAGGTCTCTCTCTCTGGTCTCTCTCTGGTCTCTCTCTGGTTTCTTTCTGGTCTCTCTCTCTGGTCTCTCTCTGGTCTCTCTCTGGTTTCTCTCTGGTCTCTCTCTGGTCTCTCTCTAGTCTCTCTCTGGTCTCTCTCTGGTCTCTCTCTAGTCTCTCTCTGGTCTCTCTCTGGTTTCTCTCTGGTCTCCCTCTGGTCTCTCTCTGGTCTCTCTCTGGTCTCTCTCAGGTCTCTCTCTCTGGTCTCTCTCTCTGGTCTCTCTCTTCCCCTTGAGCTGATGTGTCGCAGAGAAAGATCTGAAGAGAGAGAATACAGTGACATCTGGTCGTGGGAAATTATAGACGTCAGTGAAGAAGGACCGTGGAGGCGATCCAATCTCTCGTCGTCACGGCTACAGATGACAAATGTTAGATACCGGAATGATGAACGTGAGGCTAACAAAGTGCTTCGTCCTTTCCTCTCCTTTCTACTTCATGGGACTTAAACTGTGACACAATTCAGTTCAAATCGAATGAATTCTTGTACCTTGTTAAATGTGATTAGAGTATTTATCTCAGAGGATTTTACACAGCTGTCGATTCGCCGACACAGATCAGAGAATCAAACAGTTGGACTCACTCAATCAACGTTTATTTGTAGAGCGCCTTTCCTACTCAAGGCAACACAAAGCGCCTCACAACCCACATCAAATCCAGCAAATCATAAACATAAAAATCTACATATACATAAAAACACAAGAAATAATAAAAACAGAATAAAGTCACAAGTCATTAAAAACCTTAAAACCTTAAAAACACATTAAAAACACACACAGGATTAAAATAATAAATAGCCACTATGCACTAAAAAGAGTAAATATAAAATATAAAACCCTTCAGTTGTTTTCTGGAATTCTTCCATTAGCTTTAGAAAAGGGAGGTTTCCACAGAGCTCTGAGGAGAAGAGACTGAGAGGATTTTAACTCAATGAAGTTGAAAGTGAAGTGCATTTTTCGTTATACTGTCCTTTTTATGATTCATTTAGAAACTTGTTTCATGAAACGTTCTCCCGGGATCCTGATTTGTTTTGAGGCAGTGATGATGACAAGATGACATTTTTATTTGAAAATCAAGTGTTTAAAGTGTCTTTATTTTTAAGTACAGTCTGGAAGAAGCGGCAAAAAAAAAAAAAAATCCATCTATCTATCTATCTATCTATCTATCTATCTATCTATCTATCTATCTGCATCCACAGTTTTTAACCTGGATTGGAAAAATTGAAAATCGGTGGCGCAGCGGTTAGATCTCCCTCCAGGGCCTTTCTGTGTGGAGTTTGCATGTTCTCCCTGATTCTGCATAGGTTTCCTCCATGTGCTCCGGTTTCCTCCGTGTGCTCCAGTTTCCTCTGTGTGCTCCGGTTTCCTCCATGTGCTCCAGTTTCCTCCGTGTGCTCCGGTTTCCTCCGTGTGCTCCAGTTTCCTCCGTGTGCTCCAGTTTCCTCCGTGTGCTCAGGTTTCCTCAGTGTGCTCCAGTTTCCTCCGTGTGCTCCAGTTTCCTCCGTGTGCTCCAGTTTCCTCCGTGTGCTCAGGTTTCCTCCGTGTGCTCCAGTTTCCTCCGTGTGCTCCGGTTTCCTCCGTGTGCTCCAGTTTCCTCCGTGTGCTCCAGTTTCCTCCTTTCTCGGCAATTGTACAGCTTTTGGTGACCTTGGTCTGTAAAAAAGCGCTGTGTAAATAAAGATTACTAACTTGCTTACTTACTTACTAGTGCAAACCATAGAATGTAAATTATTCAAAATGGCCGCAAGTGCCCCTCCCTCAGGAAAATGGTGAAAAAATGGTCAAAAAATAAAACACCCCCTTCAGCAGCGACAGCATCTAGAACGTAGCATTGACTGAAATTCAGCTCTTGGCTTTTGATTTTTGACTTTAAACCAGGCTTTAACGCCATTTTCGAGAGGAAAAAAGGCGGCATAAGAATTCATGAGATAATTCTGTTTCCTGTGCGCCACCACCAGCGAGGAGTCAGATTTCAGCCATGTCAGCGCAGGTGCTCATGGACCCGCCCCCACTGGGTCAAACACATATGCAATGATAACAAACACATAGAGCCATCGGTCCATAAGAGCAGAGAGCAATGTCCAGGATCATCACCACTGTCCTCAGACCCTCCTGCATCAGACGAACAACTCTAAACCCCTGTCACGTGGAGAAATGAAGGAAAAGGGAACCTAAAATGCAGGACTGAAAATTGTTTGTAATCCAAGGCAATGTCCAAACACAAAAACGAGAGGATCAAATACACACAGGGAGACAGAGGTGGATCACATTAGGGCAACAATCAACAGGACAAGAAGACAACTCAACTCCAAGAAAGAAAATAGCAACATAAAACCAGGTCATAGTCGTCAAAAAGTCCACACCATGACAACCCCAGAGGGAAAAGTGAAATGCTCTCATGTATAAATGTCATTGTATTAGTAAGAAATGTGTTTTATCTGTAAAATGGACCAGTGTGTGATCCACGAAACTCCACATTCAACAACGTTTATGGACATCGGTCTCTGCCTCTTATGGACCACTGGCTCTATGTGTTTCATCTGTTTGTCTGATCTGTGTGGGCGAATTAAAAGGTTTTGTAAAGTCGTCCGTGATCACTCCTGCTGTGTTTTAGGGCAATGCAAAAATATGTGGAATTGAGTTAAATCACAGCAATGCTTCTGGTTCGTCCAATGTTTTTGTTGTGTCCACATTAAATAAGTGAATGAATTTCAGACCCATTTCCCCAAAGTGCAACTTATAAAGGATCCTTTAATCTAACTTTAAAATCTTGGTCCTGAGCTGTCGACCAATGCTCCACCAACAGAGATACTGCCCCCTTTAACGCTGTTTATAATGTAGATAGAGAGAAATAACTTTTGTTATACATTTTGTCAGATTCACAGAAAGGTTAATGAATACACACTGTCCCTGAAATAGTGAAATTCAAGAAGCGTGAGTCACCAGGTCGTCCATTATGCTTTCTTACTTCTCAAACATGAAGAGATCAAGGCCACATTCTCACAAATAATGTAGAATAGTTCTTCCAGTTGTACCTTCACTTACCAGAAAGGGCTGAAGCATTGAACTAAAATGTGTAGGACGACAGGAATGCAACACTTTAAGAGCCGTGCATTAAGGTTCCACTCGTTGCTAAACACATTAGCAACGAGGACGCTACGCTAACACAAACCCTTATCTCTGCCCTGTGTGACATGGGCTGAAAACTCATGACAAACTGTGTCAAAATGAGAAGATCGACACAGATCTCTGTGTCACTCAGCTTTATTTAGATTTGTTCATGTAAAACTTTTATTACTAACAGGAGTGAGAGGAATAGGCTCGTTTGGGCCAATATTTGTGATACATTCTGACATCTATGATACTGGCTTGGGAAGGGCTTATTTTTGAAAAACCGAAGGTAACACAAATATTGAATCATTTCAGCAATTCAATATTCTTATTAATAACTACTTGTTCTGTACCCAAATATAGACAGTGGATAACATGGACTGCCAATGGCCTATCTTTCCCATTAAAACCAAACCCCACTTCTCTCCAAGATGTCTGCCTCTGTTTTCTCCAACATGTCTGCCTCTGGTCTCTCCAATATGTCTGTTTCTGGTCTCTCCAAGATGTCTGCCCCTGGTCTCTCCAAGATGTCTGCCTCTGTTTTCTCCAATATGTCTGCCTCTGGTCTCTCTAACATGTCTGCCCCTGGTCTCTCCAAGATGTCTGCCTCTGGTCTCTCCAAGATGTCTGCCTCTGGTCTCTCCAACAAGTCTGCCTCTGGTCTCTCCAAGATGTCTGCCCCTGGTCTCTCCAAGATGTCTGCCCCTGGTCTCTCCAACATGTCTGCCCCTGGTCTCTCCAAGATGTCTGCCTCTGGTCTCTCCAAGATGTCTGCCTCTGGTCTCTCCAACATGTCTGCCCCTGGTCTCTCCAAGATGTCTGCCTCTGGTCTCTCCAACAAGTCTGCCCCTGGTCTCTCCAAGATGTCTGCCTCCGGTCTCTCCAACAAGTCTGCCTCTGGTCTCTCCAACAAGTCTGCCTCTGGTCTCTCCAACATGTCTGCCTCTGGTCTCTCCAACATGTCTGCCCCTGGTCTCTCCAAGATGTCTAATAATAATAATAATAGTAACAGCGAGCAGGTTGAGTTCAGAGATTTAAATATATTCCATGTTATATATGTGAGAGGAGCCTTGGAGACGTCAGAAACTTTCCACAAACTTCCAACTGAAAGATTGAACATGAGAATAGAACATTAGATTCATATAAAGCCAGAGACAAAACCTCCATCCATATTTTAAAGAGCGTCCATATATTGTTAATGTTGTGTGAAAAGCAGCATTATCATTCTGCTCTGTGCGTCACGGCGGCTACAGTCTGCTCCGGCTTCACTTTCACCCTTTAGTTTTTACTCAAACATTTGGTGGATCACTTTTTGAGTCCCAAAATCGACCATAAGCTCGGACCTGAAATCTCCCCCTTTAAGGAATCTCTGTCACTGAGTTTGAGGCACTTTTACATCAAACTGCATCTCGACCGTTTGGTAAAGGCCTATAATGAAAAGGCCCTTTAGTAGGGGTTAAAAAAAACCCATAAAAACCAATTATTTGTGTTAATAGTTTCGTACATCATTAAAAATTCCATATAAAAAACATAACATGGCTTTTTTCAAGGAGTGAACGTTAAAGGGTCAAGCTGCTTCCCCTCTGCAGGTTTCTCCAAGACTGAAAATGAGACAAGACTGTAACCATTTTGTGTCAGTAGTTTATCGATAAAGTTCAGATGTGACTAACTTCCTGTTTACCAGCGTTGGAAAGAGCCTCGGGCGACCCTGGTCTGTGTGTGCCATATAGATAAAGCTGACTTAGCAGAGCTCAGAGGCTGCAGCTACAGGTTCACTGATGACTGTGTGCAGAGCATTGGCCTTTGAGCCTAAAGGTCGTGGGTTCGAGCTCCCCCCAAGACCTTCTCCACCGACAATGACTGCTGTCGTTGTGTCCTTGGGCAAGACACTTAACCCCACTTTGCCTGAAGCCCTCGCTCAAGATCAAGGCTGAGTCACAGACAGAGCAGCCTAATTTATTCTAATTTATGCACGTCTCTACTTTACAGACGACGCAAGAGGTAAGAAAACAGATTAGATCCAAGTCCAAACGACATGGGGTTTGAAAACTTTAAAACTCTAAATCCTGGTTGGACCGGGGTGAGTCTGGTCGGACTGAATACATCATGAAAATACAAAGCCTTCTGTTCCCACACACGGCTCCCGCGGAGCAGAACCAGCCGAGATACAGACTGTTTGAAGGTGAAATAAAGCTCAGTCGCCGTGGAGACCGTTTCTTTCAGTATTTTAGTATTTAATTATTCATTTATTTTGGTCATTACAACAGCAATGATGGTTTGAACGTCGCTCCTGCCTCAGAAACAGACCTGGAGATGTTTTTAGCTCCGGCCAGGCTAATTTCAGGCTCAAACACAAGCTATTGAATGAAATTAAATACAGTAAATTCCAAACTTTGAGCTGCTACTTTTTTTCTGTGTAGCTTCAGGTTTTAGTTCCAACCAAAGCAGAAGAACGTAATTAAAGTTTGTTTATTTTGCACATTTTACAGACCAATGTCCCCCAAAGCGCTTTACAATATTCCGATAACATTTGCACAGAACTGGACTCCACCCATTTCCTCCGGTGAGTCCAGTTTTAACCTGAGGATTTTAGGAATTAAGTGGAGCCTGGTGTTGCTCCTGCTTAGGGTGGAACGAAAAACCTGCCGCTACACCTGCCCTTTTTGGAACCGCTGAGACCCCACTGAATGAGGCTGTAGACCCAAGACTGAGACTGTAGACCCAGGACTGAGGCTGTAGACCCTGGACTGAGGCTGTAGACCCTGGACTGAGGCTGTAGACCCAGGACTGAGACTGTAGACCCAAGACTGAGAGTCTCAGTCTTGGGTCTACAGTCTCAGTCCTGGGTCTACAGTCTCAGTCTGAGACTGTAGACCCAGGACTGAGGCTGTAGACCCAAGACTGAGGCTGGAGACCTAGGACTGAGACTGCAGACCCAGGACTGAGGCTGTAGATCCAAGACTGAGGCTGTAGATCCAGGACTGAGACTTTAGATCCAGGACTGAGGCTGTAGATCCAGGACTGAGGCTGTAGATCCAGACTGAGGCTGTAGATCCAGGACTGAGGCTGTAGACCCAGGACTGAGGCTGTAGACCCAGGACTGAGGCTGTAAATGTGAATCGGGTCCAAAAAGCACTGTATTAAACTATAAACAATCATATAATGAACAAGTACCACAGGGATCAGAATCTGGGAGCTCAGACCAGGTCTCATCATCAGGACCAAGTAGCAGGAGCCTCCTCGGTCCAGGACCAGAGTCTCTCACTGTTTATCGCACCATGATTATATTTCTGAACCTGCATTGTTTGAGTTCAGTGTTGGTGTCGCTGTGTTCTGGAAAGTAGCTCTTTTTGTCCTCGGCTCCAGTGGCGTGAAAACAGAAAGATCAAAGTCTCAGATAATGAGGTTTTGTCTCTGTTATGTGAGTCTGGCTCCCGGTTTATTTGTTCATACACAAGGAAACTCAAAGTGCGGAACAAGACAAGATAGAAATAGCAGGAGCCCAGTCCCTGTGCTCCTCAGAGTCCCAGCAGGAGCCCAGTCCCTGTGCTCCTCAGAGTCCCAGCAGGAGCCCAGTCTCTGTGCTCCTCAGAGTCCCAGCAGGAGGTCAGTCCCTGTGCTCCTCAGAGTCCCAGCAGGAGGCCAGTCCCTGTGCTCCTCAGAGTCCCAGCAGGAGGCCAGTCCCTGTGCTCCTCAGAGTCCCAGCAGGAGGCCAGTCCCTGTGCTCCTCAGAGTCCTAGCAGGAGGCCAGTCCCTGTGCTCCTCAGAGTCCCAGCAGGAGGCCAGTCCCTGTGCTCCTCAGAGTCCCAGCAGGAGGTCAGTCCCTGTGCTCCTCAGAGTCCCAGCAGGTGGCCAGTCCCTGTGCTCCTCAGAGTCCCAGCAGGAGCCCAGTCCCTGTGCTCCTCAGAGTCCCAGCAGGAGGTCAGTCCCTGTGCTCCTCTGAGTCCCAGCAGGAGGCCAGTCCCTGTGCTCCTCAGAGTCCCAGCAGGAGGCCAGTCCCTGTGCTCCTCTGAGTCCCAGCAGGAGGCCAGTCCCTGTGCTCCTCAGAGTCCCAGCAGGAGGCCAGTCCCTGTGCTCCTCAGAGTCCTAGCAGGAGGCCAGTCCCTGTGCTCCTCTGAGTCCCAGCAGGAGGCCAGTCCCTGTGCTCCTCAGGGTCTGATCTACAGTAAAATATGTTTGTGTTCAAATCCACGTCTCTTGTTCCTGGCTCTAAAACAGTCTTCTTCTATCACTAGTTGCATGTGTTGGTCTTGGTCCTGCTTTGGTTTTAGTCCGAGTCTGGTCTTGCGCAGTTCTTAGTCCGAGTCTGGTCTTGTTCTGGTCTTAGTCTGAGTCTGGTCTTGGGTCGTTGGTCTAGTCTTGGTCCAGGTCTGGTCTCTAAAACAGCTTCTGTTATTGTATTATTGTAGTGTCATGGATCTCTGGTCTCTCTCACGTCTCCAGATAAGCTTTTTCAGACAGAAAAGTAACAAAGAGAGGACCACCCTCTCTCAGCCAATCAGCTCTCAGCCCTCAGAGTCAAATAGTGACTCACAGGGCTCTTTCTTAAACCCAAGAACACATGTTTTCTGTCAGAATGATAGAGCTGAGTGTGGTTGGATCCATTGTAAGTGTTGCAGAGTGAGTCACACTGAGGCCACGGCTCTGATCAGGATTTGATTGTTTGAAAAAACGACTCACATCGCTCTTAACATCATCCAAGAAAAACATTTAATAAAGTTTATGGTTATTACTTTTCAATCTGGAACCTAACAGCGACTGCACTGAACTAATAAATAAATTGTTTTACAAATACACAAACTCTTTTATGGTGCTTTCAAACCGCCAACGCTGTAACGCTGAAGCCTCGTGCACCAGACGCACATTCTCTAGTTTTCAGACGCAGGACGTTCACACCAGAACGTCCTGACGCCCACCGGAGGTACCAGAAGTAGCCGGCCGGCTCTGATGCTAACAGAGCTATGCTAGCGGCTTCTTGTGTACAGATCTTCTCCAATATGCAGCTTTGCAGCGTGTCTTTGAACAGAGACTTTCCACGGGCTTTATATAACAGTAGTATGTGTTCACGGAGGTGACTTTATATAACAGTAGTACTGTATGTGTTCACGGAGGTGACTTTATATAACAGTAGTATGTGTTCACGGAGGTGACTTTATATAACAGCAGTATGTGTTCACGGAGGTGACTTTATATAACAGCAGTATGTGTTCACGGAAGTGACTTTATATAACAGTAGTATGTGTTCACGGAGGTGACTTTATATAACAGTAGTACTGTATGTGTTCACGGAGGTGCGAAATACGTTTTTTTTTAAATTCAACAAAATTTCCGCATCGGCGAACACACTCGAAGCAGTTGCATAAAGTCACGGAAGCACAGAGTCCCCCATTGTCAACCCTGGTTTAGTCCTGGTTGAGTCCTGGTTCAGTCCTGGTGTAGCTCCTGTTTTGGCTGTTTACAGTATGTTCAGTCTGCTCGCTCAGACACTAATGTCCCCGTGACCACTTGGCAGCGCTCTGATTGGTCGCTGCACGAACGTCCCGAGGAAAAGTTGAGCAAAGTTTATCACCTGTGGGTGTCCATTTTCTTTCACTTTTCTGACAAGTCCGTGCGGCTCTACTCAGCGGTCCGTAAGTGCGTGCCGAGAGGTCGGTGCGTTTTGACGCTGCAACACGCGTCACCATAGACTTTGCATTGAAACCCGACGCAACGCATGATCCGGTCTGAACGCGCCATAAAGTCACGGGAGCATGACAACGCATATATTCACAAGCACACAGTCCCCCATTGTCAACCCTGGATTAGTCCTGGTTTAGTCCTGGTTTAGTCCTGGTATAGCTCCTGTTTTGGCTGTTTACAGTATGTTCAGTCTGCTCGCTCAGACACTGATGTCCCTGTGACCACTTTGCGGCTCTCTGATTGGTTGCTGCACGAGTGTCCTGAGGAAAGGTTCAGCAATATTTATCTCCTGCATGCGTCGATTTTCCGCTCCTGCGTTCCTCCCTTCGACTTCCCAGAGCAGTCTGTGCGTGCGTTTTGAGACGCTCGAACGCGCGTCACCATTGACTTTGCATTGAAAGCCGACGCAACATGATCCGGTTTGAACACGGCATTACAAATACACAAACTGTTTTACAAATACACAAACTGTTTTACAAATACACAAACTGTTTTACAAATACACAAACTGTTTTACATTCTCCTCGACCGCTCACTGAGCCCTGTGTGGATTGTAAATGTAGCCTCCTGTATCGTCCTGATCCTGCTCGCTCTGTTTTGCATAAGCCGCCGTTCCTGCGTCTGAGTCCGAGCCCTGAGACGGACGGACGCTCCAAAGGTCACAGAGGCTCCGAGCTGAATACGAATGGACCAGAGTATTCCGCTGGAGACTGAGATCGACATTTCAGATCCACAGGACGACTGCAGAATGGTATATCCACACATACACAACACATACACAACACATGAACAGCACATGAACAACACATACACAACACATGAACAGCACATGAACAGCACATGAACAACACATACACAACACATGAACAACACATACACAACACATACACAACACATGAACAACACATACACAACACATACACAACACATACACAACACATACACAACACATGAACAACACATGAACAGCACACGAACAACACATACACAACACATGAACAACACATGAACAACACATACACAACACATGAACAGCACATGAACAACACATACACAACACATACACAACACATGAACAACACATACACAACACATGAACAACATATACACAACACATGAACAACATACTGTATACACAACACATACACAACACATGAACAACATACTGTATACACAACACATACACAACACATGAACAACACATACACAACACATACACAACACATGAACAACACATACACAACACATACACAACACATACACAACACATACACAACACATGAACAACACATAATTCAGTAGTAACTTTGTCACTAGTCCATTTACCTGTTATTATTATTACTGCTGAAGCCAATAATTCCCTTTGGCTCGCGTGTCCACAATTTGGTACAGAAATCAGACGAAGATATCCAAGTTTAACATCTGCATTTAATTATCTTTACAATCAGATACAGAATATTCAACAAAAAAAGTGCTCCTAAACTAATATGTCCCTCTCCTCTTCCCCTGCGCTAACCTTCCCCCCAGAACTCAAACCAACAGTTTTATCAAGACGTCTGATGACGTCACTTGTGGGCGTCTCCCGAATGTTCTTTTCGGGTGTGCTGGCGTCCCGTGTCCACTGGGAGGCGTCAGAATGCCTTTGGAGAATCTCCCAGTCTGCCTGAGAGAGATTAGCCAGATGGTGGTTTGGACTTTTGGCCTCGCCAGAGAGACAAGAATGTTTATTCCTGGAGTTAATAATTTGTCCCGTTTTGAAAGTTGGTATCTCTATGACTGATTGTAGTTTCTCCATTTGACCCTCTTTATTCCTGTTTGCAATCCTTGTCCTTGGGGCTTTTCCCCGTGCACATTCTTCAGAGGGCCTATTTTCAAAATCATTAGTATACAACATTTTAATTATGCAACACTGCATTACTACATGTCCATCTGATATTTCTGCCTTTCACCAGTCACTCTATCTGTTGATATTATTTCTGATGTCTATGCTGCTCATATTCATATTCTCATATTCTCCACTGCTAAAGTACAATATACACATCTGTAAATACTTCTGAACCAAGTGCAATTATAGCCCCAGTTTATTTGATTTTATTTTAATTATATTGATGTTTGCAATCTGAGTGTTCTTATTCCTTCTTTCTCTGCTGTAACGCGCAACGATGACACTGACATTTCAATTTGGAGAGACGAGAAACGAAAATGGTTTTGAGTATTTATTGAGGTGGTTTGGCGCCCTAGGCCCCGGTGCGGCCTTCAGATCGGAGAGGCTCCTGCGATGGAGCGCGTACAATCCCCCGGGACCTAGGCACTGGTGGCGGCATTTTGGCAGATTGGAGGCAGATTGGAGGCAGATTGGAGGCAGATTGGAGGCAGATTGGAGGCAGGGTGAAGAGGAGGAGGAGGGGAGGCGGTGGTTGCGAGGCTTCGAGAAGGCAGAGAGTGGGAGTTGCTCCGCTTTTAAGCGGCTGCCTGTCCGGCACGGATGATTGGAAGGGGGCGTTTGCCGAGCGATAGGCTGGGGAAGCGAACCGGCCTGGAGGGGGTAGCTTTTGGCTGACGTCTACCAAATTGAATTTTCGCGAGCTACATTTCAATTTGGAGAGACGAGAAACGAAAATGGTTTTGAGTATTTATTGAGGTGGTTTGGCGCCCTAGGCCCCGGTGCGGCCTTCAGATCGGAGAGGCTCCTGCGATGGAGCGCGTACAATCCCCAAAAAGGCTGAGTGTGTTGATGGAGTTTTGCAGCCTGGTTTGCAGGGAACAGACGTCGTGGCTACTCTATGCTGTGACCGCTATCGCTATGCTGTGACCGCTATCGCTATGCTGTGACCGCTATCGCTATGCTGTGACCGCTATCGCTATGCTGTGACCGCTATCGCTATGCTGTGACCGCTATCGCTATGCTGTGACCGCTATCGCTATGCTGTGACCGCTATCTCTATGCTGTGAACCGTTTATGCGCTAACCATTTTTTGCTATGCTGTGACCGCTAACACTAACGCTATGACCGCTACCACTGACGCTATGACCGCTATCACTGACGCTATGACCGCTATCACTGACGCTATGACCGCTATCACTGACGCTATGACCGCTATCACTGACGCTATGACCGCTATCACTAACGCTATGACCGCTATCACTATGTGCTGTGACCGTTATATGCGGTTATCTTTGAGTGCCGGGACGTGAGCGCTCGCATCACGATCAACCGGACGCTGCGGCAGGGTTATCTTTGAGCGCTGGGACGTGAGCGCTCGCATCACAATCAACCAGACGCTGCGGCAGGGTTGTCTTTGCGCGCTGGGAACGTGAGCGCTCGCATCACGTTCCGTCAGACGCTGCGGCAGCGGAGAGTGTTTGAGAGAAGTGCGTGCCGCCACCAGAATCTTATTGGTTCACTTACTTTGCTTCGTATGCTTTGCTGGGAGCTTACGAGGAAGCCAGTTGACGTTGTGCAGGCAGGATAGCGGACGCGTCTGGCCTGATGTAGGCGGAGAAAGCCGCAGAGGACCGGCGCCCCAGCTGTTGCAGAGAGGTGTGGGGGAGCCCCAGCGAGGCCGCGATGGTCCTGGAAATAAACCCCCCAAAACCCACGGAAGGGGCACGTCCGTGTAGAAGCCGAGACCTGGAGGGGCAGAGACATATCGGAGAGGGCCATGAAGTTGCAGGCGCCCTTACGCTTAGAATCTTGGGTTGGAGAGTAGATAATCAGGATAGTAGGATGGTCGGGAAAAGCCGTGTCTCGGACCGCACGAAGGTTGAGTGTGCAGTAGTGAACGCTTATGCAGAGAAGCCATGGAAGGCGAGCAGGAAGATGCTGCGAGGAGGGCAGACATGTACTTGGAAGATGAGCCGGAGTTCAGTGCCGCTGCAGGATGGGCAGCATGATGGGGAGCCTGCGATCAGAAGAGTGAAGAACACGGTATGGATGCCTTTGATTAGGAGTCCAATTGACGGCTCAGCGCAGCTACTCGGCCAGCTGCATCTGATAGAATCAGAAGATTAAGTAGAGAGATGAAGCACGACCGCCGAAGCGACCCTGGGAGCATAGGTGCGAGTCCAGTGCCGCGCGGCATACTCGGCCGGGCTGCATCCATTAGAAGCAGGATAAGCTTCTGAGAGAGTGGGTTGCAGCAGTAGCAGTAGCAGTAGCAGCAGCGGCAGTAACCTCAGATAATAACGGCAACGACCTGTATCAGCCGCGGCAGCAGCAGCTGCTGCATCCGTAGATAATAACGGCAAAACCCTGTATCAAAGCCACGGCAGTAGAATATGTTGTAGCTGTTTAGTGTTTCAGTAAGAGAAGCGAAGTGAAGAGAGATGACGAAGTACATGAAGCAGCAGCAGCACGGCAGTAGTAGCAGTATGAAGCAGCAGCGGCAGCAGTAGCAGCAGTAGCGGTAACAGTATGAAGCAGCAGAACAGCATTAGCAGGAGCAGCAGCACCACGAAGCGATTCATACGAACAGACAGACGTGTCACGCCGGCGTGCGCCGCTTGTCTCCGTGAGCCAGGTTACGTACGTGTCTGAAAGAGCCGAGCCACAGAGACGGGTGCAGCCTGGGAGCCTGCGGAACGGCAGCGGCACATGTAGTAGTAGGAGCAGCAGGAGCAGCAGCAGGGACAGACAGCAGCAGGAGCGGCAGCAGGAACAGGCAGCAGCAGGAGCGGCAGCAGGAACAGCAGCGGCGGGATCAGGCATCAGTAGGAACGGCAGCGGGGACCGGCAGCAGCGGCGGTCAGAGAACCAACCCACGGTTGTTTAAGATCCTGAGGGAATAAATCAACCCGAATCCGAAACATTCCCATGCGAATAACAGACGTCCCCTGGAGCCATCTTCTGCTTTGGTTATGGCAGATGCGCATGAACGATCACTGATCCATGCGTTCATAGCTCCAACACTACTTCACACCCATTGCAGATTCACGTTTGGCCCTTTTTCTTCCTGCTGCACTTTCAAAATGCAACACTGCAGTTAGTTACCTAATTTAATACCAGCGACCTAGCTATTTAATGCATGGTTTTACTGCAAGTGGCAGAACATGATCTGAATTAATGCACATAGCTCCTCGTATATCCCTCAGACGATAGAGATTGATGCCATTTAATATGCATTGCCCCTCGGTTAGCTCAGACACATGTGAAACGGAGCCTGCAGACCAAGCTCGGGGCGAAAAAAAACTGGCGCCTGCAGTCAAGTGCGTAGGGCAAAAACCAATCGCCTGCAGCCCAGAACTCCGGGATTAATCTGTCCGCGGTCAGCACACTCACTGTACTCACATGCCAGGAGACTTGGGAAAGCAACGGGACAACGCGGCACCGCCAGACCTTCTGCGTGCGGCAGCAGACCACGAGGAACGAGCCGCACAGAAACCCGCGGAGGGCCCCGCGGAGCAGCCCGCAGAAAGAGCCCGCAGAGGAGGAGAGCAGTGGAGATATGCGAACCACAGCAGGTGCAGGGACGTGGAAGAGGAGCAGACCAGTGCAGGGACGCGGAGGAGGAGCAGACCAGTGCAGGGACGCGGAGGAGGAGCAGACCACAAGCAGCCAGACGGAGGACGCCAGGGACGCGCCGAGTAGCGTGAGTAGACGAAAACGATTCCTCCAGACGATTCTCTGCAAGGCTTCAGGAGCTTGCGAGGCTTCGAGAAGGCAGAGAGTGGGAGTTTGCTCCGCTTTTAAGCGGCTGCCTGTCCGGCACGGATGATTGGAAGGGGGCGTTTGCCGAGCGATAGGCTGGGGAAGCGAACCGGCCTGGAGGGGGTAGCTTTTGGCTGACGTCTACCAAATTGAATTTTCGCGAGCTACATTTGTCCACTGCGGGAAGACTCAAGGTATATCTTATCTTATCTTAAAGGACCGAATGGACATACTACTGTTGCTGCGTTAAGGAAAGGTGTGATGTCTCGTTAGCGTAATCCGAGGCCTCTGATTGGTCGGCTGCAGCATTGATCCTGGGACACAACATTGACTTTGATCTTGATCACTTAGACACATCAGATCAATGGGGAGAGAGATGAGTGGATTTAGAGCTAATCTCCCACACAACAAGAGGAAGTGGATTAGCTACACATCACAGACTGTATACAGATGGACAATGCTAATGCAAGCTCAATGAAGCCCAATAGGGAAGTGCTCAGGGATGAAGTTTGGCTCTGGATTCTATTGACGTAAACTCCTCGAGCTCAGTATCGTTTGTGTGACACGTTCTGGGCTTAGATCTGAGGTTTCTGTCTGTGATCCTGGGGTTTGTGATGTTGTCATGTTGGGCAAAATTTAAAAAATCAAATAATGGACTAGAAAAAGGCAAAAAGAGTTGGAGCAAAAGAACGTAAAAACAAGAGAATGAGAAGGAGGTGATTGGAATCTGGAAGCCGGGCACACAGACCTTGAACCGAGACGAGGGGGCCTTCACCTTGGCTCACACCTGGGACTCACTTCTCCAGAGACCATAAGGAGGGCGAGGGGCGTGGTCAGACTGATGGGATCTGTTAGCAGAACTAGCCTCTTTTGTCTCGCTCAAAGAACCTTCTAAGGTCCTCAGATTAATTGACTTGGAGATTAAAATTGAAATATATTATAACCACATTGATTTCAAGAAGAAGTGTTGAACGTGGAGTGTCCTGGTTGAAATACTAACAGAATAAAATAATACAAAAAACTGGTCCAAATAGACTCATGTTGAGGAGCTTTCCTGTTTGCCAGGTTCTGTTGCCGTGGCGAAGTGGACACAGCGTCCTAATATAAGGCTTTCGAAGACAAAGGAAACAAGGATAACTCTGAGAGACCAGAGAGAGACCAGAGAGAGACCAGAGAGAGACCAAAGAGAGACCAAAGAGAGACCAGAGAGAGACCAGAGAGAGACCAGAGAGAGACCAGAGAGAGACCAGAGAGAGACCAGAGAGAGACCAGAGAGAGACACCAAAGAGAGAGACAAGAGAGACACCGGAAAGAGACCAGAGAGAGACCAGAGAGAGACCAGAGAGAGACCAAAAAGAGAC